>OX101783.1:29815301-30043405 GCA_944452715.1 Ophion slaviceki
GTCGTCGTGACGAGTTCGTTCGCGGATTTTAACGGCTATTCGCGACTCTATCGCGAAGCAGCGAGTTAAAGAGCACCTGTGAAATCGCAATACTCCAACTAGTTCAAACTGACAATTAAACGAAAAGACTTCTACCTAAATACGAATAAACTACGGTGCGGTGGATATAAATATTGGTAAAGCGTTTATTTTTCCTAGGTTACAACGAGAAAATTGAACACCGAATAAGAAAAAATGAGTTTTCCAAATTCCGCACGAACCTACGATATCAATCTCTCGATTACAAACGAAATAACGTTCATCGTGCGCGCTCCCATTCGGGTCCGATAACTGAAAACACGATCGAATTGACGAATAATATTTTAGACATGCTTTCATCAGAAACTTATCGGCAGCCCGCAAGCGCGAAATTCTGCGTTACGATAACTTTTTTTTAGCTTTCGGTGTGATGCGATAGTAGATGAAATTTCAAAAGTGCTGATTAATATCGCGCAATCGTGGGTGTGTGTGCACGTTTGCCTTTTGGCATTTCACTTTCATCGCTGGATGTCACGTCGTGCTCGAGAATAACAAATCTATCGTATATACAGATACACGCTATAATAGATATAATGGGACTGGAGTTCGCATTGTTGAGTGCAATGGGAATTAAGTTTTCTGAAACACGTGAATTTTTTTGCAGATTTTGCCGACAGAACTAGCTTAATCGGGTTTTTCAAGGTACTTGATTATATATCTATTTACAATACAAATCGGCCAAAGGTTTGCGGAATAATACAAAGTAGGAAATGAGAATACAAAAAGGAACTTTCGTTGTGTTCCAACGATGCACACTTCAGCACCTTGATGCATATACATGGACAACTTTCGTGCAACAGTGCCGGGGACCCTCTCCTGCAACTGCAGCCGCTCCTCACCGCCTGTTTTTTTTTGCTGGTGTCATTATTCCCGCGGGTTGACGTATTCTTTTTACGAACCCGAATATTTGACAATTGATTTCGTCTATAATTAATTGTAAGTAAAAATACATCCCAGTATACTCGTGAAATTTCAAGCCGAGTTACTGAACTTTTAACCCTTCCTTGACACACTTATAGTTGGCCACGGTACATTGGGTCAGTTTGACCCGGATAGTACTTCATCTTCCTGCCCTTAACAACCCTTCAGTCGGTTTTATTGAAAAAAATCCCGGATACACTTTAAACATTCCTTAAGGATGTATTGCCCGTACATTCCCTACCAAAAGTGAGTTTCGGCGAGAATTTTGAGTACTTTGCGATGAGATTAAATTTTTTTAAATCAACCACATTGAGGATGCCAAGAACATTAATTTCCGGTAATAATAATGCAAAAAAGTTATAATTAAATTGTTGAAAAAAAATTGTTCAACAAATGTCCGGTGAACTACTTTTTTAAAAATATAAAATGAATTCGTAGATTTTTCTGAATATGTATGATTTTTTAAGAATTTTCTTTCTATTTTCATTTGGATTTTTTTTAATTTAAAAAAATGTATGAAGAGTCACAAATTTTCAATATGTTTTCGGAGCAATGTTTCATATTAAATCCTAGAAGTGTGCGGGGTATTGAACGAAGAGTACCATAGGTACAGCCTCTGAAAAATTCCAAAAATAGGATTGTCGATATAGAGAGAATATTGTTTCAAAAATCATATGTATTCAAAATATCATAATTAATTTAATGACACAAAAAATCAAGGTTACCGGAGATTTTTGAACAAATTATTGTTTAAACAATTTATTTATAAATTTTTCACGTTCTTGTTATTCAAAACCAATGTTCTGAGCATCTTCAATATGGTTGATTTATTTCAGATTTTAATGTTATGGCAAAGTACTGAAAATGACCGAAACTCACTTTTGGTAGGAAATGTAGTGAGGCAATACATCCTTAATATGTCTGCATAATTAAAATTCTGAAAGTATAACATTTAATTATTGTAAACTTTAAATTTTGGGAGAGTGAGCATTTTATTCGAAATTCGTCCGGATTAAAATGTCCCAGTGTGTCAACAAAGGGCTCACAAAAAATGATGACTCTAAAAACCGTCTTTTTCATACGGCACTTTATGGAGATGACATGCTGGCCACGTTTCTATTTAATAATTTATACACTAAACTCTAGATGTCTGCTCTATGCGTGTAAAAAATTGTAAAGATTTCGTAACGACAATGAAAACAGGTCACTGAATGTTCAAAGAAAATATTAATGATAAAACTCGGAAATAGTAACTAGCGGAAGAATAGTCTAAATCTACTAAATGTATGCGAAATTTTTTGTTCCCGTTTATCGTTGGATATAATAATTGATTGTAATTTATTTTTTATTAAGCGTCTTCGTAAATTACCGATGATTCAGAAGGGCCCTGCTTATGCCCCCAAAAAATACGGCCCTCCGCGAAAGGAATACCTTAACATCATCCCTCCGACATTCTAAAAGCTTCCGGAATACCGTTCTTTTTGTTCGTTTATTACGATCGGCTTGTCGCCCGTGGACTACTAATGATACACGGTGATCATATGAGCACTCGATTTAGGGTAGGAAGGGGAAAGAGTCACGCGACAGCGGACAAGGCCGGAGCTGCGTGATCCGTTTCGTTAAGTATTTACGGCTCCCTCTCTCTTTGTCTATCTCTTGTCTGATTTTCTCTGACTGAAAGACAAGCCGATTAATGAAATTGATAATGGAATTCGTGAGGTTCTTTCAATTGTTCAATAACCTTCAGTCTTGAAGCTTTTTTTTCTCTCTTCTTCAATGAAGCTAGCTATCTTCTACTCGTTTTTCCATTTGCATACGGAAATTCTTGATATTAGTGAATACAGGATCGGGAAAGGATCTTCGCAATGCCCTGGAGGAATTCATTTCATATTCCAATTATCTCCAAGAGATTCTTAATTAGGGCGAATCGAGAACATGTATATCAACGTCGAGAATTTCATCAATGGATGTACAGGACATCCTCTTTTGGATGTTGATACATTCGACAAAAGTGCAACTTGGGGAGTTTCTGTTGGGCACTTTTGAGAAAAAGAAAACGCATTAAAATATACAGTACAGTCGTACTGTATATTAGAATCGGAAAAAAATAGAATAAAGATAGTTTTCTGACAGGTGATTTTGTAGGTGCCTCGGGTGCTAAATCCGAGTTAATTCCGACTAAAATCCGATTTAGTTCCGAAAAATCCGGGCTCTATTTTTGTCCGCAGTGCCGAAGTAGTGGAAGTTCATTTTGGGGGATAAAAAGTAGGGTGAAATTTTGAAATATCAGTTTCAATTCGATAACTCTTTAGGAAAAATTCATACAAATTTTGTTCCAATGAGAACGCCGTAGCCCTTGAAAAGACGCGTTGATTGAGTTTTTGATCATCCCTCTCCAATAATATCTTCAGCCCCACAAAAATTGTTAAAATATCAGAAAAAAATTATTTATTGAATAACTCAAGAACAATGGATTTTTCGGGGACGGTTTAAATGTACGAAATGTAAAGAATAATTTTCTTTATATTTTCGTTTCTATGGACCACCCTTGAATTTCGCTTTTTCCAACCCCTCTGGGAGGTTGAAAATTCAAAATGAAATTCTGGGAAAACTATTGACCGAAAATAAATAAATGAGTTTGGTGCTGTGAAAAAAAATGCGGTAGAGAGCTCAAGCTACAAATTGTTCCACGGCGGCGAATTCGTGTAGTCAATAGTTTTCCCAGAATTTAATTTTTGGTTTTCAACGACCGAGAGGAGTCGAAAACGCAAAATTCAAGGATGGTCCATAGAATCGAAAATATAGAGAAAATTATTGTCTACATTTCGTACATTTAAACCGTTCCCGAAAAGTCGATTGTTTTTGAGTTATTCAATAAACAATTTTTTTTGGGTTTAAGATGTTATTGGAGAGTGATGATCAAATACTCGATCGACGCGTCTTTTCAAGGGCTACAACGTTCACATTTGAACAAAACGTGTACGAATTTATCCTGAAGAGTTATTGAATTAAGACTGATTTTTCAAAATTTCACCCGACTTTTTCATCGCCAAAATGAACTACCATGACTTCGGCGCAGTAGACAAAAATAAAGCCCGGATTTTTCTGAACATTTTGTTTCACGGCGCCGACCTCGTAGGGGTTGTAGTTTGGCATCAATCCACCCCCATCCCCCTTCATCCCCTAAAAAACCCTGCACCCCGATTTTTAGGCAAACTTGTATTTAGCACCCTCGGCACCTACAGAATCACTTGTCAAAAAACTGGCCTTCTAATTTTTACCGATTACGGCGTTTTTCAGCGACAGCACGACTGTACTAATCGGCAATTCGCAATATTCTATTTTTTATCGTCAATTGTGATGGAATGGTGAAGGTTCATCGCAACAACTACCCCTGTCGAGAGGAATCAAGCGTGGCTGAATTAAGGATTTTTCGGCAGAAAATGATTCAAATTACCTACATTTTGATACTTTTTTTTTCTCGCAGGCGATATATCTACGTCTGTAAAAAAATCGTATTTTGTGATCTTCCGTCGCTCTATAGAGGGAATAACCGGGCAAAAATTCGATTATACCAGATTAGGTTGGACTGTGAGTTCAACGGTCGTGCTCCAGTCGGCTCAAGACTTATCCAATGGGCACTCTTTCATGCACTGGGCTCTCGGTTTTTTCGGTGACTTTTCAACCTCATTCTGTTGTTTACACAACCTCTTAAACAATATGTTCTGGAAGGAGCTACAATTTCCAAGGTGGGTCTCTAACCACCGAGCTTGCAGGAAAGTATTTGGAAAAATCGATCGACGCTGGCCAGGATCAATCTTCGGACTTTCGTATTTCAGTCCCGAACTCAACTGACTGTGCTTCCTTTCGCACTCATTCAATTGTGCTATTTTTACAATTTTTTTCAGTTCATACCATTTTCATTCCTCCTCCATGACCATTGAATTTATATCACTACGCAAAAAAGGTATGCGACATTGAAGAATTCCGTTCAATCGATCTCATCCGTGCATGCATTGGTACGTTGGAAATGATTTAAAAGTTTGCATCGTTGAAATGCAATGGAAATGTGTATTTCTGAATTTTTAAAATTGTTTTGGCAGAATTTGCCTACCAAAATCCTTCAATCATTTCTTAAGATATTGACGATACTTATATAGCGATCTAAAATGTAAATCTATAAAAAAAAGATCCTCTATAATAATAAAAATAAGGAAAATAAGATGTAAAAAAGAGCTTTCAAAATCATCATTGAAAGTCACTAATAAGCAATCGTTAATGAATAAAATGCAATCATTAGCTCCACGTATCTCATTCTAGCGACGACCAGCGAATTCGTGATATTCGATATACGTCGAGTGGAAATAGATGAGCCTCGCTGCTGGTATTGAAGGGTGTGAAAATGATATTGATATCCCCAGTGATCGCCGTTATGAGACTAAAACTCTCGCGTGCTTGACATTCTTGATTCTCGCATTGAACGCTGATACGATAAATATCCTAATTCGTGGAAACTGAATGCACCCGCCACCCCCAGCCCCCTATTATTCGAGCGAATATATCCACTTCAAATTCTTCGTCATATCAAACCTTCAGAGAAAAATATTGGGTGTACAACTTAATTCGGTCCGTTTTTTTGCTTAAAATACGCACTTATGTGAATGACAAAATAAATTAATACATTAATCAAAATATTGTCCATCGCTAGCCACGACTTTTCCCCATCTTTCTGGTAATTTATGAATTCCGTCGCGGAAGAAGCGTTCATTTTTTGAAGTCAAGAATGAATAGAGCCACTTTTTGACACCCCGTTGTGACGTGAAGCGTATTCCAGTCGAAGCGTTCTGCATCGATCGAAACAAATGGTAGTCGGAAGGGGCAAGGTCTGGGCTATAAGGCGGGTGAGCCAGAATTTCCCACCCGCTATTTTCCAAATAGTTTTTAACCACAATAGCAACGTGAGGCCGAGCGTTGTCATATTGAAAGATTATGGACTCGTGTCTGGTCGCATATTCTGGATGTTTTTCGGGTATAGCTCGCTTTAAACGGATCAGTTGTTGCCTGTAGAAGTCTCCCGTGATTGTTTGACCAGCGTTCGGTGGGCTTCAGCTGCATTTTTCTTCCAATTGAAACAGAAAATCAACACTTCCCGCAAATGGTGCTTATTTGGAATGAAATTCGACATTTTCACCGCAGTAAAAATTAGACTTGATGCGCAAAACTCAAAGGTCTGTAAACGATATTTGGTTAAGAGATGTTGATACTTCACGATACAGCAAAAATTAGCTGTTGCCGTCAACCATTTATAGCACCTAGAGCCATCTTTTGAAAACGGACCGAACTAAGTTGTACATCTAATAGAATTTGATGTCAATAAATAGCGCGTGTTCAGTACTTTTTCGTGCAAATGGCTGCAAATTTGGCACCGTCTCGAAATACATTTTACGCGCAGAATGGAATTTTCTATGCACCGGGGCAACCACCATTTTCGTTTGTTTTATATCGATCGAATGGATACTCCTCTCGCTCACCGTACCGTAAAAACCGAGACCGCCGCTGTCGGGGAGCAATACCAAAAGGAGAAAAAGAAACAAAAAATGTGAAAAAATGCTCTATAAATATTGATGATATCGCGCACAAAGGATCCTTTTTTGCATCGACACAAAACGTCAAATATCGTTCGGTGGTGTCTTCGGTGCAGCACGGTAACGCGTACATATACCCACACGCTTTTGCATCTTTCTATACTGGCAATTCAATGTTGAATCAAGCACGTAAAAATGGACAGCAATTACCTCTGAGGATTCGCGTGCCCTGCAATTACAAGTGTCGCTTTATTGAATTGAAAAACAATATCAAAGAAAAAATATGCGATGGCCTTCGTTGATTGGCTTTTTAAAAAAGTGCTTCTAGGATCAATGAAACATATTTATCGATGTGCAAACGAATTTCTTAGAGGGATCGGTGGCATGGAAAACAAAATAAATTAAATAAAGTTATAATTTTTATGAATTAGCATCATTGTTTTTTCGGAGCCGATCGAAGAAACTCATTGCTTTTCACGCTCTTTTTATTCGGACGTAAAACTACGAACTGACGTGACTGACTGACATTGATAGACAGTGGCCTGCATATTCAACGTGTCCGCCCGAATTTTCGAAAATAATCGAAATCTGTTATACATACATATTTATATGGAAAAAAATGTCGAACTCGGGGTAACTCAATAATATTGGTTACCAATGGTGTTGAAGTTTGCATTGTTCGAATGCAACGAAACTTTCAGCGTTGAAAATGCTTTTGCCCTTGGCGGCATAGTGTAACACTGGTGTTACACCTAATTCAATTCAGATTTTGACGATTCAAAAGTGTTTTTTAATTAAATATGGCGGTTGTAAATGCGTGTCAAGGTTCCTAGGACTTTAATAACTACTAAAAACATACCTATTCAATTTTTATTTTTCACGTAGCGGGTGTCATCAATAACGAAAGTGCAAAAAAACGTGCACGTAGAGAAAAATGTATGCTTCAAAGGGTTAAAACTGTATATGTTTGTTGAGGTAGGCTGGGTATAGGGGTCTGAGTTAGCTGGATGTCACACGAAACTAGCGCTACCCCCACTCCACTCCCACTGTGTGTAGTAGAGTGGGGGAAGCGGCGACATGCCGGATGCCTATGATCGGTTGAAAAATGCCCTCTCCTCATCCAATTCTAATGTTATTAATTTAAAAGTTATATTACGTCAATGTATCAATATTTTTCGGAATAATCCTAAACGCCAACTCGCATTATTTAAATATACCTGTTTTTTTATCAGCCGAAAAGTCTGATTACATTTTCAATGCCATGAAATAGTTCCACTTGGTGTGATATCTGTAGATTTTTTTCATATTTTTATTTACTTATTATTATTATACAAGGTATTATTTTGCTAATTCAGATTATAGGCTTCTAAATAAGCATCTCAAAAAATAGTTGAGCGTTTTTTCGTAATCCAAACCTGCCAAGAGAAACGTATGGAATTCAGAAAAATGATTCCTGTCACATCGCACCGAATCAACCTTCAATATCAAAGCAACCAATCTGTTTTGAAATCGGTTCTTAAAACTTTTTCAAACAAATATCTGATTCTGGGTAAATAACAGTCCCCAAAGTCGAATGTCTGCAAGTCTCACCTTTCCGTATAAAGCACATAGAAAGAGAGCTCTGATCGATCGCCGACAAACACCGATTCACATTGTCTCTCGTTTCGTCGCCTCCCTCCACGGCGACAACAAGAGTCGAGATTCATTGTTTTTCTTCATTCTTCTTTCTTTTTTTTTCATCACACTTTATTTGACCATCTTCCGTTCTCTTTCACTCTCTTTATCCTCATAGTGTTAGAACGCCATCATCGATGTGTTTTCTACATGGTGAAGTTTCTTTTCGTTCTGCTATCGATGTGTCTTCCACGTGGTGAAGAACGAGGTTTGTTCAAAAAAAAGGTGACTTGATATTTCTCGAAAACTATTTATTTGTTCATCAATATCTATTTTGTCCGCTTCAAAGTAATCCCCCTCAGATATAATACACTTGTGCCAGCGTTTTTTCCAATCCTCGAAGCACTTCTGATATGCGCTTTTTGGTATGGTCTTAAGCTCTCCCAGCGATGTGGTCTTTATCTCCTCAATCGTGGCAAATCTTCGTTCTTTCGTGGGTCTTCTCAGTTTTGGGAGTAGAAAAAAGTCGTAGGGGGCCAAGTCCGGTGAATACGGTGGCTGAGGCATGATTGCGCTCTTGTTATTGGCCAAAAAATCACGAACAAGCAACGACGTGTGAGCAGGTGCATTATGGTGATGCAAAAGCCATGAATTGTTTTGCCACAAATCGATAGCAAAAAATCGCCAATCACACTAAAACACGTCTAACCTTTATATCTGTCAAAAACAAACTAAATATACAAAATGGCTGATAATGTCAACACATGTTGGGGACATGTGTACCAACATAACAAAGGCGAAAATCGAATGTACGTAGCCCGCGAAATTTGAAAAGTCACCTTATTTTTTTAACAAACCTCGTATATCTCTCCCCAATTCTTTCAGGGCTAGGGCAGGGAGATTGGATCGTTAATTTGCGACCTCTTACATCGACCTGTCACTTTCCTTTTCTTCTTGCTCTCGTGCCCTCTTTGTCTTGCCCCCCCCCCCCCCTCTTTCGCTACATCGCGACACAGATAGCCAAGAAGAAAGAAAAAAGTAATCGGCAATATTATTTCATTCGATAATTCGTACGGTACGGAAAAATTGATTGGACTCGATATTTACAAGAGTGCTTGCTTTATTTTCGTGGAGGCTTCGTACAGGTGATGCGATTCATTGATGTTATTATTATAGTACTATTGTTGTTGTCATTGCTGAAGTCTATACGCGTGTGGGCGCTGTTTCCTCTTTTTGGGTTGAAAACACACATACACACATATATCGTAGAACGCATATGCGATACTATAGTATCCGAATCCCGGGAAAATTCGAGCTCGCCTATACCGTGCGCTACGCGAGGGTGGCCCGGAACATCCCCCGGGAATCCCAGTTATTCGTTATCTGTATGACCATTGTTTTTTTTGTTGTTGTTGTTGCTTTGTTTGCTTTCAACCTATTTCTTCTCTTTCTCACCCGTCCGTGTAATTTGATGTTCGTTGAGCGGAAATATAAAAAAAAGTGTGATGAACGGTCATGTCGGTGCGATGAGAGCAAAAATATCGTACGAGAACAAAAATTGAACCTCCGTTCAAACAATTTGCGATTCGGGGCGTGTTCAATTTGTCGTCTATTGCAAACGAAAAGTGGAAAAAAAAGAGAAAGGGAAAGAGCATTTCTGATGGAATAAATTCTCACACGTGTAGGTGAAAAATAGTTTTTATTGGATCAACAGATATTCTTTAGGCTTGTTTGAAACCACATTTATTCGAACACAAGCGAACGATCTCTGGCGTGAAGTGAAATTTGGCTGGCCACAGTTGCATAATTTGCAACGTGTCCAATACATGTGTATATCCGTTTCATCCGGAAATATGTGCAAGCTCTGCAATTTGAATTGGAGAGCTTCCTTTTCCATCGGACGCGTATATACTCGGTGGACAATATAAATGCATCATCCCCATTTCGCAATGCAATTAGCGTCAGTTAAAGGCAAATAGTCATTGATCAGGCGGTCGGTCCGTTTCATAAATTTATATCACACATTTAAATGTCGCAATCGGATAACGTGTTATGCATACGCGCTTTTTTGTTATACACGTGTATGTACTTTTTTATGGTGGCCTGCACATTTGGGAGTAAAGAGAATCCAGTTGTCATTCAACGGGTGAATGGAATAAACATTTAGAGGAATTTGTTTTTTTTTTCGGGAGATGGGGCGGTTAAGGTTGTTATGGGGTTTAGCCGTCGGGGGTGAGGTACGAGGGGAGCGCCCTATGCTTATGCACGGAGCCGATTGACTGTTACCAACTGTTAGCTTTCGAATAATTGTCGTATTCGAACTAAAACGTGCGTTTTCGAACTATTTTTCTACATCTATTTGTAAAAATATGCATTTTTGAACATTCGGTAATTACATTCAGTGTTTTTATTACTTTGCATAATTATGTTCTATAACTTTTTCTCGCTCAATTAACGCGAAACGAATTGGCAACGTCGTAAATCGTGGTATATCATAATGCCCAGGTTGGCAGATGTGTCGCGAAGTTAGAAACATATGCGCCCCGTTCGTAACCTCAATATCGGCCCAAGGAGCTGTCAAAAATAAATATCAGTCCGAGTAAAAAAAATTCCGCTGGAAAGAAAAAGTGTGTACTAAAGCTGTCTATAATCTCGAAAAATCGAAAACTTCAATAATTTTCCGATATTCGAAAAGAAAAAATTATATATGAAAAAGAATCCGCGTTATTTTGTCTTTGCCTAGAAATGTCTAGAAATGTATCATTTCTGAACATAGTTATCAAATTAATATTAAGTAATTATTACTAATTAAGAGAATAAGTACCAAGAATATTCATTTTTAATTATCCTGACCGAGTAGTTTGAGGTTCCCGGGCATGATTCCCGAATACCGATGAGATAGGTAGCATTTGTGCCGTCTGCGACATTGCCATGATTACACAGTCTGATATTTTGTGTGCTTGATTTTCGCACAAATTCCCTGTCAAAAACATTAATAAATTTATAACGATACTGTGAATCCTCATTTTCACTGTACAAAGGGTTCGTCCGATAATTAGTCGAACCGTACCTATTTTTCCAGCTCCGTGGTAATATTCACTTAGAAGATACTAATAATGTGCTGGAAAATGATTGGGAGTTTTCCATAAGCGTAATTTAATTAGCCCACGAAATACGTCGAGTTGCCGATTTTTTTCTGAAAAAAAAAACGATACTGTGGATCGTATTTAAACTGAACAGGGTGATCAGCAAAGAGATTATAAAGGTCCACAAAAAAATTCAGCTCGGTGGTAACATGTTGACTTAACCCCATAACAACCTTAAGCCTCGGTAAAAATCATACGCACACGCACGAAAGTTTTTTTTTTTTAAGGGTGCATGGCACCTACTGCAGAGTCGTTACAGAACTGATTATGCAATTTGCAAAAATCGCATTTAAAGACTAAATAAAATAATTGTAGTATTCATTGAAGCTAAAAAGGAGATTTATCACAGCTCAAAGTAAAACATGCGGTACAGAAAGAAGAATTTTCAATTTTTAACTGCAAATTTAGTTGCTGATTTGATGTACGTTTTCCCTGACGTTGTCGTGGTTACGACATACGAGCTAAAGAAATACGAAAACGGTCCCATTTAACTCGCAATATCTCGCAAAATATATGGGCACATGTCGATTTTTTTTAACGTATCATGCATATTACAGCGATACCGCACAAAAGTTTTTTTTTACAAAAGAGTACTCCGGAAATACCTTTTTTGCCAATGTAAAGGGAATTTTGGACGTACAGTCCTATGTTCCCCGTGTTAAATGACCCAACTTTGAATTCGTTTATCTCAGCATTCACGTGGGCAAATTTTGTTTTTTTAATCTCAAAAAGTTCTCGATATTTTCCTTTACAATATCAGTGAGTTTCAATTCGAACAGTAGTAAATAACTTAGTTGCCATACATCCTTAAGTTCCTTTTCGATAACCGGATACAGCTCGTTTTACCAATGCTCGTGATATATTTATCAGGAGATATCCGGATTGCGAGCCTCGACAGATACGTTTCTGATGTAAAACTCATCGATTTTTGGCCCTCCCGCAAGCTAGACCGAGGTTAACCGGAAATACAGTACGTTAAGGTTAATGTGCTGTATTTCCGGTCAACCTCAATTTCCCCGCTATCCTCCAATTTTTGCGCAATTCGACTCCGATAATGATACTGAGAGAGCACACACGAATAGTAGAACCTTTGACAAAGTGTACTATTCGTGGGGGCAGACCTATTCAAGGGACAAATCGATCGTGTGTTCGTCGAACGAACCCCTCTAATCGACAGCTCTCCGATACGAATCCATCAGCCCACCGTTGTTCACGTCGTTGATAATATAAAATTACGAATATAATGATAAAACCGTAGCACCTGTCGTTGATAAAAAAAACACAATTATTAATAATCTAATCGAATTTGTGATACGCAAAAGACCGCGCAATAACAGTGCGGAAGAAAAATTAGAAGAAGGACAGAAAGAATGAGCAACTCCGGTGCAATTCCGCTGATCCTCGCTAAGAAAGGCCAAATCGTTGAAGGCAAGTACCTTTTTTTTACGATATTTCACATTTTTATGTCATAAAAGCATCTTCTAGATCTTTTTGTATCACCTTTTCGGGGTGTACAATAGTACGAACATGGAAATTTCGAAAAAAAAAAAAAATGTTTAACTCCAAGTTATTTTTTGGGAATCCAATCATATTCGCATACGAATAAATTTTGAGTTCTTTAGTACCTTTCGTTAAAATTGAACTTAATTATAAAATGGAATTTACTTGGCAACATCCGTTCGTATATACGAGTGAAATCATTATCTTCATTCCAATTAAATCAAGAGAAACGGCAACGTCTCAACGCTGCACTGAAAAAAGAATCATTGATCCAATATCATTGGTGTTATTGAATGAAATTTCGTTGATTCAATTGTAAAATTGTTAGTGTAAATAATCGGATTTATTAGTCCAAACAAAACGCTATTGATTTCAATAACATGATAAAATTGAAAGTTTTTTTTTCATTCAAAAGATACAATGTTAGCCGAGAACAATATATTATTGAAACTATCTAAAAAATTATCGCCAATAAATTATATAGTTTTGAATGCACTTTCTGCGACGAACGAAAAAAGCGTTTCAATTCATAACATGAATATTGTTGATTCGAGTACACAAGAAAAATTAAATTTCGCTCGTTTGATTCAAATAAAATGTCTATTGAGTAAAAATGTTATTTTATTGTTTCCACCGTATCCGATATTGATTTTTAAGTATATTATTCGTCAAAATATTAATATTTTATTTTGATTGGAAAATATTAAGCAAATGTCTGAATTCGTTGAAAAATTATGCGAAAGTAAAACTTGTTTCTTGCACATTTGGTTGAAAAAATTCAACCAAATCATGGCGCCACCGAAATTATAGGTGTGAGGAAACCCGTAGTTCTCGGAGTAACGCAACCGCGCTCGTTTCTCGTAAGCGTAACGCGAACTGAAAATCTACTTAAACGCTGGAGAAACTCTAAAGAGTATCGCTTCTTGGCCCGTGGCTGAGATCAAAGTGTAGTATCTGTTCTAATCAGTTGAATATCTGATATTTTCTCCATGGATATTCCATTGGATATCTGATATTCTCTCCACTATTATCGTGGATGATCATTCTAATGCTCACTTTTTATTTAAGATTCAAAACAAATTGAAAACCTTACGTCCCATGGCATATTCGTTTCGATATAGTCAAGAAACAATTAATTCTATTGATCATATTTTTGTACGAAATAAAAAATGTGTGTAGCAACCGCTTAATCATTTCATCCAATACATCTACGGATTGTATGTAGAATGATTTCAATAGAATATAATTTTATTTGAAGGATAATGTAGATATTCAGAGAACGAAGAGCTTTTCCAAATAAAATAATATGTTATTTAAATCAATCACATTTTTCAATATCTTATAATATTGTAACAATCTCATATATCGGTGGCACTCCGCAGCAGCACATTTATTTGGATCAGCCAATATATTTTTTTGATTCAATTGGTTTGTTTTCTCAGTATAAAAAAAATCTACACCACTACCGACCTGACGAATACGATCACTCTTAAGGCGTTACCCCCACTTGTAGCGCAAAAAAGGCCTTTTTCATTAATTTTTTTAAAGAAAACTACAAAACTTTTTTAATCGATCAATATACTATCTTAAAGAACACATCTTGAAGAACTTTCAGTAATTTTTTTATTGAAAAATATTACATTGTTTAGTGTCAAATGGCCGTCAATGAAATAATGTTTTTATATACACGGTTTGCGGTGACCAACATTGCGGCGAAGTGGATCATCTGAAAAAAAATGCGGATGGATTTAGTGAAATATAAGTATAAACTAGTCTTTAATCGAAGGATTTTAAAAAATATTCATTTTTCACAAAATGGCGGACAGTGAAAGTTAATGGTTCGATTTTAACGAAAAAAATCGAACGATTAAAGACTACATTTTTATGTATTAAATAAGCCTGCAAAATTTCAAGAAGATCGGTTCATTAGTGTTCGAGTAATCTTGGTCACCGACTTCAGAAATGCCATTTTGAGAAAAACGCGTTTAAAGTTTCAATTTCACAACGGATTCTTCTCTTTCAACGCTCATATCTCAGTCAATTTTGTTCGGATCGACTTGAAATTTTCAGGACATATTCTCAGATACTTATACTTCAAAAAATGCAATAAAAAAAAATCGATTTTTTCAAAATCACAAGTGGGGGTAACCTCTTAATACAGTAAGTTAGCCTTTTACTGGTCGTTTTTGAACTTTGAATCGACGTCACCTGATAACGCATCACTGAGTCGAAAATGTAATGGCATTTATGGGCTTGAAGGTTGCACCATTGGAATGCAAAGATATTTTTTTGACTTCCGTATTTTTATTAGTATCGAAAATCATATTTTGTAGATTGGAGTTGTAGATGGCTTAACAAGAAGCCCCAAAAAAGAACGCGGGATTCGCATAGCTTAAATCTGTCAAAGGAAATTTGAGAAATTCAGTAAAAAAAAATATGCATTGCATTCCAACGATGCAAACTTCAACATCACTGGCATTTTACCAATATAATATGATTTTTGCTATCGATTTTGTTTAAGTCATTTTCCGATCCGTCCACTCAATTCTGAGATCTCATTATTTCCAACCACATTTCCGAGCATTTGTATGACCTTTGTTTAACACATGGGTTTGTTGAATCGAATAAAGTCATTCGGTCATATTGTAAACATAGTACGTACGCCCTTTCAAGAGTTGATTAACCCCGGTTCTCAACAGGCGCACCGAGCGGAGCGATTGAGATTCGCTCTGCGCAGCCTCGTGACACAGCCCGGGCATAGCTCGGTGTCTCTCGCACTTCTCGATGGCTGACTGCTGCCTTGCTTGCTATATATACATATTGGGAGTACAAATAAGTCTCCGCCGTTTGATAAAAGATGGCCCCACCAGGAGGTTATGGATGAAATTGTCAGATGCAAAACGTCGTATCGTAAGGTTGGACATCTGGCAAGACCATAACCTTGTATTGTTAGCAATTTTGTATCAGCATCATATAATTTTTTTCGTGCGAAAATGTCGAGTTTTGAGCCGAATAAGCGTCATTTGCGGAAACTCTTGCGTTTGGCACGAATCTCCCTCCAATAATGCTTCCAATTTCGCGTCTTCGTTTCGGCCTCCCGCTACGTTCTTTGTCTTCGACGTCAAACTCACCGTTCTTACACTTTTGAAACCACTCACGACAACTTCTCTCACTTAAGGTAGTACGAGCGCGCAATCTTGATTGCTATAGATTTTGTTTAAATTTTCACAAGAAATTGTTCATATCATTATGCATGTTTGAGTGAAATTTCAGAACAGTCGACTATTTGAATTGGGAGATAATGAGTTTTATAATTGCAACTTCGAACACTGCAGGGTCTGCATTGAAATTTAGACAGAATAATTTTCCGTAAAAATTATTTGTCCCCTATAATAAGAAGACATATGGCAACACCGCAGAACAGTATTGTTCAATATTTCGAGAAAAAAAGAATTATCGTGTTCCTAAAGTTAAAAATATTGTCACAAGAAAATATTTGCATTATAAATATTAATATTTTATATTGTTTGTTATTTCCATTAACAAATAAAAGTGTTGGTTCATTCATGACTAATTAAAAACTTTGTTCGATTAAAAATTACTTGCAAATAAAAATTTGTATTGCAGTATTATTTTAAATATGCCGCGCAAACTCACGTCATTGGATACGTGGAACGATGCGGTGTTGCCAAATGTCTTCTTATTATAGGGGACGAATATTTTTTACGGAAAATTATTCTGTCTAAATTTCAATGCAGACCCTGCTGTGTGAAAAGTTGCAATTTTAAAACCCATTATCTCCCAATCTAAGTAGTACAAACTACCTTATGAATCTAAGTAGTACGAACTACCTTAAAGCAGCCTCACCATATGCTTCTACAAGCAGGCGATGCGCCTCAGCTGCAGATTTCTTCAAATTAAATAAGTAAAGAAGAGTTATAATGTTCCCGCAAATGACGCTTATTCGTTTCAAAACTCGATATTTTCCCACACAAAAAATTATGTGATGTTGATACAAAATCGCTAATATTTCGTGATGTTGAAGTTTGCATCGTTGGAAGACAACGAAATTTAATTGTTTGGATAGTTAAAGCATTTTGTGAGGTCATTTGGGCTAAAAAATCACTCAAATGTTTTTTAGTCTCGTCAGTAAAAAATCTACAACTCGAAATGGCCAAAAATATTTTCGGTATCGAAAAAAATAAAAGAAGAAAAAAAAATTCGATGGTTTCCAAGGATGCAAACTTTAACACCATAATATTTCAGGGTTATGGTCTTGCCAGATGTCCAACCTTACGACATGATGTTTTACATCTGACAATTTCAACCATAACCTCCTGGTGGGGCCATCTTTTGTCAAACGGCGGAGACTTATTTGTGCTCCCAATATATAACGTGTTACAGTAGTTTTTACAGTTCTATCCTCTAAACATGGTTAGAGCGCTTATAAGTGCAGACGTAAAACAAACGGACCTTTTTAGGGTCAAAAATAAATTTGACGAAGGTTCTTCGTGTCGCAATGTTCAACTTAAAAACTTCTTCGAACTTGTGAATAGAGCGGCAAGCAGAACATTGAGTTCGTCTACGGAAAACTTTGCACAGGAGCGACTAAAATGCCAAAAAAGGAATTCTCTTGCATCGAACACGGGTAAGGAAAAACATACATTTTCAGGTACCGAATAGTTAAGGATATGAACTTTTTATTGTTCAAAGACAACGAAAAATGTAAATCCGCAGGTATCGAGGAGCTGAAAATACTGATTCGCCTCGCATCAAGCACAGCAAATAAAAAATGCCTTAGCATCGCCAAGCCAAATCAACGAATTTGTTTTATCGATCGTAGAAAACAACAAATTTTCGTCTCCGCGTGTTGAGAGGCCAACAATAGAAATTTTCCTTGTTCAAATATAGGCAGGGGAACATTTTTAGATTGGGAGTAGCAATACCCAAAATCTGCATTTATTTTGAATCAATCAAACAAAAAATATGCATCTTTGGTTACCGCCAACTAAAACATTGTTCAGAGACAATAAAATAATATAATACTTTACACCAAACAGCACAGAAAACTGAGAATATGGAACTCTCTTGTATTGAACACAGGTAAGGAGAAAATCATAAGCTCAGGTACTTGAAAAGCCAGAGATATGAATTTTTCATATATTGTTGGAAGGCAATTAATAATGTATATCTGAAAGTATCTAGGAGCCGAAAATAGGACCAATTAGCAATCAGCGGTTCAGTCGAGTTTCCGACACCCTTGTCGGTGCAAAATAATCCGCTGATTATAAATTTCCCAGGTAAAACTTGATCGGACCAAAACTCCTGGACTGAACAAGGCCTGGACGCGAACGGCACTTGCAAATACGTGACTACCAAACGATTTTGCACAGAATAAGAGCCTGCTCAATCCATTTCAGCGAGAAATGAAAAAAGGTCAATTTTCAGGTCTATCGATTACGACCAATTCGAATCTAGCAGTCCAATGGAGTTCACGACACTTTTGTCAATGCAAAATAATCCGCTGATTATAAATTGTCCAGCTAAAACTCGCTCGGACCAGAACTTTTGATCCGGGACACGTTTATGTTTGCAAAGATCAATCTTTCGGGCTAAATAAGGCTTGGACGAGAATGTTACCTGAAAATTCGTGATTACCAAACGATTTTGCGCAGAATTGCCGGCACAATTCATTTTAGCGAGAAATTTGAAAAAGGCAATTTTTAGATCTTGTGTCCTATCGATTACGATTATTTCGAATGTAAAGGTTCAATCGACTTCCCAGCACCCTTGTCGATGCAAAATAATCTGATGATTACGAACTTTCTAAGTAGAACTTAATCGAACCAAAATTCTCGATCCGGGACACGTTTATATTTTTAAAAATCCTCTCCTGGGCTACATGAGGTTTGAACGAGTATGGGCTTGACTCGTTCATTCGTGCCTAACAAACAGTATTGAATACTGCATATGGTGATGCATTTTCAGGTCCGATGTCCCATCGTTACGACCAATTTTAATCTAACGGTCCAATCGACATCCCGGCATTCTGATCCATGCAAAACCATCTCCTTCCACCTTCCACCCCCCGATAAGGGTGGGTTTCGGTGTTCGAAAAGCCTTTAAATGTATTTTACTATATCTTTCGAGCAACAAGAGCTCAATGTGCAACGAGTCATGGTACAATAAAAAATTGAAAACAAATTCATCGAAAAATTCGTCGCGTCGCGACGATGCAAACTTCATATCCATAAGAAATATACACTTCCCTGACTGGAGTTCATGGTTATTAGAGTAATAAAGATTAAATTATTATAAAAATAATAAAAATAAAAAATCTAATTACGATAACATTATCTCACTCATCGTGTGAATGCCGTTTCCTATGTGTTCTACGACTTCAAATATTTTGGAGCATTTTTTCCTGCTAACTATGAATTTGAAACTATACACGTATAGTTTCTTCAAACATTTTTGAAATCCTTTACTCTTTGGATTGAAGCTGGTGGAAAAAAGGATTCCTTACTTTAAAAAAAAATACATGCAATCTCTTTCAAAAACATTTTAAATGTTTCAAAAGTACGCCAAGCGATAAAAAGACCCCTCGAAAACATTGCTGTTTGTTTTACCTACTCAAAAATTATGCATTACCGTAAAAATCATTATCATTTGTTTCAATTTCAACAATGATTTTATTATATTGTTTCCATTAGTCAATTGCACGAAAAAATGAAATGATTTATAAAATAGTCAAGCACAATATATATATATATATATATATATATATATATATATATATATATATATATATATATATATATATATATATTGTATAAGTGTACCAAAAAATGATATCACTATTATCGAAAAATACAACGTATGAGCCACACGAGTACGCTGGAAATGCTGTGCAAGGTTTTCGCGTGGATGGTTTAGAGAAAGCTCGGTAAGATATAGAAGGTTCCGTTCCTTCCATCCGCCAGCGAAAAAAAGATCAATTGCGGGTGGCAGGCGTCTACAAGCTTCGATCGTCAGGCGCAATTTGTTGGAGACTGAGTGGAGGTGTCATCATACTTACACGACATCGTTACACCGACCTGACGGTGCCTTCCGCACACTTTCTGGCTCCAATTTACTAGTCTCTCTTATAGACAATGGGACAAATGCGAGGGCTATCCTGAGAGCATGCTTTGAAGGGATTTGAGGTATCAAAATTGAGGGCGGAGCTGTTCACTGGGCCATCAATCTTGCCATTAAACTCGGATGTGCTCAAGCTTCTAACGTAACGACCAAGTCCCGCGTGCTAAATCATTAGCACGAATACTTGCTCTCTCTCTCTCTCTCTCTCTCTCTCTCTCTCTCTCTCTCTCTCTCTCTCTCTGCCTGCCTGCCTTTTCCTCCTTGATAACCTGCCAACTTCACACACACACTTTCTACGTCTAAAAGGAAAATGATTAACCTCAGAGAAAAATACGAATGGACGAATTGCAGTCTGGAGCTTTAAGATAAAAAAGAATTCAGAAAATGATAAATATCTGCGAATTGCGATACACGAGATTTCCGTTTCTGTGGTAGTTCTTTTTCTTTGTACTGCGTACTGTCAAAGTCAACGTACTTGCAGACTGGGCAACCTGCGAATACATGTATATGGTCTACAGGGGTATGCTCCACGACATCAATGTGCATACATCAGATGAAATATATGTATGGGGAAAACATTATTGGAATCCTTTATGTCTATGCAACGTCAGCAAATTCGACTGCTCTAACTATAGTCCTCAATTTTTTTAAGAATCCTTTAATAAGGGAACAGGATCCTTCTTGATAATATTTATATAAGGGTGCTTACGTTTATCGAAAGGTGGTTTTGAAGATATTGTGGTTCACATGCTGTATTCTATCCGAACTGTCCTCGAAGATGGCTTTCTCAAAATAGCCTTTCCCCATAAATATGTAGATAGAGCTGATACGGATAATCGAGATGAGAATTTCTTTGGGTGGTTGAGTCAACCGGAACTATCCTTCTCGGGGTATCCGAGTCAGTTTCCCTCCATTTACTTGGGATTCTCCTTATACCTTGGGTTCTTCGGCTCATACGCCAATATCCTAATACACTTCTGTCGCACACGGTTAACCGCCGCTGCACCGGAAAATTAACTCGCTGGTACCTCATATTCGTAGTCGCATTTCGCCAATTCGAAGCGATGAAAGACGAGGTTATACAACGTTGTGATCGTTAAATATAATCGCATCACTCACAGCAGCAATTTTTCCCCGCCTTGAGGAAGTTCTGTTTCCACGACTTTTCTTCACATCGGTCGTGCATGATTGAAACAAATTTTTTTTTCCGGCTGGTGGATTGCGCCGGAGAAATATTTTTTTGTGGAGCTTTTGCTCAGTACAAAAATGTTTTTCATGTGTACGTACACTTACGGGGACGCTTTTCCGATAAATCCTACGTCGTCTGTACATTCACGCGTTTTCTTTCTGCCTTTCGCTCTTCCTCCTCCGTCCCCACAGTCGGTAAGCCGTAAGTCTTGTATCACATCGCTTACCTCGCTGCACGTGGCAAGTACATCGCAAGATTCGATAGAGCCAAAGGAACAGGCTACATTCAGGAACGTGGGAAACGAAATATACAGGGCATTTCGGTATAGAAAAATACAACACGACGACGCGGTAGTTTCTACTCTCCAAATTTCAAATAGGGTTATTCCTTGAAAATTATTGTGTGTATATATGTAGGGAAAGGACATTTCAAATTCATGACATCCATGAATTGTTGACTATTGACACTTCCGGGTGTTTTAACGTTTCTCAGAGTAGTAGGACTTCAAAATAACTTTTGCATGCATATATGAGATGAATACAGTAAGCAGGGAAGAAGGTGATTTATTGATGAACCCCTAACAGTACGAGTCAATCCTAAGAGCCATTGACACTGCAGAAACATAACAGTGAATCACATTGGTAATAGTCGGCCATTGGGAATGTCCACATGGAATTCCTCAGTTTCGCATATATGTACTGCGCACATAGATTGTTCTTGGTATTGGTAGCAGAATCTGCAGAATTCCATACCTGTTCCTTCATTCTCTCTCTCTCTCTCTCTCTCTCTCTCTCTCTCTCTCTCGCTCTATCTTTCCTTTTTCTAGTTTTGCTGCACATTATAAAGTAGCACTACAAGCAAACTGGAGGAAGCGAGCGAGTTCAGTCCCGTGGGGGATTTCGAAACCATAAAACTATAAACGATATTGCGCCCGCTGGCTCCAGACAACTTGTGAGTTATACCCCATTTTAAGGGTCATGCTCAAAATGCGAACACGTTGGCTAAGAAAGTACTATCGCATACTATTCTCAAAAGCCTCGTGTACTTTTTCTGGTTACGCCCTTCCATCAGATGGATCTTACCGTCCCGCTCTACATACAAAGCTGTATATACAAAGCTGTATACACTTCCGATGGAGAGATAACATGAGAGAAATGGTCTCTCAGTATCCTTAGCTTTCTCTCCTCTCTCTCTCTCTCTCTCTCTCTCTCTCTCTCTCTCTCTCTCTCTCTCTCTCTCTCTCTCTCTCTCTCTCTCTCTCCCTCCCCCCTCCCTCCCCCCTCTTTCTCTCCCCTGCTGTCTCGGATAACGACGTTTACTCTAGACCCCATGAGATAATGCGTAGGTCATAAAACAAAACCCCAGTGAATTCTATCTCGTATATATATATTCTTCTCTTTTTGTATTTGCGCAATATAACAATGTCGAGGAAAGATTATTCGCAGCAGAAAAACCACCCTTCATCTTCATTCAATTAACTAATTCGTAGTTGTTTCAGTCTCTTTGTATTAGCGGCAAATGTAATTTGTTGGACTGTGCATTTGTGTAAATGCTTTCTCTAGTGGGTCATTCGGCAAGATTCCTCGGTTCAATTGATTCGCATCGAAAAACATTGATCGAAGCTGATGTTTGTAAAGCTGTTTTTGTTCAAATTTTATGGATGTATGGCAAAAACAGTTCTGGGGAACAGCAGTCTAAATTAGCGATTTAAAAATATATGTCCCACACGTATTGGTTCTATTAAAACCCACTGTTCGGCTGTAGGTGCCTTTTATTACGGTCAGATGTCGCTAATGTCACCTTGAAGGATCGCCTTGTGTTGTTAACTTCCATCCAAAAGATGCCATATTTAGTTGACACACGTGTCTCGAACGAGCAAGTGGACCGTAACAAGCTGTTTTTCCTATGTGTACTTCCTCACTGCTTCGATTTGAAAAAAGTGCAGCTGAAACTCGCCGATTGCTTACACGGACTTATGGTGAGTCCGCAGCATTCGAAACTACGTGCAGAAGTTGGTTTCTGCGATTTTAACGTAGCAATTGTGACCCTCATGACTAGTAACGACGAGGTCAATCGAAAAAAATCGCGGATGCCGAGATGTAAAGATTTCTGTGTCAGTCGTAAGTGGCCCCGAGTAGAAATTGTTCTAGCCTGTCTGAGTTACGACCTAGTAACTGGCTCGCCCAATTGAGCTCATACAAAGTGACCAATGGTTGGCTCGCTATGAGCTAGTAATATTGTGAATGTTTTGTTATCCAACCTTTGTCTAGTCACTGCCCAGCTGATCTTGGTCACAAATGACAAAGTGAGGTTATGTGACTACGTGTAGTTCCATCGAGCGAATGACTCATGGCTGGCTAGCTAACTTGAGTTTTAGATGGCTATGCAAAAGAAAAAATCTGAAGTGGGCATGACGCCATAACCTAGACAACACTAGCTAATTGCGGCTATGCGCCCCTTGGCTCGTCACTGCCCAGCTGATCTTGGTCACAAATTACAAAGTGCGGTTATGTGACTACATGTAGTTCTATGGAGCGATTGGCTCATGGCTGGCCAAGCAATTTGAGTTACAGATGGCGTTGTGAATGAATAAAATCCTCAAGTCGGTATCTCGCGATGACCTAGCCAACACGGCCCAACTGCGGCCGCACTAGCTGGAATAAATGATCGGACAAATACAATTTAAGGTTATGTAGTTCTATGCGATTATCGCTCTCAATGCGAACGCAATTGAATCATTGATCCGATAATGTTATTTACATTTGTTAATTCACCCATTTTTCAGTAATCTGACATTGTGCAGTGTAATATATGTAGACGATAAGAAAATTTAGAAATTAAACAAGTAGAACTTGCTTAGTGGACTCCGTCACAACTCATCACCCAGAGGTCCCGGGATCGAAACCACGTTTCGGCGTAAGCGTTTGTCGGAGATAATTTAAAATTGAACCATTAATATATTTCCAGCGCAAATATCATAACCCTAATTAATGAACAACGAAGAATATTGTAAAAGAATCCAATGATGTAAATAATGTGCAAAAAAAATCCCGAAAATATAAATATATAGCCGCAAATTTTGTTTTATCTAATCGTCACCTATTTTTTTGTTCCCACTCGCTAGCTGAAAAACTAGGTCATGTCTAGGTCAGAAATATAATACAGCCGTGAGATATTTCTTTCTATCTAGTCACCATCTAATTTTTTGTATTAAGTCACTAGAGGACCAAAGCGTTACAAGGCTGGGTAGTCAATCGCTAAGACGGCTAGCTAATGGCGTTTCGAAACATCACTTTACTAGCTTGTGGCTCGGCGGTGATGAGTTACGATTTCCACTCGGGACATAGTATGAGACCAGGCCCCGGGTTGCCTACTACTGAAAATGAAAAGTGTTATGATCCTTGAACCAGTGGTATTTTGCACACAGATAATGCATCCAATCTTTGTCGACAGGATAGCATTTTGGTTACATTTCCATACGTTCTCGAGTAAATACTGTTGCACAAAAAAACAGATTTTGTTTTGCTGTTCTGAAATTCAAGATTCTTTTGAATGCGGTATAAATCTTTGCCATGCACATTCATTTCAATCGAGGTACTCTGATCACAGTTGAAATTGGAACACTCATCAGTTTTGAACGACAAAAAAGATGCACTACAAATAATAGTGACTGCAGACGTGAGCAATCTGTATTTCACTCTGCCGCGACGTGATCGCAAAACTCTTTTGGCGCTCAAGCGTCTCAACTTCCGGTTGCCAGAGTGATTACATTAACCGTGGACACATTGCCGTCATCGCGGGTCCCACACTTTTGTCGCCTTCTCTCTCGCGCCCACGTGTCCCTCGCCATGCCGGAATCCATATTAACATATTTATCAGATTGATCAGCATATTCAGGACTTCATTTGCAATTTTAACGGAATCACCAGGCGCGCGCTCGCGGCTTAATTCGTCCCTTAACTTTGTCCAGTCTAAGCCCCGTCGCTCTATATCGCGTGTGGTGTACTATTTCTGGCTATACCTCCTCCCTTCCTGTCTGTGCACATGCATAATTTGTACTTGGGAACTTTTACAACGCCTATTATCGTCGAGTTTTCGCATCCAGTTTCTTGATGAGATTTTGGCCCTCATTATATATGTACGAGACAAGACTACGGTTATCAGATACGATGGATCAGTGGCACATCATTGTTATCATTGAGATTATAACGCCATCAAGAGGACCAACAGTAGTGAACTGTTCGCAATAATCTCGCTGCCACAGCGATCACCCATGTTAAGCAAAGTGGCTCTGGGCCAATACTTGGATGGGTGACCGCCCAGTCGTGTACTGGTTCGCGAGCAGATTACCGAGCGAGTGACACTCTCACCGAATTTCCGACGATAACACAAATGATACTCATTGTCAGTCAGTAAAATATAGCTGCTTGTATCGGCACATAGTTTCCATATTTTCCCTATGCCCCCAATTGCGATACAGCAGCGCATCAGAAACGGAGGAGCTGCGCGCAACATTCCCGGGCGTCTTTTAGGAACTAGGAATAGTCAAGTGACACGTTTAGACTATGAGTAAAATGGCATCGGATCCTTAAAATCTCGAAAGTGTACACATTGCAAATAAGAGGAATTCCTAACAAGATCGCTATACTTTTTATTTCCTATGTGACTCCTTGTACCCTTTTGCACTTTCACAAGCACATTTCTGCTTGGCCTCTTCCATTTGTAAACTGTTTAAGTTTAAATAGTTTATGAAAGTGGAAGGCCGTGCGCAACTTTTCTTAAACTGTTTTTTCTAATCCTATGCAGAGGTTAAAAGTGGACACACCTAAATACTAGTTTCCCTTTAACCTTGTTTTACACTGCATAAAGACAACATCTGATAAAAACCCGGTAGCGTTATAAATTGTAGGTTCCCTCGAACTTCGTTCTATCGATATGCAAAATGATGTATTTTTTACACATCAAACGAGCGAAACTTATTTTCGATTTCCGAACGTCAACAGAAGTTTGTAGACTTCATACTCTATATGGCATGCGTACCTTTTTGTGTGTCCTGTCCCCCTCCCGCTCCCCGCACTATTTTTCGTGTGTACCGGCGACATGCAAATGGGAAGTATCTACGTATACCCGGCGTTTTTTTTCTTCGTGTCGACGTCGCTCACACCTCAGGGAACACGACATGCCCCCACAGGAGCCATCGATCATTCTATCGTGCTATCCTATTTATTTCCTTCCTCGTGTACGCCTGTAGATAAATACAATGGGAAGCGTGTAACGTTGTAACAGCCACGTAATGATGCGTTAGTTTCGTAAATACTCATCGACCATTCTATACTCGCAATGGAAAAAAATGTCACAATAGATCGATCGAAATTGGCCTATCTGAATGAAATCCTCATATCCACCTCTGCGGATTCAACTCGATAAAAATCATCGAGTACACGCGAAAATGTAGGTAAAGTTTTCATCTAAAACTAAAAAAACGAGAGAAATTCAGGTATTTGTGTGTGTATATATAGGGTGTTCCTCTTATATCTGCCACCAGAAATGACTCGGTAATCATCAACGTCACAAAAAAATGTTCCACACAAAAGTTGTACGGTGTGAAGGGGGCCATCAAATGCGACCATTTTTTTTGTTTCGGTAGAGGCGCTGACGCTCAGTGACGGTCACCTCCACTTTTTTAAATGGAATGGTACATTTTTTCAACCATCTTGTCGAGCACCTCAAGTCGCGTAAAAAACATTCGGGGATCAAAGTCGTTTAAGGTCATTCAAGGTCAGTATCGATGATACAAATCTAAATAGGTGACCTTAAATGACCTTGAACGACTTTGACCTCCTACTGTTTTTTATGCGGCTTGAAGTGCTCCACAAGATGGTTGAAAAGAATGTTCCATTCCATTAAAAATAAGTGGAGGTGACCTTCACTGTGCGTCAGCGCGTCCACCGAAAAAAAAATTGATCGCATTTGATGACCCCCTTCACACCGTACAACTTTATTCTGGAACATTTTTTTGTAACGTCGATAAGTACCGTGTTATTTCGGGTGGCAGAGATAAGAGGGACACCCTGTATGTGTAGAAATAGATACAGGACAGAGGGAACTTTCCCGACGCTCCGCATTCGCGGTAGTACGTAAACATGGTTGAAGTCGTAAAAAAGCTGTGGTGCAGTCCAGGAGCTCAAAAAAAAAACAGCCGTGACAAGAACCACGAAAGAGACTGGCCGTAAACCACGAATATTAATGGCTGCCACCATTAAGGTTCACAAACCAGAGTTTGAAAGGTCGCCTGAGCGAGCACTTCGGGTGGTATCGAGCTCCCCAAAACAGGTTCACCCGAGAGTGAATATGGTTGAAAATGGGCAAGCAGTGCCGCCTGTGTTCACTCTGTGGAAAATAACGCAGAGTTCTTTTTTTAACCCTGTATCCTCACCTTTCTTCTGGTCTGTTTCCCCCTCGCTCCCGCCCTTGTACCGTATTTACCCTTGTCGAGAGATAATTCAGGTGCACCTTCAGTTTTTCCGAACGCATATTCCGGGTATCGGAAAACGAGTCAGTAGGGGCGCTTTTTTATCAGGCCAACAGCTCCTACGTGGGCTTTTAATTGCTATATGATATATTGTATGGGGAGGTAGTTATTTGCGATAGTTGCGTTGTTCTCTCCTTCACCCCTCGTTCCTTCCCTCCCTTTCTCTCTCTTTTTTCCAAATCGGCTTCTTCGTTCATCAACGGTCATGACCTTTTGGGGATCGCTTATTCCTTCGATCAAGTCGAATGTAACTCAATACTTCTCACGCAAAGAGATACCGTCTTCTTCGAACCAAACGGTTACAATACATAGTCCTTTTAGGTCACTGCTCAGGACTTTAAGGATCGCTGATCAGACAGGCGCGGATCAAAACTTAGAAATAAAATTGCCTGATGTTATAGGAGTCTTAATATGTGCTATGGATGGTCATGCTCCCTGGCAGACGTTCCCACTGGCACTATGACTCACTGCTGGTCTCAAGCATCGAATACGCATACGAGATGGTTTTTATCGTTCTGCTAAATGTGCCAACAGTCTACTGGACTTTGCGCAGTACAGATTCTTGAGGGACTCTTTCACTCATGACATCAGGGAAGCTAAATCTGGCTATCAATAGTGCAGATCGAGCTCTATCAAGGATTCAGCGACTCTGGAAAGAATTTAAAAGAGTTTAATTAACGTCACTTAACTTCTCTGCTGATGAGTTAGATTCTTTCTGCGTCTCAGTCTCTTCGTTGTCCAACAACCTCGTTTGTTATGACATTTCACCGTTACTTTCGAGCATTTAGATCTCCTGTCGCGATACCAATTTTTTATTTTCCACTATTAACGCTGAGACTGTTGGTCGCTTTTTATTAAATTTCGGGTCTAATTCACACACTACAGATCCAGATGCTGACTCAACTGTCATTTTGCGAAATTATATGCCAGTTGTTATTGTTTTATCATCACGTGCGTGCGTCAGAAAGATCGCTACGGCCTACGTTCACTATTCCACCGCACAGGATGTCGCTGTATCAAAAGTCAATCAGTATTTCAACTTGCCCTCTGCGGCATTCGCCACGCGGAGGTGTAGCCAGTGCTCATTCCGTCGAAATTGTCAAAACCGAATTATATGCCTACTCACTAGAGTGTGATTGTTATGGCCACACAGCAGGCTAGGACATATCAATAGTATTATTTTTTAATTTGCCGACTACTCACATTCATATACTAGAGCCCTTTTTTTTACTAATATGAGATCGGTCACTTTGTGTTTGATGAACCGCCATTGCTCCATTTGCTTGGTTTCCCTAGTCTCTCCGTTTCTTTTCTTTCCTTCACACCCGGACATTGGAAGTAATTGCATTTTCTTCTCTATCTCGTATTCTCATATCATTACACATTTTTTACCAACATGCGTGAGTTTTTGTCGATATTCTTTTCTTCGCATCTTATTTCGTTAAGTTTGTCAAGGGGTTATACCAGTGAACGCTGAAAATTTGCGTGATTTTCGGAAATTTTTTGGAAGAAAAGTACTCAATTAAATATTTTGGAAAATTAAGAATATATTTGGCTGTATTTGACCTATATTACGTAATTTTTTCATAGAAAAATATTGAGATCCAAGCGACTCATGCGCTGCCTTCAGAGGCGCCAAAAAAAGTTCCTCAACTGCTGACGTGATTCCGGCCGATTGAGTAGCTGAAACCGAAAAAGGAAAAAATGTCGTTAAACTGGAAAGTATTTCCTCTACAATGACGTCGGATTTTCGAAAAATATCAAAATCTAACAAAATGGCGTAGTTATGGAAAAAAAGTCTGTTTTCTTGTCCATAAAGTGGTCGTTTTTTTCAATGCTAAATCGTCAATTTTCATCCAATCAAAAGTATCCTACGTCATTGTAGAGTAAATATATTCAAGAGTACTCACTTCAAATTTCAAGTAAATCGGATAATTGCTCTTTGAGTTACAATGTCAGCAAATTTGAAAAATCTCATTTCAAGAAAAACGCGTTTAAAGATTTAACTATCGACTTTTGCAAGATAAAATGATATTGATATAAATGCTATAAATAATAACGATATTCTTGAAAGTATAAACTGTCGAAAAAGGCAACAACAAAAAATCAATTTTTTAAAAGTGTCACACTGGTATAGCCCCTTAAGTTGATCTTAGGTTTCTAATGTCATTTTTGTTTTTATCAAGCTTTACTTTGTCTTTCAACTTGCCCTTTTATTTCGTTTTTATATTTTTATATTAGATATATTTTATTTTTCATCTAGGTCTCAATCAGTTCCTGAGTTTCTACTTATACCTTTACGGGTTTTTACGTATAACCCTTCCCAATTGAACCCCTTCCGATCACTCCCTACCCGCACTTCGTTAATCTAACCTAACTTTCGTTGCGTCCACAGCTGTCTTAAGCTACACTATACGGCATTTGCCGAGGGAACGGGGAAACTGTGGAAAACCCGTACTCGTATAGACGGCCCTATATTCTTCTGATACTCTGGTGCACAGACTTTAACTCAAGTTTCCACACCAAGGTATAATAAGTATTGGCCGCGCACAATGCTGCTTAACTCGAAGTATCGCCAGAGCCGAACCCCGACCGCCTATCCACCAGTGTCAGTTCAGTTGATATATATATATATCTTTACATCTGCCCGAGAGTTTACTTGGGCATAACAAATATTATTAAGCGATCAATAGATCAATCTCTCTCACTCATCTCCTCTTTTCGTTTCATTCTGCCTCTACTGATTTAAGACGTTACCCCCACTTGTAGCGCAAAAAAAGTCCTTTTTCGTGAATTTTTTTAAAGAAAACTACAAAACTTTTTTAATCGATCAATATACCATCTTAAAGAACACATCTTGAAGAACTTTCAGTAATTTTTTTATTGAAAAATATTACATTGTTTAGTGGCAAATGGCCGTCAATGAAATAATGTTTTTATATACACGGTTTGCGGTGATCAACATTGCGGCGAAGTGGATTATCTGAAAAAAAATGCGGATGGATTTAGTCAAATATAAGTATAAACTAGTCTTTAATCGAAGGATTTTAAAAAATATTCATATTTCACAAAATGGCGGACAGTTAAAGTTAATGGTTCGATTTTAACGAAAAAAACGGCCGTTTTTTGGCTATAAAACGGCCATTTTTTTCGAAAAAAAATCGAACGATTAAAGACTACATTTTTATGTATTAAATAAGCCTGCAAAATTTCAAGAAGATCGGTTCATTAGTGTTCGAGTAATCTTGGTCACCGACTTCAGAAATGCCATTTTGAGAAAAACGCGTTTAAAGTTTCAATTTCAGTTTACACGAAGAAAATATTTTTTTTTGTAAACTCACATAGAGTCATCTCTTCCGGGCCCATACAGAAGTATGCCCATACGGAAGTATGGGCCCGGATACTTATACTTCAAAAAAAATGCAATAAAAAAAAATCGATTTTTTCAAAATCGCAAGTGGGGGTAACCCCTTAAACACCTAGTTTACTGAAGTTTTTTTTCGATTCATCGTAGTACTAAAAGGAAAAACAAAGTGTACTACTATAAGTGCGAGCAGATTGAACGATGAGTGGTAGATTTAAAAACAAGAAGATTAAAACAGACCGTTCTAATTCCTTCCGGCATTGCCGAAATGATAACGAAACCATTTTCAAAAATTGTTGCTGACATACTGGCATTTTCTCGAATGATTGCTGACATCTCTGTCTATTCGTCCATCTGTCCTTGTCCATCTCTCGCTTCTCTCGCCCTTAGCTTTTCGAATATCACCTTTTCTTGCTTCGCAAACTTTTTTCAACTCTCTCCGCATTTCTCTTTCCTACACTACACGTAATCTTTAGTAAGCTCAGATATTCACCCCCCCTCTCTCTCTCTCTCTTTTTTGCTCTGTCTCTCGTTTCCTCGTTTATTTCGTGACCCAGGAACTTCCAACTAGAGCGAGAAAAAGCCGCGGTAATATAATGAGAACGTGGTGAGCATTTCAAGAGTCAGCCTGCATTCCCCGCTCGTGTTACCCAGCTTTTTTCTATTCTCGCTTTACATTTTTCGCGTCTCAGGCGTACACGCGTTTAAATTTTTACCTCTACCATTTCAATTCCCCATTCCTGCCACCAGTCTCTCCTTTTTTCGTTGCAGGCGACCTGAGGCTGCGACCGGTTCGTGTGCAATCACTACTGCTTTTTGTTCCCCTGTCGACACGATTGTTTCCTGTCATCCACTCTGTTAGTCGTTGATAACGAATACAAACGAGAAAAAAATTGTAACAAGTTTGGAGCAGACTCGTCCGCGGCCGCTTAGAAATTCTTGGGATATTCCGTTCTTGCCATATATCTCATCCACGAAAAACTGTCATAACACGAAAAATTCTGATTTGAGAAAAAGACATTTGATTTTTTTTTCACATTCGTGAGGTCACTTTGACGTCAAATTTTATCTAAATTAGCCTCTAATGATTTTATTTATGGTGAAATTTATCAACCTCTTTGAGGGTTATAAATAATATGTAGCCAATTGCAATAAAAATCTTACTTGTGTTCAGGCAGTAATCAGGTACAGGATCGTAAGGTCCAAAATGATATGCAAAGAAACATTGGGAAAAAATTAATCAAATAAACCGTACATCCGGTACAAACCGATTGAAATAGGCTACGAGATAATAAAGGTGATAACAATATTGCAATCTCGAGGTTAAAACTTTTCACGAGCTCACACACGAGGCGCCTGAAAAGTTTTCGCTCGCTCATTCCACAAGTCTTTTACCTTTCATCTTTATTATCCATCTAGGCGATGTATGCAACGATCATTCACGGAGACTTAGTTGAAATAGTGTACATGTACGCGTATGTATACACGGTTGTTTGGGTTACCTGGAGAACGCGGAACCAAGCCTACGTGTAAAGTTATTGCATGTAACTTTTATTTCGTAGCTGGTTGCGCAAACTTTACGATCCATATATATACATATATGGCAACCTTGCGATGTTACAATGCGCGTATCGTTACCTCGTGCGTTGTAAAAAGCAAATTCACGGTACAGCCGTACGAACCGTACTCGTCGTTGCAAATTTTCAAGGGAAAATTGCTGTTAATCTTCTCGACGCGCGGGTCAATAAAATAATGTCTGATATAAAAAGATCGGCTCAGCAATGTATGGCAAAAGTGATAAAGCACCGGATTTTTCCTACTGTACGTTGACTATTTAAACCTCTCGTTATTTGAACTGATGCTTGCCTGTTATGTTTTTATGGTCCTGCAACCACTAGTAATTTTCTCATAGCCGTCTGTCTGTCAGGGCAGAATATCCACCCCCCCCTGCCATTCCATTCGTGTAATCCTTTGGCTTAAGGTAATCCCATCGCTTCACACTAGTCATATACCATGTCATACTTGAGACTTGTACAATTTATATTCTTAACATCTGCAAAAAAATCATTTGCAATAACTAAAATTTTCCATGTGTAAACTGCTTAATGAATGTTCACATTTAATTAGGAAAATCATAAAATAGTTATTCCAACGACTCGCGCAGTATTTCTAGGTTTGATATTTGGCAACATTGGTTCTATCTCCGTCTCTTCTTACTCAACCAGGCGAGTTTAACCTCCATGCTTTTCAACGTCGATCTGTCAAAACAATGTCAGGTGCGGGGAATATAAAGCATTGTATTCGGGCCACGACTGGCAAAAAGCGTGGAAAGTTTGTGTCGGGGAAATATGTCGGTTAAAAATGAAATATGTGTGGAAATTCGAATGAGTGAGATGAGGTTAGGACTACAGTCAGCTGTTGCCTTGCTGCCACGTCTCTTTATCGTAGCAAGTGGTAATAAATCCAATACCGAAAGTTTAAAGTAAACTTGATATTACGTAAAAATTAGGTCAACAAGCGTAATTTTTCCTGAGGGCATTGGATTACTACAACTGTCACGTACGTAAATCTGATTATTTTTAAGAATCTGACGGATTCCCACTATTATATACACTTTTGTAGCAACCGGAAATTGGGTTTTTGTATGTCGTCTCGGAATTGCTTCACAAAAAATGCAATTTTTCATTTTTTTCTCTGTAATTAGGTCAATAACCGACCCTGAAATTTTACAGAGACGATTATTAATATATTTAGTGAAGCTCAAAAAAAAATGAAAATCCTATGGATTGAAGCCTGGCGATAGGATTACTTCAAAATCCGAACTAATTTCTGAAAATATCACATTCAGCGTACACATTAAAGTCAACTTACTGCGATTACTCCAAACTAATTAGTTTCGGAGGAGAAATAAAGAAAACGTTTTGTAACGGGACAAATTTTGATTTGTCATATTTCGACGCTGTTGAAACAAATGTTACATCATATTGATGTTTATGTCAATTTTAATAAATATCGGTGCTTGTAAAATACTGATTCATAACTCTTAAACCACCGTGCGACAGTTCTGTAACGAACCATCTGAGTCCTCACAAAATTCCATATTGACATTTAATCCTTTTTTAAATCAATGTCACATGACGGCTACAAACCATTCCATGGTTTTGGGGCAATTCAGGCAAACTAGATGGCGTGAGTTGAATAAAAATTCGTTCGAAGTTCACTTGTCGCGAGATTGCAAGATTCAAATGGGCGTAACGTTTGCGAAAATTAAAAAAAAAGACCAAAACGCCAAACGGTGTGCGAAAAATGTGGCGTGGCATGTCGCTACAACAAACAAACCAACTGCTTTAAAGCCTTCCATGCAACATAAAGAAATGTTACGACGTGTCCGCCACACCTTTTATTGGTACATAAATAGTCCCATGTTAAAATTTTTCAAAAACTAAATAATACTTGTTTTTGAAATTAGTAAAACCTACTATAGAATCAACTATTTTTCATTTCTGCGTTGTTGAGCTATGGAGGGTTCAACAACAACAGATGAATGGGCATATCTTCTCACAGTAATTAAGTATTAATTCAGTATTACAATTATTTGCTCATGTAGCCGCCTTTAATGGTTGATGCAACGCGCACTCGAAAGTTTTTGCACTATTTTATTATTGTTCAACGTAGCATGTACGTTTGAATCGCATTCGACATTTGTAAAAATTACTTACCGCTCGGAAAACATGTACGAACAAGCTCTTAAGGGACCATTCCAGTGAGACTGGCTTGAAAATGGCTGATTTTCATGATTTTTTTTCTTTCGATAAAATTCGGTAATCAGTCCGTTAATTTGTTTTCGTTTGTTGAAATCGCTTATGTTGTAGATAAAAAAGTTTTTAATGTTTCAGTTTTACTTTTTATGTAATTTGTATAGCCACTGCAAAATGATGCCTAAAAAAATAGCACCTGACGAGGGAAAGTCCGACCCCTCCAAAAATTGTCCGAAAAAAAACCAAAAAGATTATTAATCAGTATGAAAAAACGGTAGCGGCGTACGACAGATTTTTTTTTATGGCAATTAACGAAATGGTGGCCATTTCAAAATTAAATGTCAAATTGGGCCTTTTTCCACAGTTTTTCGTTGAAAAAGTTAAATTTTCAACAACCAAAAACGCTTCCGTGAGACGTTAAGGAATAGCGTGAAGAATGATGTCGCAAAATTTGAGACGTACAGCTTGAAAAATGTTCGTTTAAAATCTTGCATCGTTTTGAAAAACGACGTTTCGAGAAAAACGCGCACCGTCCACGCCAAGTCTCACGCAGCTAGTCGAATCCCGTTGTCTAACAAGGACCATCACTTTGGTGTCCTCCTCCGATTTCGTTGAAAGTTTTTTACGTGGAAGAGTATTAAAAACTAAGAGACACGTATTTTTTTATCGGCAGAAACACGCGTTTAAGGCGTGAAACGCACCCTCATAAATGGGGATGTTTTTCGTTTTTCGTCGATAACGTTTCAACGGTACGAGATATAAAAAAAATCCAAATTGCAACAATGTTAATTTATCGACGAAAAACGAAAAATACCCCTATTTTCGAGGGTGCGTTTCACCCCTTAAAACCGATTTTCCGCCGTAAAAAAATACGTGTCTTTTAGTTTTTGATACTCTTCCACATAAAAAAGTTTCAATAAAATCGGAGGAGGACATCAAAGTGATGTTCCTTGTAAGAAAGGCTGCAGAAACCGGAATAATTCGAATTTCGCGACCAAAGTTCAAGGGCATGTTTATGAAAGTCCGTATTCTTGGGTAATACAAAAAAAAAACGATTTAAAAAAAATGTTACACTAGAATGATCCCTAAAGGCCTTAGGTCACAGTAACGGGTAAAAAATCATGTGCGAATTTAACATTTTTTTCGTATGATAAAGTGATTCACTCATAAAATTAATTACACAGCTATTTAGTATGAATATCAAGCTGTTAGAAAAAAAATATATATATATTTTTTTTTCGATGTACTAAATGGCCGACTACTAATATTTTCTTTTGTTATCTTTTTTTTTAGGCGCTCCGCGGCGTGACATTTAACATCCACCATTTTTTACCTAGAACAAAAAACAAATTCTCGTGAATCTACATTGGAAAACCTAGAGAAGTACCTACGGAATTAAAAGAATATTGTTTTATTTAAAAGCTGTAGGTATTTGAACTTAAGAAATGAATTTTCAGTAAAAAATTTCGTTATAACTGCTCACAAAATGAAAAGTTTTCGATTAATCAGAAATTCAGTACGTACTTCTCGGCGAAATGCAATTAGGAACATAACTTTTAAATTTGAAGTATATCGAGTGAAAATTGTTGAAGTTATTTGTCACGCCAATTGGAATAAAGCTGTTTCGAGAACTTTCGAGTAGTCGGCCATTTTGTACATCGAAAAAATATATATATATATATTCTCCAACAGCTTGATATTCATACTAAATAGATGTGTAATTAATTTTTTGAGTGAATCACTTTTTCATACGAAAAAAAATTGTTAAATTCGCACATGATTTCATACGCGTTACTGTGGCCTAATGCCTTAATCGACTCCACTCGTATCATCGCACGTCGTCTCTTCACAGCCCCTCTCAGCCTCCCGTGCGGAAATTGAGTTGGGGCTGTGGTCGGGCCCCAATAATATTCCCCTAACTTTATTCGGGCCCTAATCTGGAAGCCACATGAGGGCCGTTAGCGGCTGGTCACACTTTGTCAATAAGGGCCATTAAAAGCGCAACGACCGGGTCTTATAAGTTGCCTCAATGGCGCCTCATCAAAACCATTTTAGCGCCCTGAAAATGCCTCAACGGCGCCTCATCATAAGCATTTCAGCGCCATAAAATATCCGTATCAGTTGATATACGTGTATGTTAACGTATGTTTGCGTCAGGGTATATCTGTATTTGTTTTTATGTAATTGTTCATGTGCATAAGTGTGGGCGTGAGTACATGTGTATGTATGTGTGCGCGCGTAGAAATGTAATTGCGTATTTGCATGTGAGCCTTTATGACAAACTGCCATGGCAAAATTAATACAAAAAATAATCCATTCTAAGGAATGGATGTGTAGTAGAAATAAAAAAAATATATAGGTCTACTGAATCACTAGAATCTATTTCCATTGAGGGAACGATCTGGAAAACAAAGACCAATTTATTTACTTATCCTACACAGTCAGATAAAGTTTATGAATGGGAAATATCAGCGAAGTCTTCAGAAGAAATAATTTTCCCTATGATGAGTATTGAGCGGAAATTAGTTGCTATAAAAATGTCGAGAAAACCGGTTGGGACTGTTCACACTTATGCGCTAGCATTACTCCATGTATGAGTGAAACCATCAGTAATTGTTTGTATCTATGTGAAAGGTTTCTTTAATTTGATAAATAAATACTGTCTGATGTTTGTCTGCATATTTGTGTTCATCGTTGATTTTTTATTTGCTAATGCCCTTACGCTTTTTCCCAATTTGCGTTCGATATTATTATTGGATCGATGTATCTAATCGATTTGAATAATTGAAATACCATCAACCATGTAGCCTAAGCTATTTATGCTGGTTTATCGCTAAAATAGTCAGATCTGGGCCTATTGTGGAAATCCATATTTGTTTATCCCTATACTGGCCAAGTCTGGGCCTATTGTGGAAATCCTTACAGGTTTATCCCTATAATGGCGAAATCGGGTCCTATTGTGGAAATTCCTACAGGTTTATCCCCATGATGGCCAAGTCGGGGCCCATTGTGGAAATCCCTACTAGGGAAAGCACTAGGGAAGCCCTGAAAGGCCCTTATTTTTATTAGGGATGCCCTATCAGTTTTCCGCACGGGCTTCTCACAGGGTCATTAACCCAAAAATAATAAAAAAATCGCAACCAATGCACTTATGGTAATGGTTTGCGTAGTGCCTATTCCTCTTCTAATGGATAATAATAAGTAAAGTGAAGAAAAACAGCAAAAATACAGAATTAAACGTTCAAAAAAATTCTGTGCTTTTTTCTCTCGGTATTTTATAGAGCTTTTTCTCACTTTCGTCCTCTCTCTCTCTCTCTCTCTCTCTCTCTCTCTCTCTCTCTCTCTTTCTCTCTCTCTCTCTTTCTCTCTCCCCCTCTTTCTCTCTCCCCCCTCCTATTGTCATCTATTTTCACCTCGTTGATACAACGAACGTATTTCAGCAAAAGCTCCAATCCCCGAATGGATCACGCGCGTCGCAATCGCTACACCCTTTCGTCCATGCTTGGACTGTTGTTATTTTTGTTCCCTCTCGCTTAATCCCTACGTGTATACCATTATTATCCGGGGAATTTTCGCGATACGTGCTCTATTCACAAAGGGGGATAGAGAGAGAGAGACAGTGCGATCGATCAATTCTATTTCTGGCGGACCAGTTTTATTTTCTTTCACTATTGTTTTTTCTCCTCCTATTTCTTCCTCTTCTTTTTTCAATATAAGCGATCGCCTCGTGTATACCTCATCGCGCGAGTACTCACGTATCCTTTCAATTATACACACACACGTCGTTCCCCCCGCACGGCCTGCGAACCTTCAATCTTTTTCCGTCAGCGATTGTTCGCAATCTCGCGGTAACGTACGTCGTTTAAATAAATCCTCCTCTATGTCTTCCTTTCTCTTCCTTCGTACAATTCGCCATTTCCGCTTGCAACCCGTAGATATAAAACGGCATAACTCTAAGCTCTTGGCTTTTATGTCCTTCATTTTATTTCTTATGTTTCATGACCTTTCGTGAATTTTCTAGCATCACTTCTCCCACTTTCCAATTCGGAATATTTAGGAAAGACCGCGTGGCGCGAAACCTGATAACTAAAAAAAGTAGAAAAAAATTACACGCTTCCGAGGATCGTGATGTCACCGTAAAAAATACAGCTCAAGTCGTGAAGGCCGGAGATCGACCCATCTGTCGATTTGTCCTGGAGTGATATAATTTCGATGTATTCCTTCCAAAAGTCAACAGTGAAGGTGGTGAGCAAAAAATGTCCGCCTGGAACTGTAGATCTGGAGAAAAAATCGACCGCTTTCGAGATATTTCAGTATTCTATTTTTTCTAGAAAAATTTAGAGCATATTTGGTAGAAGTAAATTTTAAAAACATCATCCAACTTTCCTTTTTTCCCCATTCGTCCGGTGGAAAAGCTACATCAAAAGATGTTTAAATTCTATTCATTTGTTGCTAATTTTATCGCGGAAAGTTGACAGCTTTCGATACGAAATGTCAGTTAAGGGGGGAAGCGACTGTGCAAAATTTTGCACAGTAGCTTTCCTCCTTTCCCACTTTCCCTAAGCAAAAGTTGGAAAACAGATTTTTTTGTTTTTTACAATTATTGAAAGTACATATCTTGAAAAATTTGTTGGCATAATTTTAAGTCAAAAGTCCGAAAATTGACGGAGTTACAGTCACTTTAGTGAGCACACGTAGCACGACCGGTTAGGACCCTTAGTCCCTACAGGTTGGCATCGTTCGCAATAGACGGAGTGCAGGGTCTTATTATTTTGTGAAATATAATAAAGATGAAAAAACGTCATATCGCCCGGGACTAGATATTTTAATGCAAGTATCAATATTCTAGAAAAAAAACATAACCATATTCAAAAAAACGGAACGAAAACTTTGTCGCGTTTTTCTCGAAACAACTTTTTTCGATCTTGTCCCAGCGAATACTCAAAAACTTATTAAACGATTTTAATTTTTTTTCTTTTTAATTTGTTAAATCGCAATGACTAAGGTCGGACCTAGCCGATCTTTTTGCAATCTAGATAATTACTATTTTTTAAGACTGCTTGAAGACAAGGAAGGGCCTTGCAAATAGAAAAAAATGTTCAAATCGTTGCCATTTTGTACAAAACCAAAATTTAAAAAACGGCTACGCATAACGATAGCTACATTTGTATAGATATCGATACATTTTACACTTTTTATTTACATATAACCTTTCATCAATATATTGATGGGACAATGAAAATAAAATTGCACAAAGCACCCGTTCCGTAACTAATTTGTGTACGACCCCCCGAGTTCCTACACTTTTATTTTTCCACTAATTATTACCATGTTAAGAATATAGGTAATTGAAAAAGTAAAAAAACGGAAATTGCTTTTTCGTACTACAATTTTTAAGTCATCTGGTCTACTTTTTTAAAGATAAAAAATGGTTAACCTGGTTAGCTCGAAAACTATTAACTTTTCGTTCCGGCGTGTCAGGGGTAAATTCATTGCTTGTCACCTCTACTGTCACGTCTTAGAAGGAGTACGTCGGATTACTAGTAGCCCGATACGTATAAGATATAAATTGCCTCAATTTCATGCTATTCACGTGAGCATCCCTCTCGGAATCCGGACGAGCTCTCAATATCCGGGAAGTCACCGAGAAATATGCTGTGGGTCTTTAATCGCAGTAGATCGATTGCAACTATATATACGGGAAACAGGTATTTTCCGAACCCGTTTTACCTATTTAATGTTGGCTATCAAAACATTCGACTCTTTTGCGGACGGTCCTCGAAGTCCTCTGGTTTCACAATCATCTTTTTCCATATTTGTGTGGGTGCGTTTACATGTATGCGCACACAGTCGTTGTTCCAGCCAATATCAACGTCACTGCTAACGACCCTCGAATATTTTCGTTGAAAATTCGATTAAAAATTCAACTTCGAACCTTATCAATCGCCGCGCACATAAAAATGCTCCGCATATGTTAGGATTTTATATATGGTGTCTCAAAATGACCTGATATTTTTATTTATTAATTTTAAAAGTGGGAATATTTTTATTTCAATGTAAGGTACAAACATGGTGGTTTCCGAGTCGAAATTGTGCTAGCCTGTTTGAGTTACAACTTAGTAACTGGCTCACCCAATTGAACTCATACAAACTGACCAATGGTTGGCTCGCTATGAGCTAGTAATATTGTGAATGTTTTGTTATCCAGTCCTTGTCTAGTCACTGCCCAGCTGATTTTGGTCACAAATGACAAAGTGAGGTTATGTGACTACGTGTAGTTCCATCGAGCGAATGACTCATGGCTGGCTAGCCAATTTGAGTTACAGATGGCTTTGCAAAAGAAAAACATTCTCAAGTGGGCATGACGCTATGACCTAGCCAACACTAGTTAACTGCGGCTATGCACCCCTTGGCTAGTCACTGCCCAGCCGATCTGGGTCACAAATTACGAAGTGTAGTTATGTGACTACGTGTAGTTCCATCGAGCGATTGGCTCATGGCTGGCCAAGTAATTTGAGTCACAAATGACATTGCAAATGGAAAAAATCCTCAAGTCGGTATCTCACGATGACTTAGCCAACACTTGCCAACTGCGGCCGCACTAGCCGGAATAAATGATCGGACAAATACAATTTAAGGTTACGAAATTCTATGCGATTATCGCTCTCAATGCGAATGCAATTGAGCCATTGATCCGATAATGTTATTTACATTTGTTAATCCACTTATTTTTCAATAATCTAACATTGTGTAGTGTGACATAAGTAGACGATACGAAAACTCAGAAATTACACAAGTAGAACTGGCTCACAAGGGGACAGTACGGCAGTCGGATTTTTGTAATTTTTCGTACTCATGGTACGTGAAGTTCAGAGCTTGAATATTAATATCCCAAAGCAGTTCGACGCCATATTCAGAAATTTTCGAGAAAATTGACTTTGAAGTTTTCGAGCGCACTCTTATCCCACAAAGATGCAACGATATTCGAACCGGGCTCGTGGCGTACCCGGTAGCGCTCGAGTCTAGTAATCGCGGGGTCGCTGGTTCGAGTCTCACTTCGATTTTTTTTTTTTTTTTTTTTCATTTTTTTTTAATTCGCATACGTCCGTCATTTAAATATCCCGATAAATTTTTGTTGTATATAATCACATATTATTATATATAATTAATATAATATATCTATATATGTTTATATATGGACAAAATCCATATATAGTTATTTATGTACAAAATTCATTATAGTTATACATAATTATATATTTTCTCATATATGATCATATATTATTTATATATAACAATAGGTGATTATTTATAAAAAAATAAATAAATAATCCCGGGATAAAAATCATAAAATCTATGCTAATTCACATATATGTAATTATAATTGTCAATGATAAATGCAAGTCTTATTTTTGATTATCTCTTGCTTGAAATTGCGAATAGGCGACGTAAAAATATCCAGTAATAATATTTACATAAACTCCCTTGTAGATTAATAGGAATATAAATAGAAGAATAAATGTTGAAATATGTAAATATAACTCACATATTTCAACATTTATTCTTCTATTTATATACCAAGGGTCCAAAACCTCCACCTATTTTTTTCCCAGTGACTAGCTGAAAAAACTAGGTCATAGCTGGGTCAGAAATATCATACAGCCGTAAGATATTTCTTTCTATCTAGTCACTATATAACTTTTTGTATTCAGTCACTAGAGGACCAAATCGTTACAAGGCTGGATAGCCAATAGCTAAAACGGCTAGCTAATGGCGATTCGAAACATTACTTTACTAGCTTGTGGCTAGGCGGTGATGAGTTGCCAACGTTGCCAATGTTGGCAACGTTTGCAAACATTGCAAAATTTCGTCTTTTGACGACATTTTCAATAACATTTTGGCATAATTGCGGACTAATTTCATTAATGGCGCGTCCAATTGCTTTCTTCAGCTCCGGAATGGTCTGTGGATCATTGGCATACACTTTTTTTGCCAGAAAACCCCAAAGAGAGAAGTCCAATGGCGTCGAATCGCACGATCTTGGTGGCCAATCCACATCGCCGCGGAGCGAGATAACACGATGTGCGGATTTTACAATTCGTCTCTGCACATTTTTTGTAGTGAATTTTCACAATTTTTATGCGTTGCTCGATCGTGTAATTCTCCATGACTGAAACCTCAATACTTCCTGATGCCAGAAAGCGGCGGAAATTTAAGATATTTATTTCGCGGAGGGCCGTATCTTGTGAGAGCATAAGGAGGGCCCTTCCAAATCATTGGTAAACTACAGTGGCGCTTATTAAAAGTACGGCACAATCAATTATTATATCCAACGATAAACTGGAATAAAAAGTTTCGCGCAAATTTAGTAGATTTCGACATTTTTACATTTTCTCTGAAAATGCGTGGATACTAGAATTCTTCTGCTAGTTACATTTTTCTAAGTTTTATCATTAATAGCTTCTTTAAATAATCGGTGACCCCCTGTTTTTATTGTCATTCCGGAATCTTTCGATTTTTTTACACGCCTTAGCAGTTTATATCCGGCATCTAGAGTTATTGGTGCATAAATTATGAAATAAAAATGTGGCTAGCGTGTCATCTCCATAAAGCGCTGCATAAATAAGACGATTTGTAGAGTCGTAATATTTCGTTAAAACTTCGGTAACTTGGTCCAAAATTTCACGAGTATACTGGGATGTATTCTTACTTGGTTATAGACGAAAATCAGTTAATTGTTAAATATTCGGGTTCGTGAAAGGAACACCTTAAGAAACACTAAAAAGATGCACGATTCATCATTGTCGCAGTTACGAAATACCACATTTCGTAACTTGAATACAAGAAGTTTCGATAGTGTGGAATAATTTTCTTTATTCCATTTGTCGTATACCTTTGCACCCATAATTTTTTTTGTTCAAGTACCACCCACGCTGCAAAAAAATATTTAATTTAAATCAAGTAGGTTTTTTCCTTCGCTCACGGCCTAATACGATCTTATTTGTTTCAAATATATTTTTTTATTTGTTTCAGCTATTGTTTAAAATATTGAATGTATTGAAATTGAATAAATAAATATTCAATTCATCTAAATCTCTAATTGCTTACAATGTACACTGTAAATCTAAGTGTACTATATGCATCAAATATTTCATAAATCCGAAATCAAATTAAATACTTAATTGAGAGTTCTACGACAACGATTTTGTATCGTAATTCGTCATTCCCTGCCCTTCTGAGATGATTTATATCGAAGAAAATATTTCACCTATATAGGAATCGAACCTAGAACCTACCTACTCATAGCTACGCACACTGCCCCTATGCTATCGAGTGCTTGAATCATTCTAATCGCAGATACGGGTAAGAGACCAAATGAATTCCTATCATTATTTGTTGTATCACATAAACTATATCAATTAGTTAATATCATTGTGATAATTAGAGAGTTTTATCAAATAACATGCTATATATTTTTCTATCATAACCTATATATATATAATTTCTCTCTCTTCACCCTCTCTACCCCCACACCCCACACAAAAATGGTTCACTCTACGAAAAATCGATTTAATTTAAATTTAAAAAAAAATCAAACAGACCCATTTAGTAGATTCAATTAAATTGTTTTTTGATCAGATGAAACCGAATAAGAGATTTATAAGGATTAAATAACATATTTAGTTATTGGACGATATTGAATATATCTTTATTTGAATAAATAAATATATTTAAAGTAAATAATTTCAACAATGGAATGCAATAGGAACAATTTGGATCCACCAAAAATTTACTTAATTCCAATAAACAAAAATCAAATAGACACGATTAGTTCATATCAATAGAATTTTTCTGTCAGTGCATCATTCCGCGAACGACACCGGTCTCAAATGATTATCATCTTCACAGTCCCCGTAATTAAATGTTTTACTTCGCATCATTCCCGTGCATTTTTTCAAAATTAATTCTGAAAGCCAAACATTATATGCAATATGAAGGAAGGAAGTTAGGTGAAAATCAAAGTTTTTTTTTCAAGATGAGAATTTAACCTGACCCAATTTTCTCGCAAGAAACTTTAGCCATTAAGCACTTCATTTTGTTTTTTATCCGGCTTCCTTGCCCTCCTCTCTCTCTCTCTCCACCCTCTCTCTCTCTCTCGTTCTCTCCGTGGGATGGATGAAACCCGTCGATGCGAATATAAAAAGCTAACACGAAGATCGTCCACCGTTTCCACTCGGAGCAATTTCCGTTTCTCCGGTCACCGTACTAAAGGTGCGTGTGCAAATGGCAGCTGTATAAACTCCCTGCCCACCATTGCCCAAGAAATATACACGATTAGTATGAGAATCCAATTAGAACTTGCCGCAAAGCCGTTGAGACCGTAAAGATCATGATGAGGTGAGTAGTCACAATCACGAAATAAAGTATCTGTGCTCGGAGATATTTCCAGGTGCACTGGCTGTGGAAAATTCCGTCGACTTTTTCAGCCGAATACCACTTCTCCGTGATGCGGTGAAAAGAAGAAAAAAATGGTCGCTCCGTGATCACAGAATTCGTCCGTACAAACATATTTTCGTTTTTTTTCGATGTACGTTGATTAATCTAAAATTAAGCAATGAGCAATTACAATTTGCGACCTGAATTCTCGAACGACAATGGAACTAAAGGGTGAATATAAGGAAAATATTGAACAGAGCAGAGTAGACGAAATAAAAATAATTGTGTCAAATTCTGCTGCGTCGATTGCCGCCCTGTTCGTCGAATGACATTCCGGCTATCTATGCCTTTAGACGCACACAAACATAAATATTGTTCATGTGTACACATATGACATCTAGGCCCTTTTCAAGTGAATCAATAGTGGCTCTCTCTCTCTCTCTCTCTCTCTCTCTCTCTCTCTCTCTTTCTCTCGCCCTCATTCTCTCTTCCTCTCACTTGCGATGTACGCGCCCACACGAGCGACCTCTGTGTATAGACTCTTCCGATATTTTATATATCGAAGACTGTACGATGCACTCGTTAATTGATTTACTGCATATCTATATACTCCATGTGTATAACCATAGTACGGTGGACGTCCTCTCTGCAATGTATGAGCCTTGCCCAAGGCTTTTTCCCACTTTTATTACAAAATTTTGCAGAGAGTGAAGAGTAAAAATGCAGAGAGCGGACAATGGGATGGGATGAAGTGTCCTTACAGGAAAAAAACCGTGCATCTATATATTTTATTTCCTATATATTAAAACACACACACACACACACACACACACACACACACACACACACACACACACGCGCGCGCGCGCGCGCGTCACTTGACTAGTCGCTTGCGCTCTGGACGGGCATTCTGAAGGTTTTAGGTTCGATCCAGTATCCATCGACTTTCCCAAATGCTTTTTATGCAACCCAATGGGTTCGGAATCCACCTTTAAATTTTTTGCTTCTTCCGAAACATAGCCTGGGTCGATTTTGACGAGGTTGCCAATCCAACAGAAGTTATGGGGTTCAAAAATGATCGGAAAAACTGAGTACCTAGTGTAGATGCGAAGGCGCTCAGTCGGTGAAAATCGCATTGAACACTTCTCCAAGAACATTAATATTTCGGGCAAAAACAAGTGTCTCCCCGCGCGTAATAAAGCGCGAAATGAGAGTTTTCTTCTTTCCGAGTCGTTCTATGTCGCCTCGTAGAAAACGATCTTCGTTCACTTCGCCTTTGGGCCAACAGGGCACTTGCAATCTAGCCTAACCTACAAATGAATTACTAAATAGTGTGAGTAGGAATTAATTTGATACGAGTAAAGAGAATGCGATCGAAAAAAGTTTGGTGCGAACTTCTTTGATAAAATACACACTAGTAAATTGAAGCTAATGATTTGGAGGGAATCAATTTGATTTATCTTGAAATTGATCGAAATGCTATTTTATTCCCCTTCAAAAGCGATTGTAGTTTTATTTTTTATTCTTTGAGATTATAAAACACTATACTTATGTTTGGGTAAAAAATAGTCATCCGTCGGATAACGTAAGAATTAGCTGGTGCATTACAATTTCTATCGAATATTCGTTTCTTTCGTGAAAGTGAGACGAAATATTGAACGTGTTTTTACAACAGAGACAACCGGCTGAAACAATGGGCATGCATATTCGATGTTGAACTATTCAATTTCTCAAAATAACCAGAGACAATGAATATTTATCGATCGGGACCAAAACAAACGAAACATTGTACGTTTTACTTATTCCTGTGCATGTTTTCTCTGCTCATCGACTGATATTTGAAAGGGTATTTTTTATTCAGTTTATCACGCACTTCTGATCTGCATATGTGTGTGTCTATGTGTGCGAACTGATATATACAGGGTGGGGCACATAAAGCGTTACAGAGCAATAGCACTCGAACTATTGATCACATCCAAAAATGTTTCAGACAAAAGTTTCAGTGTTCGAGAAGGCCGTCATACTGGATCACCCTTTTTTTTATCGGTGGAGGCACTGAAGCTACGTCAAGGTCAACTTCACTTTTTTAAATGGAATGGTATATTTTTTTCAACCATCTTGTGGAGCACCTCAAGCCGCATAAAAAACATCCGGGGGTCAAAGTCGTTCAAGGTCATTCAAGGTCACTTATTAAAATGAAATACAAATCTAAATATCTCGGATCACTACCAAATATTTAGTAGTGATTCGAGATATTTACGTTTGTATCATCGATACTGACCTTGAATGACCTTGAACGCTTTGACCCCTAATGTTTTTAATGCGGCTTGAGGTGCTCCACGAGATGGTTGAAAAAACAATGTACCATTCCTTTTAAAAAAGTGGATGTGACCTTCACTATGCGTCAGCGCCTCCACCGAAATAAAAAAAAATGGTCGCATTTGGTGGCCCCCTTCACACCGTGCAACTTTTGTCTGGAACATTTTTTTCTGACGTCGATAATTATCGAGTTATTTCGGGTGGCACAGATTAAAGGGACACCCTGTATATGAATATGTGTGTGGCTATATTTGTGTGCGAATTGATATGTATATATATCAGTTCGCTCGGTTTCCACTTACGCAAATTGAAACGCCCGGGGCAACATATACGGACGCGCGACAAAAAGGTGCTGAATTTAGAAAACCTTGATCCCCGATATACATATCCCACGTATACGTATATACAGGGTGTTCTGAAAGTCACGACCGAGCTTTATACGTACGGGTCACGGAATCTAGATAAAAATTCGCTTCATCCATTATTTTCTCCGATACGATATCAATAAAAGATTAATTAATTGTGGCACACCGATCAACTTAAGACGGAATGACACCTCATCGCGGTCGGTATGGTAGAACAATTATAGATACCCAAAGATCTCTGAAACGGCTCTTCAGATCCCGTCGAAACTTTGCCAAACGACGTCAAATAGATAGACAAACAGCTGTCTACCCCTCAAATTTTTCTCAAGTTTCGACGAGATCTGAAGAGCCGTTTCAGAGATTTTTATAGGGTGTCTATAATTGTTCTGCCATACCGACCGCGATGAGGTGTCATTCCGTCTTAAGATTTGATTCCGTCTTAAGATTTGAGAAAAAAACTAGATTGGCTTATGATAAGCCAATCTACATTTTTTTTTCTCAAATTCAGAAAACTTGAGGGGCAGACAGCTGTTCGTCTGTCTATTTGACGTCGTTTGGCAAAGTTTTGACGGGATCTGAAGAGCCGTTTCAGAGATTTTTGGGTATCTACAATTGCTCTACCATACCGACGGCGATGAGGTGTCATTCCGTCTTAAGACCATGTAGCACACGTTGCGAAATTTCGACGCGGTTACGACAGTATTGCAGAATTCGTAGTTTTTGGTGACGCGTCGCCGCAAACACCGCCAGATGTCACAGCAACCGTCTCCTACTCACATTACAGCAGAGAGCAGAGGCCCAACAGGCGACGGTTGTTCCAAATCCGTGTGTGATTCGTGTATATTTGTACACGTTTATCGTGCAGGATCGCCGCCAGTGGGAAAACTGATGCCCTAGATTTTCAATATTGTGGATAATATTTTCAGCTTCGTTGGTACGATTTTGAAACTTTAATGTTAAAAAAAGGTCCGAACCCCAATTTGTCCGTCATTTTTCCGTAAAATCAGTTCAAACAACGTCCAAAATGTGTTTTTTTTTTCACTGTCGAAAGCCTAATGATATTAAAATTGTATGAATTCAGTGCGTCAGCTGGTAATTCGCAATACATCCTATGGTAACTACAATCTGTAAATTTCTTTTCAACATTTGGAAAAATGTCGACCGTCAAGCCCTTTCTGTAACAATATCGCATGTACACCATCAATTTAATCTCGATTGATTCTATCATTTGATCGAAATGGAGATTGAAAATTTCGAAGCGGTCGGAGCATGCGATACATGGCCTTGAAGGTTGAGATTGCTCGTTGTACCCTAAGTGATAGGATCGCAGCGCAGTGACCCGAAATATCAACTTAAAAGTTTCTAATTATAACTTGGCGAGGAGAATTATTCTTTCGAACTAATAACTTACTCTGGTGCAGTGTTGGGCATTAATTAATTAAATTATCAATCAGTTCATTAATTGACGAAAAAAGTAATGACATTTAATTTAATTGCAATTACATTATTAATTGCATGTGGCAATTAATTTATTTGGATTAATCTATGGCAATTGCAACTCACAATTGAAACAATTGCAATTAACTTTTTTGATTGTTCTAAGAAACATTAAAACTAACAATTACCCTATTTAACTGTACAAATATCAGATAAAAAAGATTTAGATATTGCTTCATTAATACAATTCAATACAACTCTTTGGGTTTGTTTGGATTGGTAGCAAACATTACTCTTCATAATATTAATTATTTTATTTTTCATTTGTGTTGTTCCTGTTTCTTTCGACTATCGAATAAAACTATTAAAACCGTAAGCATAAACTGGCAAGAGTTGCAAGCCACGCGACGTGTTTGTCCGACATTTGTTCTAACGCCACTCCGCGCCCTATACAATAAGCAGTTTTAATTGTTATTTTTTTGTCAAATACATGAAAAAGATTGAAAATTGATTAGTTTTTAATTGCGGAAAGTCACGATTAACAATAAATTGTTAATAGTGAGTTTTCACAATTACAATTAATTAATTGTTAATTGTTATAGTCGTGATTAACAATTAATTAATTGAAATGAATAATCTTTAGTTACCCTAGCATTAAATTTTGCCCAAAACTGCTCTGGTGGATTATCGATTTTTGTTCCACGAATGGCATATTGGGGAAAGACGATTTTCCTTTTGACATTAGAACGCCCAATGAGAGGTACGTATTTTCGATATATTCAGCATTCTCTAGCCACTAGGGATCGCCAAAAATCACCAAAAATCGATGACGTAATGTATGGACGGCCCCTTATAAGAATGTTTAGACCTGTCTACAGCGAAAAGCTTCTGGGCGATTTTGCAGACACCCTGTATGCGTGTATATACATGCATTTGAGAGCTAGGCGTGGATTGTAACGCGTTCTCATAAAACATTTATACACCCGCGAGGCTTCCCTGCATGTCGCGCTTTCTCACCCCCTCTCGCGGTTATATATCGCAATCCTTGAATCCGCTCATTCGCGAGACGAGGCCTCTCTCTCTCTCTCTCTCTCTCTCTCTGTCTCTCTATCTCTCGACCGTTATCGTGAACTACCTAGATCTTTCGTTTGCCTACTGCTGCAGACCTTGCTCGTTTGCTGAAATAAATTTTACGACAAAAAAAGAAAGTAATAAATGAAAAAAACCACCTCACGCCTTTTCCGCACGCAGACGATCGTTAACGAGGATGGTTGGAAGTTACGGAGTTACCGAATCGCATTTTGGATCTCTCTCTCTCTCTCTCTCTCTCTCTCTCTCTCTCTCTCTCTCTCTCTCTCGTTCTCTTTCATCGTAAAATGTCTTGCGCAAGAAACGTACCTAAAAGTCAGCTGTTTGCGTGAGACAAATACATTTTTACGAGTGTAACACATTTTATTCGACTAGCATGAAAGGTGTATGCAAACTGGCAAATTGTTTTATTTAATTCGAACATATTTTCGAACACTAATTCATCTTTCGTACATAAAAATATATGTTTCAACCAAATACTTTTTCGCATTTTAGCTACTCCTTGAATCTTATAATTCCGAACTCTTTATTCTGATATCATCATATCACCACGTGCGTGATGATATGATGTCATACAGACGTCGTGTCTTATAATATCACAACAATGTCAGGGAACTCGCAAACGAGGCGTAAATCCGAGCCCGTGACCATCACACCCCGTGCATAAATGTGACCGGACACTCCCAACTTTGTGTCAGGACCTGACCGGGCCCTGTCATGGAACAGGCCGGGAAGATCACAACATCTTTTTTACGTTTTACCATCTATGTTCAGATATTACAATGTTCTGATAGGGATACATTGCGAGCAAGTACATTTCACGTAATGTATACCCGGCCAGAACATTGACATTTCCTGGAAAGTGATGCTAGACTTTAAGAATTGTGTAAATCTACTTTGCTTTTTACCCCATCGACGATATTTATGATTGCTCACGATGAAACTAACACATCTGTTGTAATTCTATTCACCATTATGAGCATTTTTTCATGAATGATAATCTACAAGAATAAAAATGATTATTTTGAATACTGGTATCACAATAACTAGTATCTTGAATATAAGGAATAACCAAATTATTGAATAAGGCAAAAGGGTAAAAGAAGTGGTTCGTGGTGTTTGAACGTCTTGTCGCCTTGTCCGGAAATATCAATGTTCTGGCTGGGAAGACATTACCCGAACGTACTTCGCCAATAAACCGCCAGGTGGTTTCAAGCGAAGCGCTTCGCGTAACCAAAATACTATCGTCCAATGATAAGACTTCGACCCGCTGATGTACCACGTATAGTGCTATGCTTACAGCGTGCACTTAGGCTCATGATTTTGTTATACTTGTAAAATAATAAGTATCAGTACCACCCAATATACATTGCTCGAGTATATGAAGTCAAAAGCCCTTTCAGTACTTGATCATTTCCCTGTCCAGTCCTGCTTATTTCCTGATCTATTCCCTATTACTTTCCTGGTAATTTCCCACTTGTTTCCCAGCCAGTTCCTTATCAAAGTCCAGTAAAAGAGACGAAAAACAAGCACTTTTTAGCGCAGAATATGATTTTTTGACTGAAAGTAGATGGTTGCATACTGAAATTAACCCCAATAAAATGTTGCCCCTCAACTCCTCCCAACCCTAAGATCTAGGGGTTGAAAACTTAAAAATCGCCGTATCTCGATAAATAATAGCCCGATCAAAAAATGTTTTAAACAAAAGTTGTTTGGAATAATAAATTACGTATAAAGTTATTCAACGTTCAATCCCCTATCATTGAAAATAGCGGCATACTCATCAACCCCAAATGTTCAAATCGCTTTTGTGCCGCTATTTTCAAAGATAGGGGGTTGGATGTCAGATAACTTTATACGAATTTTATTATTCCAAAGAACTTTTGTTTGAAACCTTTTTTGATCGGGCTATTAGTTACCGAGATACGGCAATTTTTAAGTTTTCAACCCCTATTTCTTAGGGTTGGGGCGAGTTGAGGGGCAACATTTTATTGGGGTTACTTTCCGTATGGAACCATCTACCTTCAGTCAAAAAATCATATTCGACGCTAAAAAGTGCTGAGTTTTCGTCTCTTTTACTGGACTATCAGTTCCGGAAAAAGGGAACGGCGGGGATCGGGGCCTGGCCTAAGATCTGTTAGGGTGAACCTGATCCACGCTAGAAGGCCTGACCGTGGCCTGGGATTGTCTAGGGACATTACTTTTTCCCGACTCCCGAGATTTCATTTATTCGAGAACATAAATTCAAATAGTCTGCAGTTTGAGTCATACAAATACAGATTCGAACAATCTACAACATTCATATCTCCGAAATAGAAAAAAGTGAGTATCTAATATTCGTAATACCGTCTATAGCAAAAAGCCACATATCGAGACTACAAACTTCGAATGTGTAGATCTTAGAAACGCAAATGATCAATGGTTCGAAATGGCGAATACCTAAATGGCGAACATGGCATGGCTGCCTGACCCGACTGACCACTATCGCCATCTGCCATCTTCATTCTGAAGCGCAAGTAGTATTGCTCAATTCCAAGTTTTCGCTATCCGGACCGTTCGCCACTTTGGCCCATCGCTATTTAAACTAATCGACTTTTTGGTCCTTCGCTTTAATGAATTCGAAATTGTAAACTGTCGTAATATTTAAAATTCGACGATTTGACGTCTCGAATTATTTGGTGTATATATGGGTCATTCCATGTCAAATCGACAAATTTTTTACCTGACCCCCTTTGATTTCGCTGAAAATTTTCTATCTTTTTCTACCCCCCGAAAGTTATTTTTTAGAATTTTTTCAAATTTTTTTTCCCGACTCAAAAAAAGTTATGAATTTTTGAAAAAAAACCGCTCTTTTATTTTTAAATTGCGAGAACTTTTTCAAAAATTGACCGTTTGGGAACTTTTTTTTTTCAAAATTTTTGTTTTTAAATGTAGTTTTCGAAAAAAAATATGAAAAAATTTTCAGAATCCCTGATATATGAAATATTTTAGTTTTTTTGAAAAAACCGTAATTTTCTCAAAGTCCGACCGTTTTTTTTTTTTTTTTTTGCTCTAAAAATACTTCAACTAATTCTGCAACGATCCCCGTTAATCAAAAGATGTGACGACAATCACTTCTAATTTTTTTTCTTGATTATAAAAAAATTTTTGTTGAATTTTTGCTGATTCTATATAACTTTGTTATGACATTTTTTTTATTTCCTCGTGAAACCTCAAAAGTTAAAAAATAAAATTTTATTGGAGAATTTCAAGTGATTATCGTCCAAGAAATTGTTATTAAAAAAAAAAAAAAAAAACAATTTTTTTTCTCTCATTGACGTTATTTTTTTACTCTTATGGACGTTTTTTTTTGGTACTGAAATATGACAACTTAACGTCATTTTGGTACTGAAGCATGACAAAATAACGTCAATGAGAGAAAAAAATTATTTTTTTTTTTAAATAACAATTTCTTGGACGATAATCACTTGAAATTCTCCAATAAAATTTTATTTTTCAACTTTTGAGGTTTCACGAGGAAATAAAAAAAATTTCATAACAAAGTTATATAAAATCAGCAAAAATTCAACAAAAATTTTTTTATAATCAAGAAAAAAAATTAGAAGCGATTGTCGTCACATCTTTTGATTAACGGGGATCATTGCAGAATTAGTTGAAGTATTTTTAGAGCAAAAAAAAAAAAACGATCGGACTTTGAGAAAATTACGGTTTTTTCAAAAAAACTAAAATATTTCATATATCTGGGATTCTGAAAATTTTTTCATATTTTTTTTCGAAAACTACATTTAAAAACAAAAATTTTGAAAAAAAAAAGTTCCCAAACGGTCAATTTTTGAAAAAGTTCTGGCAATTTAAAAATAAAAGAGCGGTTTTTTTCAAAAATTCATAACTTTTTTTGAGTCGGGAAAAAAAATTTGAAAAAATTCTGAAAAATAACTTTCGGGGGGTAGAAAAAGCTAGAAAATTTTCAGCGAAATCAAAGGGGGTCAGGTAAAAAATTTGTCGATTTGACATGGAATGACCCATATACAGGCGAATCGATATTATATCTCTCATTATTTTGTTAAATCTGATATTTGTTTTCGCTATAAATCAACTTCGAGATTTTTGTATTCACAATTCCGATGAACTATTTTACAGACTATCATAAGATCGATCTATCTATATTGTAACGTTCGTCATTACTGAATTCAAAATTTCGGTCCTTCTGAATATTGATCGTTCGAATTTCCGATTCCCACCCGGTGTAAGCGCTTAATCTACTAAATCTGCGCGAAATTTTTCATTCCTATTTATCGTTGGGTATAATAATGGATTGCGACTTATTTTTATCACGTGCCACTGTAATTTGCCAATGATTCAGAAGCACCCGCCTTATGCCCCCACAAAATACGGCCCTTCGCGAAAGGAATACCTTAAGATGGAGAACTAAAATGATTGATTACTTTGGATATTCGTCAGTGCAATAGCAGTAAATCATCCTTAAAATTACCTGATATTCAATTTTCTCAACAAATAATTCGTTGGCATCTCTCAATGGCGGATCTGGCTAGCCCAAGTAATTTTTTAGGTGGACCATTCAACTCACATGGATGTGCCCGCTGTAGACGCAATCACTTTGAATATAAACGTACGTGAAAAAGGAAAAAAAAAGTATATAAAATGAGTTTCCGTATATATACATAGCCCATTCGTGAGAATCCGTCGACGCGTCATTCCCGCGTGCATGGGCCATTAACCCGTCGTTTGTCACTTCGCTCTCGCACTTTACGCGATGGCTCGTTGATCCCTGGTGCCGAGCAGGGCCAATGTTTCATTGCAGCGAAGCGAAAGAGTGCGAGATGACGGCAGAGAGGGAGGTTGAAGGGTGATGGGGACCACAAGGACCACTGCCAGACGAAACTATATACGGAATAATCATATAGCTGTCGCATGCGCTTCGACAATCGCACCAAACCAACTATCTTGTGGTACAGGAGAACGAAAAATGTTCGAACCTTTCTCCACGTTTCTGCATGACGAATTACTTCCATCTTTTCTGCATTCGCTACTAAAGATCAGCCGATTGTGAGATGTTTGGGTGCTATCGGGCTTCTGTTACCACAACGGAGCACAATTTTACGAATGACGCACTTGAGTCTCATCCACGTATGATATCATTTGGGAGATTGGGCTCTGCTGACCGGCTGGTTCAGCTGGTGACATCTCCGACACTTTTTCCAAACTTGGCAATTTTCTTCGATTTTCTTGATTTTTTTGGAAGGTGAGGAATTTGTATATATTTTCCGGGTCATAGGTACTTTTTATTACATAATTCTAGTTTCCAAAACGATTTCTGTTGCTCAAAAAAAGTGAAAATTGTTGGAGATATAACGAGTCGCCGTGACGCTGTCCGGAAGGGTGGCCGAATGCGGTGTACACTCCAGCACCTCGTAGAAATATCTGTAATAGTCTTAGCGATTGACTACCCAGCCTTGTAACGCTTTGGTCCTCTAGTAACTGAATACAAAAAATTAGATAGTGACTAGATAGAAAAAAATATCCCAGGGCTGGATTATATTTCTGATCTAGCCATGACATAATTTTTTCAGCCAGCGACTGAGAACAAAGAAGTAGGTGGCGATTAGATAAAAAAAAATTTGCTGCTATATATTTATATTTTCGTGATTTTTTTTTCACATTATTTAAATCATTGGACCCTTTTACGACATTCTTCGGTGTTCGTTAATTAGGCTTATGATAGTTGGGCTGTAAATATATTAATGGTTCAATTTTAAATTATCTCAGACAAACGCTTACGCCGTAACGTGGTTTCGATCCCGGGACCTCTGGGTGATGAGTTGTGACGTTGTCCACTGAGCCAGTTCTACTTGTGTAATTTCTGAATTTTCGTATCGTCTACTTATGTCACACTGCACAATGTTAGATTATTGAAAAATGAGTGGATTAACAAATGTAAATAACATTATCGGATCAATGGCTCAATTTCATTCGCATTGACAGCGATAATCCCATAGAATTACGTAACCTTAAATTGTATTTGTCCGATCATTTATTCCGGCTAGTGCGGCCGCAGTTGGCAAGTGTTGGCTAAGTCATCGTGAGATACCGACTTGAGGATTTTATTCATTCCCAACGTGATCTGCAACTCAAGTTGCTTAACCAACCATGAGCCAGTCGCTCGATGGAACTACATGTATTCACATAACCACACTTTGTCATTTGTAACCAAGATCGGCTGGGCAGTGACTAGCCAAGGGGTGCACAGCAGCAGTTAGCTGGCTAGGTCATGGCGAGATACCTACTTGAGAATTTTTGCACTCGCAACGCCATCTGTAACTCAAGTTGCTTAGCCAGCCATGAGCCAATCCCTAGATAGAACTACACGTAGTCACATAACCACACTTTATCATTCGTGACCAAGCTCGGCTGGGCCGTGACTAGCCAAGGGGTGCACAGCCGCATAGCTGGCTAGGTCATGGCGAGATACCTATTTGCAAGTAGGTATCCTACTTGAATGCTTGCACTCGCAACGCCATCTGTAACTCAAATTGCGTAGCCAGCCATGAGCCAATCGCTCGATGGAACTACATGTAGTCACATAACCACACTTTGTAATTTGTGACCAACATCGGCTGGGCAGTGACTAGCCAAGGAGCGCATAGCCGCAGTTAGCTAGTGTTGGCTAGGTCATGGCGTCATGCCCACTTGAGAATTTTTTTCTTTTGCAAAGCCATCTAAAACTCAAGTAAGCTAGCCAGCCATGCTTATACTTTGTCATTCGTGACCAAGATCAGGTGGGCAGTGACTAGACAAGGGCTAGATAATAAAACATTCACAATATTACTAGCTCATAGCGAGCCAACCATTGGTCAGTTCGTATGAGCTCAATTGGGCGAGCCAGTTACTAGGTCGTAACTCAGAGAGGCTAGAACAATTTATACTCGGGAGTGTGCGGAAAAAAATTGATTAGTCTATACATGTATGTTGCTGAAGTTTGCATCGTTGGAACGCAACGAAAATTCTTTTCCATTTTCGTTTTTATCCATTTTCATTGTCATACAAAATCACTTTTGATAGATTTAGGTTGTAGGTCTCTAATAAGAATCTCAGGCAAGTTTACAGTAGCTTTAATTTGCGAGAAAAAAATTGGCAATTGGAAGAAAAAAAAGTTCGTTGCGTTCCAACGATGCAAACTTCAACATCATATACATGTGGTCACTTGAGGGGTCTTCTCAATTTAGACGCTGAAAAAGGCTATTTCTATGAATTTTTTGATAGGTCTATGTTATCGAAATGGATATAAAAGTTGTTTCACTTGATAAATACATTTTCGAAATACATTTAAAAAAATATTTTATGTATTTATGTAATCCAAACAAACTTTAAACGCGTTTTTCTCGACCCAACGTTTTTCGACGGCTTGCTGATAAAATCTTCGAAACCACTGAACCGATTCTATACAATTTTAACCATATATTCTCTACATCTATAGCTATAGCGCATATCAAAGATTTTTTTAAATTTTGATACTTACTATTTTTTTACCAAAAACGGTGAAAAAAACACGTTTTTTTTTTTTTAGAAAAATGTCCGCCATTTTGTTATTTTGCATACATACAAAATCGTATGGTATGCGCTATAGCCATTAACATACTGAATCTAAAACCGTTTGATTTTTTTGTTTCGGATGTTCCATCCCCGAGATTTCATCAACAGCGCAGACCGACAATTTTTTTAGGACATTTTTTCAACTACCATTTTCGTCTATAAATAGTGACCTAAATAAATTAAAAACAAAATTTTAATGTATTTCAGAAGTGTATTTACTAAGTGTAACAACTTTTACACCAATATCTATAATATAAACCTATTTTTAAAAATCATGAAAATAGCCTTTTTAGCGTCTAAACTGAGAACCCCTTGATGAACCAATAATATTGGGAAAATAATGATAATTGAATGAAGGGAGGCCTTACAGAAAAAAAGTTGATTTGTTCGGTAAAAATTCCAAACATGGACCCAGCGAAAAACATGTTTATTTTGATAATATTTAATCGGTCTTAGATTCATCAATTGGACAAAAATTATAAAAACATGTGCCAAATATGAGCTTGATCGATGAATTAGTTTCTGAATAATCGTCCATACCGATTTCCAACTCATGGAAAAAAAAGTTTCGAGACAATCTTCTTTGAAGTTTCGGCAAGGGCTTCGTATGATTCTGTGACGTACCGACTAGTCAGCTTTTCCAGCACCATATAATAGTCCTTCAGCTAAATATTCATATGGGCATAGAAGCGTTTCGAACAGCTATTATCGAATAGACGATTCACCTCTCTACATGGGGCCTATACCTGCGCGCAGAGTTTCAAAAGGAGCATAGGTGAGTCACGCTCGAAGGCTCTCGGGACGTCATTTTTGAGAATCAACCAAAATCACTAATTGCATCGTATTCTACCAGTTACAAAATATAAATTCAGGCAATTGAAAAAATGCTTTTTTTAAGTCTCTATAAGGAGAGAAGAGATCGTTGAGGATTCGGCTTTGGTCCGGCCAAAGGGCTCTCTATAAGGAGTGCCCCCTTAAGCTAAAAGAATTTCGAACAAAATTTAACTGGTTCACCAGATTTTCGCTTTTCATGTAAGCTCGATTCTACCAATGTGCGATATGATTTTCAATTCACGTACTTGAAATGACTGGAACTGCCCGATCACGTTGGAGCCATACATGTATATCTATGTGTGTATATAGATAGTGTATGTATAATTCGTAATTTTTTTCTCCCATCTCTCATCGGTACACGTAAGTAACCTTATTTATTGTCGTCGCGAACTGCGCATCGATTTTTTTCGACCTTGCAGACGACTTTACTCCAGAAATTATTGTAATAAAATACGTGTGAGTATATATATATATATATATATATATATATATATATATATGATATAATATAGTACATTGAGAATGGTATTACTTGCGTTTGTCTGTACATGCAGATGGAACCTGCTCCCATTGCCTCGTCGTTGTCACTAGGGGAGAGGGAAAGAGACTAGGAGAGAGGGTCGCCGACACCCCGTCGCCACACACTTGTCCTCGCGAATATAATCGACCCTCTCACATTTCCATACGTACATATTATTAGATAGCACCTCTTCATCAGCCATGAAATGTTATTCCAGTCTATTTGCGCGCGAACAAAAGATACGTAAGAAATAGCGACTTGCGCGTCCACGACAGTACACTTTCTCGTCAACAGGTATCTCATTAATCGATTTTCCGTTCTGTGTACATCATGAAAGGTAATGTCTCGATGAAAATATTTGCAATGTTGCTTTTTTCCATAAAGACGATAGCAATGTGCAAATAATTGTTGAGGATTGTTAAAAAATGCTGCAATGTCCAGCTGAATTAGTAATAGTCATGATTAGTGTACGAAAGAATGTAGAAGGATAATATCATCGGTGCTGTGTGAACTGAAAAATCAGTAATTCATAAGAATTCATGAAAAATTTTTGAATTCTTCTATGAATTACTGAAAAATCAGTAATTCATAGACATTCATTACTAATTATAGTTATGAATGTTATGAAGAATAGTTATGAATGTTATGAATAATGGTTATGAATGTTATGAAGAATAGTTATGAAAGTTATGAAGAATAGTTATGACTGTTATGAAGAATAGTTATGAATATTATGAATAATAGTTATGAATGTTATGAATAATAGTTATGATTGTTATGAATAATAGTTATGAATGTTATGAATAATAGTTATGAATGTTATGAATAATAGTTATGAATGCTATGAATAATAGTTATGAATGTTATGAATAATAGTTATGCATAAATACAATTATGGACAACATAGTTATGAATCAGTAATAATAGTTATGAATAAATACAATTATGGACGGCAAATTATGATTCTATCGAGATTTCGTAGCAACGTTTTCTGGTAAAAATCTTTCCCAAAACTTTGTTCATTTCGGTCCTCATATAGTCTCATTCGCTCCGAATATTTTCCCATTTTGTCCACACCAAGGTCAGTTCGCCGTTTTCGCAAGTTTTTCAAGATGGCAGAATAACGAGGAAGCGGCAGCTTGGACGTTACTTGCAGAGAGGAAAATTGTAGCGAGCAACTTAAACTGATTATCGTGCAATATCCGGTTTGCAGGATCGAGCATAGAGTCTTGGGCAAACGGGAAAATTGGGCCAATCGCAGCAACGTTCGATCTCTCATATTCCACGTGACTACGTGGGCGTAGCCCCCGCCCCCGATGTCCCTACTGCTCCTAACAGTCGGTTCGATAGTTACCCATGTACCACTTTACCTGTATGAAAACCGTGTCACGGAAACCCCCTTTGCCGCCCTTTGCCCTTCTCTCGAAAGCTCCAACCCCATCAGAGATACGGAGGATGCGGCGAAAAGCTTTCGTGTCTCGTCCCTTGCAATTCGAAGATTGCGCGAACCTGACGGTTCGGTGCTCTGATATCGTCAAAATCATGGAAATTGAATTTGGCGTATCAAACGAGATATAATGGTATTGAAGTTTGCATCGTTGGAATGTAGAACATTTTTTTCGTACTGCCCAATTTTTTTTTTTTCATCACATTTAGGCTATAAATGATCAATGATACATTTTCAAATATCCTTTTCACGGGCCCACAACCTAAACCCGTAAAAAAGAGTTTAGAATGGCCAACCTTTTTTCGAACCTAATTTCCTTTTTTTTGCTTATTAAAGGAAACAAGCGAGTTTGCTTTTGGTGTTCTTTTGGTGTGATATGTACAATCAAACTTAACATTTATGTTTATTTGACTCAGCTCCGCGGGGGGGGGGGGGGGGGGGCACCTATGGTTTGAATGGTAAAAAATTAAGAAAAGAAAAAATAAGGAAGAATTTCGCTGCATTTCAACGACGCAAATTTCACTACCATGAGATATACCGTAAAACTTTGACATTCTACGTTGGGCTACTTTGACATTCAGGGTAACTTTGACAGTTTTCGGGGCTACTTTGATAGAGCGCCAAAATATGTTTTAAGGATGTATGGCAACTAAGTTATTTACTACTGTTCGAATTGAAACTCACTGATATTGTAAAGGAAAATATCGAGAACTTTTTGAGATTAAAAAAACAAAATTTGCCCACGTGAATGCTGAGATAAACGAATTCAAAGTTGAGTCATTTAACACGGGGAACATAGGACTGTACGTCCAAAATTCCCTTTACATTGGCAAAAAAGGTATTTCCGGAGTACTCTTTTGTAAAAAAAACTTTTGTGCGGTATCGCTGTAATATGCATGATAAGTTTAAAAAAAAAATCGACATGTGCCCAAATATTTTTCGAGATATTGCGAGTTAAATGGGACCGTTTTCGTATTTCTTTAGCTCGTATGTCGTAACCACGACAACGTCAGGGAAAACGTACATCAAATCAGCAACTAAATTTGCAGTTAAAAATTGAAAATTCTTCTTTCTGTACCGCATGTTCTACTTTGAGCTGTGGTAAATCTCCTTTTTAGCTTCAATGAATACTACAATTATTTTATTTAGTCTTTAAATGCGATTTTTGCAAATTGCATAATCAGTTCTGTAACGACTCTGCAGTAGCTGCCATACATCCTTAAATGTGTGCGCAGCGAGCCTGCTTGACTTCCTGTGGCGGGTGGCGGGTACGGGGAATAAATTTGAACAACAATTTGTTGTTCAAGTTTATCATAATGTTGCTAAAGTTGATTGTAATGTTGCTGAAGTTGACTTTGATCTTAATGACAATTTTAAGACTCATTAAGTGCCTATAATAGCACCCCAGGTACTTGATATTTTTATGTAAAATGTTTTCTTAAGGGAGGGCATCACTGTAACTGCCCATTTTCGACCGTTTTCTTTGGATTTTTTTAAAGAAAGGAATAAAATACTTGGTCACAAGAGCTTTTACGTTTTATAAGGTATATATTGAAGTATGTAAAAAAAAAATTATTTGTCAAAAGTATACAAAATGGCGGTGCACGAGTCACTGTAGCACTACTGTTTTTCCGGCAACCCTCTTCGCGGCACGCAGTAGAACTGTCGTAAATTTAGTCCCGGAACTAAGAGTGAAATATTTTCGTTAATTATATTATTTTGAGCAGTCAAGTACGGGGGGAATTTTAAAATAATTAAAAGATAAATAGAGAAGAGTTTGAAAAAAGTTCGTTTTTTCGACCATAATTTTCATCTCAAAAAGGATATATTTTTTACAATTTTTGATTCGTCGAAAAAAGTGCTCGTACTTGACTGTTAAAGCAATCGAAGAAGCGACAGTTAAAATTTAGAGTCGATTGGACGAAAATTGTTCGAGTTCTGCTGCCTTAATAACGATAACAATTTGGTTATAAAAAATCCTTGTTTTTCATTTAATTCCATGTGTAATGCATAAAATATTACATTTTTTTATCAAAATGATGCCAAAGTAACCCTTAATCTTTGACATAAGTTGGTTGTCAATGCCCTGTCAAAGAAGCCTCACACTCAGGGCTACTTTCACACTTTAAAAAATGCTATATATCAAATTGTAAGGGGGTTGTGGAGTTTGACTTTCTTATACATTTGATAGCCAAAGGACACACTGTTCTATTGGAGCAAGAAAAGTTGGTATCTAGGATATTAAAAAAAAGTTACCTACAAAAAACTTCCAAAACCTGTTCAAAGTAGCCCCGTTTTACGGTATGTGTTTGAAAGATCAAGAGACATCTCCGCAACCGTATACGAGCATTCGATGAGAAATAATGCGGGACGCCGAGTATGAGGGGATGCGAATGTTTTAATCTGAACTATTAAATGATTCATTTTTTCTTCATTTACAAACGCACGTTTACATTTTCCATTAAAAATTGCAGTCGTTACTTATAAAGGGCCATTCGAATTCATGATCGTTTTTACTATTAGTTTACAGTGATTACATCACAATTGTCATAGCTTTCAATAGCGACGTTACAATTATTATATCACAATTTATGTATCATCGTTATTATATCCTCGTATAATTATATTACGGCATTGATATTAGAATATTAATAATCAGATTTATTTTCGACGTCGATCCAAAAGAAGTTCCTTAGTCTCCTTGATAATTATTTCGTTGTTTGTATTTTTCGCGAGTATATAAATACATCACGAATATTCTTGAAAGATGGAATAAAAAGAGTTTTTTTTCCTCTAACATAGCGTAAAGAATCATACACAGTTGTCTATAAACTGTGAATACACGTCGATGGAAGAAAGAAATCCTTCCACGCCACGTTGCACTGAACATGAATCCTTTTCAGGCTCAAAGAGATAGAAATAGGGAGACAGAGTGAGAGAGACAGATCGAGCGTACAGAGTAAAGAAATATCGCAGAAAGGCGGATCATTCCCTTTCTGAGGAAGTCACGCAGCGCAAAGTCGTGTTCAAAGACGACAAACCGAAGGCTCATATTTTTGTTGGCCTAGCCATAATGCCATTTCTGTATGATATTCTGTATCTAATATAATTTAAATACATACGCACACACACACTCACGTACATGGATATACATTAGGGTGGCGGAAATTTGAGCTCTATTTTTCCCTTTTTCTCACCATTCAATTATCTACTTTAAAAAAGAAAAAAAATTGTCACGAAAGCCGGGAGCGGTAAAAAAATATTTAGAGGTCGCTCAAGCCTACCAAAAAATCAAATTTTCATTAAAAAATCGATTGTCTTTCGTTCACTTCACACCTATGAATTTTACGCTTTATAATTTAAAAATCAAGGCAGTAGTCTGGTCTAGAGCGAGATGTTTGACGTCATGTTTAGGTTGGAATAACTTTTAAACCGTTGAAGTTGTCTTGATGAAATTTTACATATGTATTTATTGTTCCTTTAAGAATGTATCTACATTAAAAAAAATTATTTTAAATATTTTCATGTAGTTTTTTATTTTTTTACAACATGGTCCGCCAAAAACCGCCTTAATCGACGTCCACTTTGGGTGATGTTGTATGCATCTGAAAAAAAATATATATATTCTCAATCTGTATGAGTATTCTGACCACTGGTAGCAGAATTAGTAATAAAAAAGTTTTGTTACAAAATGGCGGCCTGTTGAACTTTGATTAAGGCGTTACCCCCACTTGTAGCGCAAAAAAGGCCTTTTTCATGAATTTTTTAAAAGAAAACTACAAAACTTTTTTAATCGATCAATATACCATCTTAAAGAACACATCTTGAAGAACTTTCAGTAATTTTTTTATTGAAAAATATTACATTGTTTAGTGGCAAATGGCCGTCAATGAAATAATGTTTTTATATACACGGTTCGCGGTGACCAACATTGCGGCGAAGTGGATCATCTGAAAAAAAAAATGCGGATGGATTTAGTCAAATATAAGTATAAACTAGTCTTTAATCGAAGGATTTTAAAAAATATTCATTTTTCACAAAATGGCGGACAGTCAAAGTTAATGGTTCGATTTTAACGAAAAAAAAAAAAACGGCCGTTTTTTGGCTATAAAACGGCCATTTTTTTTCGACAAAAAAATCGAACGATTAAAGACTACATTTTTAATTATTAAATAAGCCTGCAAAATTTCAAGAAGATCGGTTCATTAGTGTTCGAGTAATCTTGGTCACCGACTTCAGAAATGCCATTTTGAGAAAAACGCGTTTAAAGTTTCAATTTCAGTTTACACGAAGAAAATATTTTTTTTTGTAAACTTACATAGAGTCATCTATTCCGGGCATAAAAAAAACTGCACTTCAAATTGCACTTCAAAAAAATGCAATAAAAAAAAATCGATTTTTTCAAAATCGCAAGTGGGGGTAACCCCTTAACGATATATCATACATTTTCGGGTATTCGACCAGTTATAAAATGTGGGCAAAATTATTGTTCGACTCAACTCTGCTTCCAGTCCTCAGAAAGAGGCTACCGAAGGTTTCTGCAAAATTTGAGCTCGATCGGTCAATTGTTATCAAGATATCGTGGGCGCCGATTTGAAAAACATAGTTCTGAGATAAATGCGTTCAAAGTTTTGATACCGTTAGATGAGGTTTGCGCGCGGCTTGCTTATAATTTCTATTACTCTGCTAATTTTTGAAATATCAATAAACGGTATTCACCAGCGTATTAAGAACGGTCTAAGAAATAATAAAATGAAGAAAAAAAAATCGATTTTCTCAAATTTCTAGACCAGACTACTGCCTTAAGCTCACGAAAGTTCTAGCCGGCCAATTAATATGTAGTGGTTCAAGAGCATCGAAATTTCGAATTGTCGTGATTTTTTTCTTAATTTACCTCACACTTCTAACCCGATAAAACGGGGGACCTATAATTTTGTTTACGAACAAAAGCTTTAAAGAATTATTTTATGAGAATAAAAATTATAACCCTTGGGTTAGTAGTGTGTGGTAAATTTGAAAAATCAGTTTCTAAAGAAAATCAATTAATTGTTTTGAAAGTTTTACAAAGCGTCAAATTTGTGAGTGAGAAGAAGTAAAAAAATTGGACATTTCAAAGCCCTTGCGCTACCACTAAATATTCATTGACCGGCTACAGCTTTCGCGAGCTTAATTTAAACATTATAAAGCGTAAAATTCATGGGTAAGAGGTGAACGAAAAAAATCGATTTTTTAATGAAAATTTGAATTTTTGGGAGGTTTGAGCAACCGCTAAATATTTTTTGACCGCTTGCAGCTTTCGCAACAATTTTTTTTCTTTAAAGTAGACAATTGGATGGTGAGAAAAAGACAAAAGAATAGAGCTCAAATTTGTGCCACCGCAATATACATATCTATAATTCGTATAGAAAAGGTATATCATAAATGAATATACATATTGCGGAAACGAATACATATTCGTGTAAGCTACAAGTTGATAAATGTTTACAATAAATCCATCTACACACATACCAAACCGCAGACGAAAGATTTCCACTGGCAAGAGTCCGGGAGGAGCAGACGAAAAAAGGGCCTCGGGCTTTCTGTACCTGTCTCATTTTGGCTCTTGCTGTCCATTTAAGAAAGCTCCGTCCGGAACGCGATACTTTGTCTCCTTCAAGAGCTCGACCACGAGCAATTTTTCGCCGACTCAGCGAGCATTAATGCTGCCTGCACAGAGAGTTTGTGAGCTTTTCTCGCCTTCCCACAAGAGGCAGAAGAGTCTTTTTATTGAAATTGTTCGTTTCACCCTCGCACTTTTTTTGACGATGAATGATCGGGAGATATAAATGGTATAAATGGCAATAGATACTCGATCGTGTATAAGTTGGCGATTGTCCGTAGGTTGATTTGTAGGTACGAATGTGTAGGGTCAGAATGGGATTAGTGCCTCATTTTTTTCAGAGGTCTGTAGCTGCCTAACCGTTCAATGATCAGGTGTGTCCAATGGCTTCATTTTGTCAAAAGACACTGAACGGCCTAACCCAATAGACATTGAGATAATGACCATTTTTAAAAAATGGGATTTGATCCACTGTGTACTTGGGGGTGTACACAGTGAAACATGCCTAATTTCACAGTCAAATAAAATTTCAAAATCAAGCAAAATTTGAAGAAAATTACCCTGATTCACTATACACTTGTAGGTAATGGAGTGCTTCTCTCTATACAATGGGGAGTATTGTACAGTAAACTATTGAAAAATTAATTTAAAAAACAGCATATTATGAGATCAATCACAATCATTTATTGAATATTAATCAACAATGAGTACCTATCTAATGAGGTCATAGCAGTACCTATCTTAATCACAACGCGAAAATATTCATATTATGACTTATCTCTGTGTACCTCGAAAAATTGAGCCGCTGTGTACCGACCCGCTCTTTTTTTCTAACGCGGGTACTGACAAGTTTCTATTTTTGTTAGGTTAACGGAGACGTTGTCCTTGGAGTGCCATGTTTCAGGTGTTTACATTTTTTTTTTTAAAGGAGACGAGTAAAGCTTTTTGAGTGCGGTTTTTTTCTTGCTTTTATTCATGATATACAGAACGTTAAAATTTTTTTTTTTAAACCAAAATGGCTGCCGTTGCAGCTCCGCGAAAACAGGTCCTCAAATCGCGGGAGGTAAACGGCTGACATCACTGCCCCCTCTTTGTTGATCTGAAACACAAATTCAAAGCATATTATCAATCTGTGACCCTTTGGTCATGGAATGACGGATGGGTTTTTCGTTTAGTACAAATTTCGGAAAATGGCGGCAATTTAAAAAAAATCGAATTTTCGCGTTTTTTTTCGCATAAAAAGATAAATAATAAATGCAAAAATGTATCTATCGAAAAAACGATCCGTTATTCCGTGAAGACATATTTTCTGAGTATGCTCTCCAAATTTCAGGTCGATATGTTAATTACAGCGGTCAGGAGAATGTCAGCCATTTTTAAAAACGTGTTTTCGAGAAAAACGCGATTAAAGTTTTGTAATGTGTTTACACAAATGTGTTTATAATTACCACTAATCGGCAATGCCTGGTCCATAGAGGCATCCCTCCTCTTCTTCTAGCTGCTCATGTTGATGCCGCTAATATCTCCCGCTGCTTTCAAGGACAAAGTCTCCCTTAACAAACACAATGCTCGAATACAGCAATATAGCTGTATATTGCGGGAGAACAATGACTGAACATCACTGCGATAAGTAAAGAAGCAAAAAACATACAAACTCAGCTGGTTTTTCAACTTTTTACACCAAAAATAATATAAAATCACCTCTCACAATCGAATTGCGCGGGAGCGACTCACAGACAGGTTGAAACCTATTGGCATCCGAGGGCGGTTCTAATGTGAAAAAGACGCACACATATACATGTCCAATTCTGACAAGGAACATCCCTCAGGTGACACCCTTCGATTTTGTTGAAATTTGGATACGTTATAAAGCACCGAAAAGTAAGCGATACGTATTTTTTCATCGGCAGAAAAACGGTTTTAAGGGGTGAAACGAACCCTCGAAAATAGGGGTGTTTTTCGTTTTTCGTCGATAACGTTATCGTTCTCATCTCCAATGTATAGCGCACAAAAAAATTAACATTGTTGCAATTTGAAATTTCTTAATATCTCGTACCGTTAAAACGTTATCGACGAAAAACGAAAAACATCCCCATTTTTGAGGGTGCGTTTCAGCCCTTAAAACCGTTTGTCCGCCGATAAAAAAATACGTATCTACTGAATACTGAACATACTGAAGGATGTTCCTTGTGAGAAACAGAAAAGGTTCAGTGTACCCACTGTTGACAATGTTCCCACTTTGACCCTACGATTGGAGGTGGGCAATGCGATACCACAAAAAAATCACAAACTCGGATTTTTTTCTGAATAATTTTTCACTGCCTGGTAAAAAAACGATGAGCAAAGCGATTTTTTGTTACAATTATTTATACTTTTTGCAAAAAAAGGATATTGCTAAATTTACTTGGATGTTGGAATGAAATGTAACGTCGCGAGCAAAGCGCATAAAAATATTACGTTTTCTCTCTCTTACTTTGTTGAAACCCGGCGAGAACGCTGGCCTGAGCGATTTCCCATGGAAATCGTGAATAACCATTAAACGAATATGGCATTCACATTTTTCGACACGTTCCTGTATATAATAAGCGAGCGTCGGGCGTACTTTGGTACGACCCTCCTTACCCACTCGAATTCAACGAGAACATAGTTTTAGGCACGCTTTCTCGGAAAAGTCGTAAAACAAAAAATATACTGCAAGCCAGATAACCCAGAGTTCACCCGCCGGCGAAGGCATAGCGTAGCTCCGATTCTTAAATCCGTGTGGGAACCAAGGATAGACGAAGACCGCCGGAAAAGTCCACTCGACTCGGTCATAAAACCGGGGCGCGACGAAAATGAAATGCACATGGAAGGGCTATGAGGCGCATAGCAGCTGCACTATCGCGGGGCAACTCGGCGCCGGGCCCTAGACTTTAGATAAACAAACACGATCCCATGCGTTTTTTCCACGAAAACTCGCTCGGAATAGCTTCGTTCCGATTGGTCTATTTGTAATTAATTTCATGCGCCCAGACTCCGAGATACAAAGAACCGTCTCCCACGTCGACCGCTCCGATTGGTTAAAAGAGAGTCAAAAACGAAAACCCCCTTTTTTCTCCTACTCCACCCAAGAAGGGAAATCTGGAGCAGGAAGGTCCAGAGGACTAAGGAAAAATCAGTTCAACTTCATCATCCGAACCAGAAAGATCTCTTCTATCGATTCCAACCTTGTATCGCGATTCGTACCTCTGTTCCGCGTTTAACAATCCAACTCTGTTTTTCGAGCATCCATTTGCATATCTATTTACTTCGAAAAGTATTGTGAATCTTCTCCGCGCTCTTCACACTCACGAAAGTGACCCTCTGACCCATCTGCGGCACCATTGTAAACACAGCGTGTGTGCGGCCCATCGACCGACATTGTACAAGCGAGCGTAACAGGCCGAGAGCGAAGGCCCTTTCACCCAAGTCCGAAGGACCGTCATTCAGCAAACGTAAGCTAACTGCACCATTTTTTGTATCATTTTCTTAATCCGCCGAACTGTACTCTGCCCATGTTTCCGACCGGCCAAGTGGACGGCACTAGGTAATAAACGAAAATTTGTAAACGGTAACTACATCTGTCGCAATCACTCATATAACTCTTGACCATCCAGGCACTCGAGACCTAGAACACCCGTTCCACACATTCTCCTTTTTACCCTCATCCCGTGCTATTGCGCTTGGCGTAGGCAAGAAAGAGGGAAACGAAAGTTTTATGCTCTCATCCCTTCCGGATGTGACATATTAATTTCTGGGGGCTCGTCCGGGATTATAAAAAGGAAATGTGTTAATTAATCCAATGTCTGACGACGAATCAACTAGCTCATTAAATCTAAATATTACTGAAGACCCAGCTGAACAATCAGGATATTCACTGAGAAGTTCCAACGTAGAATTATTGCCTGGTCTCGAATCTATTCCAAAAAGATCAATAAAAACATTAAACTTGCCTCGTAAAACCGAGATAAAAAACACAGTAACGATGACGACGTTAGGAACAAATCAGTTAATCTCCCTTAAAGATGCAATAAGTTGCGTTCCCGAATTCGATGGGAAAAATATCCCTTTGTCAGAATTTATCACTGGATGCGAAGATGCAAAAGATATGCTTCCTCCCGAAGCTGAAAAATACTTAGCCAAATTAGCTAGAAATAAATTAAAAGATCAAGCTAGAGAAGCGATACATGGGACAAAATTCGAAACGATAGAAGAGCTCACAAAATTCCTTAAAAAAATATATACACCAAACAAATCCGAAATGCAATTGTTAGGAGAACTCGGTACAATTTTCCAGACGAACAACGAAAGTGTCGTGGATTTCATTTCAAAAATTAAAAAAAAGGCAAGAGAGATACTTGAGGCGCGAAAATTAGTTAACAATGGCACAGACGATCCCACTTTCAAGAACATGGTGAGCGATTATTGCCTAACGTGTTTTAAACGGGGTTTAAAAGGGGAAATTGAACAACGACTCCCCCAGTGCGACCTAATTGACGACGCGATCGAACGCGAGGTTAATGCGCGGAAAGAATTGCAAACAAACATCGCTAAACTCGAAAAACCCGTCCCAACACAAGCAGTTAAATTATGCAATATTTGCAAAAAGGACAATCATTCAACCGAAGCTTGCCGATTCGGGTCCCTCACTTGCCAGATCTGCAAAAATCAAGGCCATAGTGCCAATGAATGCCGAAAAGTATCAAATGAGCAAAGCCCTGTCTCTTGCCAAATCTGTAAAAAACCCGGTCACACCGCAGATCGGTGTTATGCCAATCAGAATTCCCGCTCCATAAATTGCCAATTGTGCAAAAATCCAGGACACACGGCCGATAAATGCAATTCGCAAGGCAGGTTCACAAACTTCGCAACAGACTGGCGACGTCAGTCGGCCGGTCCTCAATGCCAAATTTGCAAAAAAATCGGGCATACCGCTGATAAATGTTTCCAATCAAAAACCGAGCCGCCTAACCCCAACTCGAACGTTTGTCGGTACTGTAAAAGAGTAGGGCACGTTATCGAAAATTGTCGTACCCGCGAATTTAATAACTCGCGAAATCAGCCGGGAAACGGCTTGAACACCCCTCGGGCGGACGCGCCGAGAGGTTCTCCGATCCCAGAGCGTCCGGTGACCGCGGTCGTAACGATCCCACAGAACGAACCTTTCCTACCTACACAATAAATGCAGAAAATTTCGACAAATTACCCTCGGTGTGTATCGGAGCACTACCGGAAGTGGGTAAAATATCGGTACTGTTAGACAGTGGCGCTATCCCTAATTTGATTAAAAAAAAATACATAAAAAATTTGGCTGGTATCGACGAACAAGATATCATTAGATTAAAGGGAATATCCGAGCCACCAGTTTTTGCATTGGGAAGTGTAATGCTGCGTGTATTCGGATTCGAGGCCTTATTCCATATTATACCCGATGAGGTAGGAATCCCTCACCCCGGTTTATTGGGGACCCGTTACTTTTATCAGACGAAATCCAAAATAAATTTCGAGACAGAGTGTTTCGAATGTGGAAATAAGGCAGTACCCTTCGAAAAAACGAACGAACCCGACGAGGTAATTGAAATCCCCGCGCGTTCGGAAGCGGCCTTCCACGTGAAGGTCGAAAACTGCACGTTAAAGGAGGGGTACATCCCGCCTTTAAAAATCCGCCAGGGTGTTTACGCCGGCGACTGCCTGGTAACAAACACCCGCGGAAAGGCCCATTTGAAGGTTTTTAATACCACAAATGATGCCGTAAGACTGCGCGTGCCAGTCATAAAACTACAGGAATTCGACATTGTCGAAGACCTGACGAAAATCGAATCAAATCCAGATTGCATGACAATCACCAGTTCCAATCCTATTTCTCGCGATGCTATTCCAATTTCTCGCGATTCTAATCCTAATTCGGACGTAGATTGCATGACAACTACTCCGGTCCAGAGCCCAGTAGTGGCCAATCCAAAGACATCGACGAAAAACGTCGAAATAAAACTTTGTCAACGCTCCAGCGAGAGCGAAGACGAAGAAAAACCAAATAAAAACCAAAAACCAAAAACAAACCAAAACAAAAACAAAACAAAATCCGGTTGCACGACAACCTCCAGTTCTAGTTCTATCCCTCGTGATCCTTCTATTCCAGGCGTAGATTGCAAGACAATCACGTCAATCCAGAGCCCAATAGAGGCCAATCCAAAAATTTCGGCAAAAAACGTCGAAATAAAACCTTGCCTTCGCCCTAATGAAAGCGATGACCAAGGAAAATCAAATAAAAATTTCTGTAGCGAGGAAAGAACAAGAACAAAATCCAATAAAAAATCAAAAAACGATCAAAATAAAAAACCAAAATCAAACAAAGACGAAAACACGAAAAGCAAAAACCCAACATCAATCGAAAAATTAAACAAAGAGAAAAACGAAAAATTGACAACGAATCAAAATAAAAACCTAAATGTGAAAACAATTTTAGAAACAAACGTAAATTGCGTCTCCACGTCTCAGTCAACATCGCGTATAATAGAAAAAAATCCAAAGCGTCCAGAAATAATCAAGAATCTCTTACGTCTAGATCACTTGGGAGGCGAAGAATTAAAACATGTCGAAGAAATTATCGAAACGTATTCAGATCGGTTCCATTTAAAAAACGAAGTACTGGGAGCTACCCACGTACTCAAACATAAAATTCCTACAGTCGACGACCTCCCAATCAACACCAAACAGTATAGGTTTCCACAAGCCCTTAAAGGCGAAGTCCAGCGTCAGGTAGATGAGCTGCTAGAATCAAATATCATAAACCACTCGGAATCCCCAAATAACAGTCCTGTTTGGATAGTACCGAAAAAACCGGACTCCAACGGCAATAAACGTTGGCGGATGGTAATAGACTTCCGAGCCCTTAACGAGAAAACAATCGGCGATTCTTACCCTTTACCGAATATCACTGACATTCTGGACCAATTAGGACACGCAACCTATTTCTCCGTATTCGATTTAGCATCCGGTTTTCATCAAATCGAGATGAACCTCGAAGATAAGCCAAAGACAGCCTTCTCCACGCCATACGGGCACTATGAATTCACCCGAATGCCTTTCGGGCTCAAAAATGCTCCGGCGACCTTCCAACGCTTAATGGATGTTGTGCTTAGCGGGCTCCAAGGAGTATCCCTCTTTGTTTATCTTGACGATATCGTAGTGTACGCAAAAGATTTAGAAGAACACGGTGACAAGATTCACAAATTAATGGAACGATTGCGTAAGGCTAACCTCAAATTACAACCGGATAAATGCGAGTTTCTCAGGCCAGAAGTAAATTACCTCGGCCACATAATTGGAAAAGATGGATTAAAACCAGACCCAAACAAATTGTCAGCAGTAAAGGAATTTCCTATTCCAAAAAACGTTAAAAATATTCGCCAATTCTTGGGCTTAACAGGATACTATCGCAGGTTCATTAAGGACTTCTCAAAAATTGCAAAACCTCTAACCCATCTCTTAGAGGACAAAACCGACTTTGAATGGACGAACGAAACGCAAACAGCATTCGAAATTCTTAAAAATAAATTATGCGAAGCCCCTATCCTCCAGTACCCCGATTTCGATAAACCATTTATTATTACGACAGACGCTTCCGGGTACGCCCTGGGCGCAGTCCTATCACAGGGAGAAATAGGAAAAGACAAACCCATAGCGTACACATCGTGCGTATTACGCGGCGCAGCCCTTCGGTACGATACGTACGAGAAGGAAGCCATGGCAATCGTTCACGGCGTGAAGGCCTTCCGTCCTTATATCTATGGTAGAAGGTTCACGCTCGTTACCGATCATAAGCCCTTGGTTTGGTTCAGAACCGCTAAAGACGCTAACGCGCGTGTACTCAAATGGCGACTCAAACTTTCCGAATACGACTACGATGTCGTCTACAAACCCGGCCCGCTTAACTCAAACGCTGACGCCTTATCCCGAAACCCGATAGAGAAATTGGAAGATGTCATAACTATACCCAATTGTCAACAGGAACAAATCGAAAATTCAAAAATCACGTTACAAGATTTGGCACGCCAATTAGAAGAGACTAGTGATAGCGATGAGGAAAACGAAAATCCCACAACTTTCACAACTCAAGCTGAAGTCCATCCCATTCCCTGTGAAGAAAATATAAACGTTGTCACTCGCTCACGAACAAAAAACGATGCATCCCCGGAATTAGGAAAACCGTCACAACGAGAAAACGAAACATCTGGCGACAACGCTATGACCAGGGTCGATGCACCTACCACCGAACGGGTAGACGTGCACCCTGAACCTCGACACCTTGCGCGCCGCACTTGTAAACCCATAAACTACGAAGAGAGTAGCGACGAAGAAACAGAGGCCGAGATATTCGAGCCTACGCGTGCCCGACGACCCAGAGAGGCCGTTCACCCCAAAACAGCTGAGGGCCCTAGCCAGCACAAAGCACGTCCTATCCCTTATTCCAAAAAATCCACCGATCCTAACTCCGACGATTCGACAGATTCAGATACCAGTTCTCATGATCCATTAACTTCCGAAGACGAAGATCCTCCTGCAGAGGAACCAATAATGTCCAAATTTAAATTCGCCAATTGCATTGATACGAAAGAATTATTCCATTTCCGTAATGACAATTTAGTCTATTTCATAGACTCACAAGGGAAACCATGTGACACTGGAGCGCAAAAATTATCGGAATCAAACAAGCTTCCCCTCTGGAAAGATTTATCAGTAGGCCAAGCCTACAGTAAAAAGGTCGGAAAAAAATATCATATCGCCCTAGTCATCAAAGACGAATATTCTGGATCATTATCCTTCGTATCAGAAAATGTTAAAGAAAGCATAAGAGAATTAAAAGACCTTTGCGAAGATCTCAAACTCCAATCGCTGAGTATTTGCCACAGTAATCACATCGAGCACCTAATATGGGCCGACATACTCAACATAATTAAAGAAACGTTCAAAGCCAGTCCAATAAAAATATTGATTTGTTTGGGAACATTACAGTACGTGCCGATCGAAAAACGCGATTCCATTTTTTACGAGATGCACAAGTCCCCGATCGGAGGACACAAAGGTGTCTCAAAAACGTACAACAGAATTAAACATGAATACTTCTGGGAAGATCTAAAAACTGACATTCAAAGGAGAGTGCAACAATGTCTCGAATGTCAATTAAAGAAATTAGTCAGAGTCAAAACCAAGCAGCCAATGATAATTACCGACACTCCAGGTACAGTTTTCGAAAAAATATCGATGGATATAGTAGGTCCAATGCAACGTACTTCCAATCAAAACGAGTACATTCTCACAATCCAAGACCATTTATCAAAATATTGTGTTGCAATCCCGCTATCAAATGCACTTGCGACAACAGTCGCTGATGCATTCATAAAAAGATTCATATGTGTTTTCGGCGCACCCAAGGCATTACTGACAGATCAGGGGAGTAACTTCCTCAGCGGCCTAATGAAAAGAATCGCGAAACGCTTCCGCATAAAGCGATATCGAACTACGGCGTTTCACCCCCAGTCCAATGGATCCCTTGAAAGGTCTCACCATGTGCTAGCCGAATTCTTGAAACAGTATACCGATAAAGATAACGAATGGGATCAATGGTTGGAACTAGCTATGCTTTCATACAACACCAGTGTTCACGAAAGCACAAGACATACTCCTTATGAGGTAGTCTTTGGAAAACTAGCGAGAGTCCCGTCGAGTGAACCTCTTCGCGAATCAGACCAACTACCCACTTATCGCGGGTATTTAATTGAATTAATCACGAGAATAAACGGAATTCGAAATCTCGCTTACGAAAATCTAGTTTCCTCCAAACATCGATCAAAAAAATATTATGATAAAAATGCCAATCCTAAAAGTTTTAAGGTAGGAGACTACGTCTACCTCCAAAAGGGACCGAGACCTGGTAAACTCGGAGACCATTATACTGGACCACATAAGGTTTTAGAAAAACTCGACAAGGGTAACGTAAAAATCCAATATAATAACAAAACACGAATAGTGCATGAAAACAGATTGCGATACTCACACATTAACACTGAAACCAAAAACAAAAAGAAGAACAAACCATCAAGAGTCGACGAATCCGATTTCAATCCTAATTAATAAATAACCACAACAATTACACTGTTTTTTCAGATGGCTGTTATCGAACTATTCAGAAACATCAAGAGGTATCACTTTTATGAAATCCCAAAAACAACTTCGAAATTCCAAAAACAAATTCAAATTTCCAAAAACAACAACGCTGTCTATTAAGAATTATCTAACAACAATTTAAAAGATATCCGCCCAATGTTAACACTACATTTACATCTGATGAGCGACACATCCAGAAACAAATTTAAACGCTATACACTTATTCAATAATGTAACCGAGAATGTTAAATTCTTAAAAATAGTTTACCTCCTGCGATACAAGCACTAGACGAATTTATATGTAGTTTAATGAAAGCTCCAAGCCATATGGCGGTACTAGTTAGCGAAATATTACATGTTATTAAATGTATACCAATAGAAGTAAACCTGATTAGGTTAAAAGAATGTCAAAAGAATGTTGAAAGAAGGTCAAAATAATGCTAAAGGAATGTTAAAAGTATGTTAAAAGAACGTTAAAAGAATGTCAAAAGAAGGTTAAAAGAATGTTAAAAGAAGTTTAAAAGAATGCTAAGAGAATGTTAAAAGAATTCTACGATGAATTATCTGTCACTCGTGGGAACGAAAAATATCTCCCTACCCCTCGAACTCATAAATTACCAAAAGAAAAACTCAAACAACCTGTAATTCCTTACTTCCTCCATATCACCTTTACGAAGACATCGAGTACAAATTCACACCTGCTCCTGTCAAAGCCATACTACCTGCAAACATGAAGCCGACGACGAAGTTATTTGGCGATACACCAACCCAGAACTACCATGTGGGATCTATTCAGCAGAAGACATCGACAACTTACGAAAACACATCATGTTTCCTGTAGAGCAGCCCCCTGCCACAAACAATGTGGCACGGGACATCAGTAGTCAAAACACTGTCAACCAAGCGGACTCCATCTGGAATCGCACTTGGGAAAAATTCTTTGAATTCGGTACAGCAAACGCTGGTGTCACCCGAATGTTACCCATCGTTCGATCGAGTACGCTTCTCACAGATACGGTGATCCATACGTACAGTCTATACACTGTTTACGGCTGGTCGGTCTACCTCATCGGTGCAGTACGGGACTCGGTTACGCACCTCCTGATGCACCTGGCTAAACGACCTAAGAAGAAAACGTCAACGGTGGAACTGGTCAGGAACTTCATAAACTCGTGACAGCTCCTTCAGTCGAACCAAAGGATCTAGTCAAGACCGACGCTGCAACACATGATCGCTGAAACTAACATCTCCGATCGTTCAAGGTACGATCAACGTCCTAAAACACGTTCCTTTCCTTTGAGTTCGCACGAGAAGACATTCGAGTATCAAAATGACCATTCTAATCATGCTAAATAACCTTTTTCTCAATCCTTATTATTATTGTTCTTTTAACCTTGTCAAGTAAGATAAGTTGAAATGAGTAAATGAGTATCTATTCATAAAGGAAAAAAAAACGAAGAAAACGCGTAAATATATATCTCATAGTGATGTAAAAAACATATATACATAATTTAAAAAAGAAAAAAAAAATCTCGTACGAAAATCTTTTTAAAAAAAGAAACACGCTTTCTTATAAGTCGATAATGAAATTCATGCGTACCTCCTAAGCGCAAGATAACTATAAGTCATACCGTCATGATAGATACCAATCCTCGAATATATTCAAGTCACATTGTAAGTCGACCAATGACAATGCCAATTCATACTATCGTGCTAGCATACTTTTGATCACCACCCTCAATGACTGATCGAGCGAGACGCTCAATCCTAAAGGGGGGAGGTGTAACGTCGCGAGCAAAGCGCATAAAAATATTACGTTTTCTCTCTCTTACTTTGTTGAAACCCGGCGAGAACGCTGGCCTGAGCGATTTCCCATGGAAATCGTGAATAACCATTAAACGAATATGGCATTCACATTTTTCGACACGTTCCTGTATATAATAAGCGAGCGTCGGGCGTACTTTGGTACGACCCTCCTTACCCACTCGAATTCAACGAGAACATAGTTTTAGGCACGCTTTCTCGGAAAAGTCGTAAAACAAAAAATATACTGCAAGCCAGATAACCCAGAGTTCACCCGCCGGCGAAGGCATAGCGTAGCTCCGATTCTTAAATCCGTGTGGGAACCAAGGATAGACGAAGACCGCCGGAAAAGTCCACTCGACTCGGTCATAAAACCGGGGCGCGACGAAAATGAAATGCACATGGAAGGGCTATGAGGCGCATAGCAGCTGCACTATCGCGGGGCAACTCGGCGCCGGGCCCTAGACTTTAGATAAACAAACACGATCCCATGCGTTTTTTCCACGAAAACTCGCTCGGAATAGCTTCGTTCCGATTGGTCTATTTGTAATTAATTTCATGCGCCCAGACTCCGAGATACAAAGAACCGTCTCCCACGTCGACCGCTCCGATTGGTTAAAAGAGAGTCAAAAACGAAAACCCCCTTTTTTCTCCTACTCCACCCAAGAAGGGAAATCTGGAGCAGGAAGGTCCAGAGGACTAAGGAAAAATCAGTTCAACTTCATCATCCGAACCAGAAAGATCTCTTCTATCGATTCCAACCTTGTATCGCGATTCGTACCTCTGTTCCGCGTTTAACAATCCAACTCTGTTTTTCGAGCATCCATTTGCATATCTATTTACTTCGAAAAGTATTGTGAATCTTCTCCGCGCTCTTCACACTCACGAAAGTGACCCTCTGACCCATCTGCGGCACCATTGTAAACACAGCGTGTGTGCGGCCCATCGACCGACATTGTACAAGCGAGCGTAACAGGCCGAGAGCGAAGGCCCTTTCACCCAAGTCCGAAGGACCGTCATTCAGCAAACGTAAGCTAACTGCACCATTTTTTGTATCATTTTCTTAATCCGCCGAACTGTACTCTGCCCATGTTTCCGACCGGCCAAGTGGACGGCACTAGGTAATAAACGAAAATTTGTAAACGGTAACTACATCTGTCGCAATCACTCATATAACTCTTGACCATCCAGGCACTCGAGACCTAGAACACCCGTTCCACACATTCTCCTTTTTACCCTCATCCCGTGCTATTGCGCTTGGCGTAGGCAAGAAAGAGGGAAACGAAAGTTTTATGCTCTCATCCCTTCCGGATGTGACAGAAATATTTTCTCTAAAACAAAATGTTTCTGATTGGACAATGTTAGTTCTCATTGATATAGCCCCGTGCGCTCCTCTGACGTATGTGAAATCAATTTTACCTTGCAACAAAATTCCGTCGCATATGTCACACTTTTTGTGACTTCCCCGTAAATTTTCGTAATTTTATGTACATGAAGTTTGCATCGTTGCTATCCAACGGTTTCATTTTTTTTTTTCGATTTTGTAATTTCCTATTTTTTCTTGGTCAGTTCGGCTCTAGTTGCTAAAAAAATATGGTAAAATGAATAAAAATATTTACGGCCACCAGGACCAAGCAAACAAAATCGAAAAAAAAATGAATCCGTTGGATAGCAACGATGCAAACTTCATGTACATCGTAATTTTTCTCTTTTGGAGTAGACACTTGCAGATCGATGGTCGACCTCTCAAGGTTCAAACCTTTCACTAATGACGATGTTCTATCAAAGCAATTTCAACCATCCATGACAGGGATGGTAATGAAGGCCGGTATCTGAAAGTGCTCCGTTGTCAAGGGGCACAGGCGCAAGAAGAGTCAAAGGGCCGAGAAGGGCAAGGGGAAGAGGCAAACAAAGAGAGCGAGAGAGAGGTAGAAATATAAGGAAGTATAAAAAAAATTGCACCGTGATTACGATGCCGAGTCCTGAGGGTACTGTTCGATAGATTCGCGATTTCTTTGCTCTCATATCAGCAGGACGAATTGGCTACGTACTTCGCAATGTGGCCGTACAATATATAGTTGTTGCATTTTTAACCGGCCTACACAAATTCAATTGATTATTCGTGCGAACGTTTTAGATCGAAATTCTTTTAAATTGTACTCACTCTCACAATCCACAGTTTTTTTTGTCGTCACTTAACGAATTATGCCTAGTTGTAACAGTGGAGAACAGTTCACTTTTGGATTTTTTAAAAGAAAATCGCGACGATAAGTTTATCCAAAAATTAGGCGATTGAAAAAGTATCATCTGGGGAAACCTCTGTAATTTAGTTGTGTGAAAATATTTAATCATAATCAAGTTATAGACTGTCAGTTTCGGTGCGATCGAAAACTTTGTGAAACTGCCTCTCACTCGCCAGCTGACGCGCAAACTAGTTGGTCACTGAACGGTCACCCATCCAAGTATTGGCTTATGCCAACGCTGCTCAAAATGGGTGATCGGTGAAGCCGCATACCGACCGCACGTTAACTGATGTCGGCAAATTTGACGCGTCAAACGCAAGACGATTCGTCCACCAACATGGGTGAAATGCATTTACGGAGAGAGAAATGGATATTGAGAAGATTAATTGATCAGGCTTCTTTCACTAAAGAGAATGACGCTTCATCCAGCAAATTATCAAATAATTTATCCTAACGCTGAAATTTATTGCGGCAAATTATGAAAATAATTGCTAATGCGTCGTCATGATTGATTATACATTATCGAGTGATTTCAGCAACTAGAATACTGTACTCGAGAAATTCTCTACGAGGCTACCTCCAGCCCGAACTACAGGGTCTTCTCACTTTAGACGCTGAAAAAAGCTATTTTCATGAATTCTTTCGATAGGTTTATATTATAGATATTAATATAAAAGTTGCTACACTTAATAAATACACTTTCCAAATGCATAAAAAAATTATTCAAGTCACTATATATAAACAAAAACGGTAGTTAAAAAAATGTTCTAAAAAAATTGTAAGTCTGCGCTGTTGATGAAATCTTGGAGATGGATCATCCGAAATAAAAAAATCAAACGGTTTTAGATTCAGTATTTTAAGGCACCACACTACGGTTCGTGCGCGGTACGAGGGTGTATTTTTCATAATTATTTTCAAAGAAACGATTAATGGAATTTTTTTTATTAATACTCATAGTCAATATATACATGAGTATATATTGACTCATGTATATATTGACTACATACAAATTTTTGTACTCGAATCTAAAGTATAGTTTACGGTGTACGCCGCTTCCAAGAGGACACTCCGACGATATTGCTGCTCGGCGGTTGACAGCGATGAAGCCATACGGTTCCTTTGAAAAATAAAATAAAAATACATTTAGAAACTAGAGATATAGGTTTACAGCGTCACGTAGGGGAATTTCGATATTCAAAAAAAAATGGCGGACCAGCGAATTTTATTTTCGATTTTCATGGAAAATTTTCGTCGTTCATTAAAAAAAAAAGAGGAGGCCGTTTATAAAAAAAACCCCATGTGGTTCCATAGAGACTGGATTTTCGAACTGTCTAAGCCTTGGCGCATGCAAATCGGATGAATAGTTTTTTTTTTAATGTTGTCAACCAGGTTGAAAAACGTAGTTCCGAGAAGAACGCGTTCCAAGCCGCACGTCTGCCATTCGGCGCGGTCGTGCGCTTCGAACGGTTTCACATAAAATGCTGTATCTCCGCCAATTTTACAAATTTCTTTCAAAAATTTGGTGAGAGCATTCTTAACAAATGTATCTTTCAGAAAATGAAAAAAAAGACACCATTTTTTTTACCGTAGCGTGGTGTCTTAATGGCCATAGCGCATATCATACGATTTTTGATATATGCAAAAATAACAAAATGGCGGACATTTTTCGAAAAAACAAAAAAACCTGTTTTTTTCACCGTTTTTGGCAAAAAGTAGATATCAAGATTTTAAAAAATCCTTGATAAGCGCTATAGCTATAGTTGTAAAGAATATGTGGTTAAAATTTCATAAGGATCGGTTCAGTAGTTTCGCAGATTTTATCAACAAGCCGTCGAAAAACGTTGTTTCGATAAAAACGCGTTAAAAGTTTGTTTGGGTTACATATTAGGAGTACAACTTTGCAGTGACCGTTTTACTTAGAGAGCCACTGCGGCCGAAGTAGTGGCCCTAGCTCAATAAAAAAGTGGCATTTTAAACTAGAGGCTCTGCCAATGTAAACAATTTAAAAAAGCTAACGCATACGTGTATGCATTATAAAGTTATAGGCACTCAAACATGGCAACCTACGAACCGAATTCTCAGCATTTGCGAGAGGTTATGATTTACTTCTTCAACATCAAGAAATCTGCGGCTGAGGCCCACCGTTTGCTTGTAGATGCTTACGGGGAGGATTCTATTAGTGAGAAAACGTGTCGGCGGTGGTTTCAACGCTTCAAAAGTGGAGATTTTGAGGTCGAGAACAAGCATGGTGGCGGAAGGCAGAAAGTTTTTGAAGACGCAGAATTGGAGACCTTGCTGGACCAGGATTCGTGCCAAACTCAAGAGGAACTCGCTGAGACGTTAGGAGTAACCCAGCAAGCAGTTTCAAAACGTCTCCGGGATATGGGTATGATCCAAAAGCAAGGAAACTAGGTCCCGCATGAGTTGAAGCCGAGAGACATCGAGCGCCGATTTTTCACCTGTGAACAACTGCTCCAAAGACAACAAAGGAAGGGATTTTTGCACCGGATTGTGACTGGAGATAAAAAGAGGATTCACTACGATAATCCTAAACGCCGAAAATCATGGGGACTGCCTGGTCATATTCCGTCATCGACGCCCAAACCGAATATTCACGGATCCAAAGTGATGCTGTGTATCTGGTGGGACCAGCTGGGCGTTGTGTACTATGAGCTGCTCAAACCATCCGAAACCATCACAGGGGAACTCTACCGACGTCAGTTGATGCGCTTGAGTAAGGCACTCAAAGAGAAACGGCCACAATTCAACGAAAGACATGACAAGGTGATACTGCAGCATGACAATGCCCGACCCCATGTTGCAAATGTCGTGAAAAAGTACTTGGAATCGCTGAAATGGGAGGTTTTATCCCACCCGCCGTACTCTCCAGGCATTGCCCCTTCCGACTATCATTTGTTCCGGTCAATGGCACACGATTTGGCTGACCAGCACTTCGGTACTTACGAAGAAGTCAAAAATTGGGTCGATTCCTGGATTGCCTCCAAGGACCAAGACTTTTATCGACGCGGGATTCGAATGCTACCTGAAAGATGGGCCGAGGTCGTAGCTAGCGACGGGCAGTACTTTGATTAAAAAATATGTAGCCACTTTTTTATAATAAAGCCTTAAACTTTTGAAAAAAACGGTCACTGCAAAGTTGTACTCCTTATAAATACATACAAACTTTTTAATGTATTTCGAAAGTGCATTTATTAAGTGTAAAACTTTCATATCAATATCTATAATATAAATCTATTAAAAAAATCATGAAAATAAGTTTTTTTAGGGTCTAAAGTGAGAAGACGCCTTAAATTTGAATTCATTGAATCGGCAAATGTTTCGGTGATAAGGAACCTGGACCTAGCGAGAAATTGCCAGGGCACGAAAGTCCTTCCGGCTTTTAGCGATTACATGCGATAGAGAGAAAGATAGAGGGAGAAAGAGAGAGAGAGAAACGTAGAGAACATTCGAGGCCCGGGTATATCGATTGTCTAGCATTGCCCTCTGTGCAAAGCCCTCCCCCTCTCTCGTCCTCTAACTCTCTCATTCTGATCTCGCACTTCGCCAGTACGAATCTTTCATGCGAATTCGGTTGCTGGAAGGTGCACTCGATGCTCGTTGGCATAATATTATGGGCACATACATGGAGGGTCACCAATGGAGCACTAAAGCCCTGTGACTATCTAGCATTTTCGTACACTTAATACACCCTCGCACACAGGGAACTTACCCCACTCTGCCGATTGTCAGAAAGATGTGAAAGAAGGGTTTCTACTTGGTGAACGAGGTGAGATTGGCTCCTTCGTCTTTTTATAGCCTGTACAAAAGATGCCACACGTAACTTAGATTTCATGTACAGATGGAACGAAGTGATTAGCTGCGCTCAAAACTCGATCATTTTCCTTCGACGGAGTCACGAAAGCAATAAAAATCCCTGCTTCCAATGTGTGTAGTCCACTTTACTTCGTAGCGATGAGATGACAAGCGCGCGATCACTGCGAATTGATTTATTCGCGCTTTGGATTGATCCGAAGTTTAATCGAGACCTATCCCAATCGTTCTCGTACCGAGACCAATAGCCGAACGGCTCAATCTCCATTGCTTCAAGATTCTCGACGTCATGGCCCCACGTCAGGGATCCGTTCGCATATCATTTACTTTCAATGGTGCTGGAAGACTGAGAAACTAAATTCTCGGAATGCTCAATCGCTCGGAAGATTGAACGCTGAAATGGTATTCGCATTTTACATTGTCAACTATGTTGCATACAAGTTTGATCAAATTTGACTTTTTGTTAGCGAATCAGCTTCCGAAACTAGGCTCCATTTTCAATCCAAATTTAACATGGCTGATACAATTTTGTATCAGCCAAAAAAGCCAGTTTCTTAGAAAGGCCCTTGAGTATTGCCCAGTCACTCTTTCCCAATGCACTAGGGGGAAAAAATAGGAGATGATTCCCTTAAGAGAGAATGCTCGTAATTTCAAAGATATTTAACACAATTAAGATCTGAAAGCTCTTTCAACTGGCATACTTATCTATCTCACGATTGGCCCATTAGAAATATTCAATATATTAGGGTTTCAATGAAAAGATTTCCTTTTTTTGAAACCGAATATAAGGATCATCTTGGACACCCCGGCAGTGGCGTAGCGTGGATTTTTGCCGCCCGGGGCTAACCCTAAATTTGCCGCCCCCCTGCCCTATTTTCGCAACTGAGTGTCGCCCGCCGCCGCCGCCCCACATCTGCGCCGCCCGGGGCCAGGGCCCCCTCTGCCCCCCCCCCCCCCCCCCACGCTACGCCACTGCACCCCGGCGTTCAAGGTGATCCCTAGGGTATGGACAAGATGATCCCCCGGATCATCATGCCTCTATTCCGGAATTTTCTTTTAATTTTGGAGAAATTAGGTCAATATTGTTATTCCCGCCCGGAAATAGATGGCAGCACGGGTTCATCCGTCATATTGAATACACCTAACCTTTTTTCACCCAACTTCCGTTTCTTATCTCTCTGACCCGCTCTAAAAGACGACGCGACGGCTTTTATAAAACTTAACTCTGTAATCGAAATAAAGCAAAGTTTTTACGCAAGAGTGCTCTGTAATCACAGGTTATGGGCCCAGGACGCATTCCACTGCGCCGTTTAAACAAAATTGTGTAATCAAAAAAAAAAAAAAAAAAAAAAATCGAAACTAACCTAAAAGCCACGTGTTCCGTAGGGTGCCCAAAATGACCGGCCACTCAGTAAATATTGATAAACTAAACAAAGAGAATTTCGACACATGGAAGCTGCAAATGGGGGCACTGTTAGTTAAAAACGACCACTGGGCTTACGTCAAAGGAACAAAACTCAGACCCAATGAGGTCGTCGACGTAAACCAAATTGTAACGAATGCAGCCGCCATCGAAGCGTGGGAAACACAAGACCAAAAGGCAAAAGCCGACTTAATTTTGGCGATATCCCCATCTGAATTGTGCCACATCCGTCACTGCGAGACATCAAACGAAGTGTGGAGGAAACTCGAAGAAGTATATCACTCTAGAGGTCCCGCACGTAAGGCAACACTACTCAAACAATTATTATTTGCCAAGATGAGAGACGGTGATAACATGATGGAACATCTGAACAACTTCTTTGGCACCGTAGACAAATTGTCGGAAATGGAAATTTTGGTAGCCGAAGATCTCCTCTCCATCCTTTTATTGTATAGCATTCCAGACAGTTTTGAAAATTTCCGCTGCGCAATAGAGGCACGAGACGAGCTACCTTCTCCTGAAGCGCTGAAAATAAAACTCTTAGAGGAATTCAACGCGAGGAAGGAAAAAATCGTCCAGGCCAACCAGCAGAATCAAGACGCACTCTACGTGAAATCATCGGGAAACAGACCTCATCGAAATTATCTACCCAAAAGGGAAAGCGACCTCGGCGAAGGCTCAAATAATTCAGGTGGGCAAAGAAAATCTTATAAGTGCGGTTTCTGCAAACGAACAGGTCACAAAGAGGCAAATTGCTGGAAAAAGGCCGAAGTTCGAACGAACAAATCCGAAAACAAAAGGCAAAGTGCTTCGCGAGCCTATGAGGATGATGAAAGCGACGAAGAAGCATATGTGGCAGTCGAGACAGCACCAGAGGAAAAGGCAACTATTACTGTGGCGATGAATGCCGAAACCGAATCGACTAGCAAATGGTGCGTGGACAGCGGAGCGACATCCCACATGTGCAACAACAGAAGCAAATTCGTTGACTTGACCCAAATCACAAATCAAAGGGTACGTTTAGCGGTGGACCGAACGACCGAAATCGTAGGTAAGGGTACAGTTTACTTGAGTATACCCGATGGAAACAAAACCAAAAGAATAAGATTGGAAAATACCCTTTACGTGCCCGAGTTAAAAACTAACCTCATGTCAGTCTCCAAAGCAACGTCAAAAGGATACAGCGTCGACTTCAGGGACACGCATGCACTGATAAAAAATCCAAAAGGGGAAAACGTCACCGCAGCAAAGAAAAGAGGCGATCTGTATTTCGTCAAAGAACGTACGGAATCCGTGGCTGTGGCCAACGAAAATATTGCCGCTACGGAACGGTGGCATCAAAGATATGGCCATCTCAACGACAAGGACTTGAAGAGGCTTATCGAACAAAAAATGGTCGAAGGAATCCCACTCCACACCACAGGCGAAATACCGGTGTGTGAGATATGCATTTTAGGCAAACTAGTCGCAACGCCGTTTCCAAAAACCTCGCATAGAAAAACCGAAGAGCAGCTCGAATTAATTCATTCAGACGTCTGCGGACCAATGAGGACAAAGTCGATCGGAGGAGCTACGTACATTGCGACGTTTATCGACGACAAAACGAGGTGGGTAGACGTTCACTACCTAAAAGCAAAAGGTGATGTCAAAGAAGCATTTATGAAATTCAAGGCGTTATCGGAGAGACAGAGCGGATGCAAGATTAAAACACTGCGCACCGACAATGGCCTTGAGTATTGCGGATCGGAATTCAATAAAGAAATTGATCAGCTCGGAATCAGAAGAGAACGCACCGTCGCACATACGCCCGAGCAAAATGGAGTCGCAGAGAGGATGAATCGCACACTAGTTGAAATGGCTAGATGCCTAATGATACAATCCAAACTACCGCCGTATTTTTGGGCCGAGGCGATCGCGACCGCAGCTTACATCAGAAATCGATGCCCAACCAGAGGACTGGAAACTACAAACACAACTCCATACGAAGAGAAGTTCGGTTTTGCACCGGACGTATCAAATCTAAAGAAGTTCGGTTGCAAAGCGTTCGGCCTCGACAAAACGCCAAATAAAGGAAAATTCGAACCAAGAGCGAAAGAGTGCGTCTTCGTAGGCTACTCGAACGATTCGAAAGCTTACCGGCTGTGGGACCCGGCGTCGAAGAAGATCATCAAGAGTCGAGACGTAAAGTTCATCGAAGAATCGGTCGGCCTCGAAGCAGTTGACAATCCAGCTGAGTTCGCACAATTTCAAATACTATTTGAAAGATCAGAGCAAGAGCACGTCGAAGTGAAGCAGGCTCCTGAAGAACTAATTGTCAACGAAGAACCACAACAAGTGGATCCAGATAAGGTCATAAAACAAGATTCAGCGAGCGAGACCGGTATCACACCAACCCCGATTAAGAGGGGGGCCGGGCGTCCTAAGACGCTAAAAACAGGCTTACGAGGACGACCGCGAAAGATTTACCACGAAATAAAAGTGGACAGCAAACATAAAGCAGCGCTAACTTGCGAAGAAGAAAACGAGGCAAACCCGTCAGTCGACGAAGCCCTGTCAGGAGAGCATGCCGTAGAGTGGAAAAAGGCGATGGAGGATGAATTCGAAGCACTCGAGCAAAATCGCGCCTGGACGCTTGTCGAACGCCCCGATACGAAGAAGGTCATAGGCTGCCGATGGGTATTGAGAACCAAGTATAATGCGGATGGGGGTGTGGAGAGACGGAAAGCACGCCTGGTGGCAAAGGGTTTTTCGCAAAGACCGAGTATAGACTTTCAAGAAACCTTCGCACCGGTCGCCAGACAAAGCTCGATCCGAATTCTCGCCGCAATTTCAGTGCAGAAAGGGCTCACGTTATACCAACTCGACGTCGTAATGGCTTACATCAACGGTGACTTAAATGAGGAAATTTTCATGGAGCAACCACGAGGATTCGCCGAAGAAGGAGATAAAGTACTCCTATTGAAAAAATCGCTTTACGGGTTAAAGCAATCAGGACGGCAATGGTTTAAGAAGCTGGACCAAAGACTGAGAGATTTGGGACTGAAACAGTTGAACACCGAGAAGTGTGTTTACATCAAAAAGACTGAAAAGAATTATCTGATAGTGATAATTTATGTCGATGACCTCATTATTGGCACGGACTGTCACGAGGAATACCAAAGACTCAAACAAGGTTTGGCTAGCCAATTTCAAATGAAGGATTTGGGAAAACTACACTACTGCTTGGGCATCGAATTCCAACAAGACCCCGTGACATTTGCAGTAAATATGTCGCAAAGAAAATACATACGGAGCATCCTGTCAACCTACGGCATGGAAGAATCGAAACCCGTCGCTACCCCACTCGACGGAAACAGTAAGCTGAACAAGGGCATGGGACCAAAAACTCAAGAAGAAATGGCCGAGATGAAGAACGTGCCGTACCAATCGTTGATTGGCTCATTGATGTATTTGGCCGTATCCACCCGTCCAGACTTGATGTATACCGTCAGTGCGCTGAGCCAATTCAACGCAAATTACGGAAAATTGCACTGGAGCGCAGCAAAACGTGTGTTACGATACTTGCGAGGCACTATCGAGTACACGCTCATCTACAAAAAGATTGACGACGTACTCGTTGGTTACGTTGATGCCGATTGGGGCGGTGACGTCGACGACAGAGCCTCCTATACAGGATACATCTTCAAACTTGCAGGGGCTGCAATAACCTGGGAGGCCCGTAAACAGAAAACGGTTGCGTTGTCAACCACAGAGGCTGAGTACATGGCCCTGACTGAAGCAGCAAAGGAAACCGTGTATCTTCGCAACATGCTACGCGAACTCTTCCACTCCGAAATTCTAAAAGGGCCGACCACCGTTTATTGTGATAACCAAGGCGCACAAAAACTGATGCGAAATCCCTTGTATCACGGCCGAACAAAACACATAGACATTCGGCATCACTATGTCCGAGAAGTTTTCAAAAGTGGAGAGATGGACGTTGAGTACATTCCCAGTGACCAAATGATCGCTGACGTCCTCACCAAGGCCCTATTTGGGCCAAGTCATCAAAAATGCATCAAGGAATTCGGGTTGATAAACGACGACAAGAAACCCGCGTTGAGAGGGGGTGTTATTCCCGCCCGGAAATAGATGGCAGCACGGGTTCATCCGTCATATTGAATACACCTAACCTTTTTTCACCCAACTTCCGTTTCTTATCTCTCTGACCCGCTCTAAAAGACGACGCGACGGCTTTTATAAAACTTAACTCTGTAATCGAAATAAAGCAAAGTTTTTACGCAAGAGTGCTCTGTAATCACAAATATAAATAAAAATTTGCTGGAATTTACAACACCTTTATATACAGGGTGAATCGTATATTTTTTTCAACCATCTTGTGGTTCAAGGTCAGTTCAAAGTCATTCAGGGTCAGTATCGATGATACAAATCTAAATATCTCGTATCACTACCAAATATTTGGTAGCTATCCAAGATATTTAAATTTGTGTTTCATTTTAATAGGTGTTCGAAATGACCTTGAACGACTTTGAGCCCCTAATGTTTTTTATGCGGCTTGAGGTGCTCCACAAGATGATTGAGCGAAAAATGTACCATTCCATTATAAAAAGTGGAGGTGACCTTCACTGTGCGTCAGCGCGTCCACCGAAATCAAAAAAATTGGTCGCATTTAATGACCCCCTTCACGCCGTACAACTTTCGTCGGGAACATTTTTTTGTGACATCGATAATTACCGGGTTATTTCGGGTGGCAGAGATAAGAGGAACACTGTGTATTAATCATAGGTATACAACATAAACTGAACTTACAAGTCAAATTACCTTTATATTATAAGTTTTATCTCACCCATCTAGAATTAAACTAAACCGGTCTTCTATAGCCAGTCTTAAATCACTTAGGTATATCAATTATTACTTGTGAGATCAATTATACATTAATAGTGTAGTTTGAACATAAACAGACAATCTTTTTATATAATTAAGACAACAAACTACGGATCATCTTGTACAGCTAGAAGGGAATCTTGCCCCAAACTCAACTTTTTCATATATTGCTCGGTAACATAACCTATAAGTATTCCACTGCTACCACGCCAACCAAAACTCAAATTGAGCATATTATAAAGCCACAAGCACATCAATTATTGCAACTGACAGTATACAATAAAAGTTACCTAAATGTAAAGTCAACCTTACCTTAGATCAACAGATCACGATTTTAATTGATTTCCGTCAAAACAAGTACGTCGCTTACACCACCATCATGAATTAACTAACGCGGGGGCGTGTCGGGCGCTATGTTTTACCAAAAAATACCACTAGATAGCGTTAATAGTTTCGTCGCAATTGAAAATGATCATCGTACCTCATGGGATCAACTTGCACACCTTTCTCCTACTGCACCGCATTTGTACGGGGGCACGGAGAAAATAGGGCGAACCTGTGCCGATGCAGGCTATGTTTTACTAACAAGGAAACCACGCGAGGTGCCCACCGCTGATGTCGATTAAATATGGCATGTTTGTAGAATAGGTCAAATTTCTTGCGGTGTTCTTCTTCCGCGGCACCCCATTTTTGAAGAGTGAAACGCACTCTCAAAATTCGAGGCTTTTTCGTTTTTTTTTGGAAATTAATTTTAACCGGAAGGCGACATGAAAAAAATGCATTGATATATCTTTTATTGTTCGCATATTATACATTCGTGATTAGAACGATGCAAATAACAAATTTCATAATGTTTATTGCCAAAAATTAAAATTTTTCGTTCGTCTCTTCGAATGTTTTCATTCAATTGGGATGTAAAGTAGTACATGTGTAGAAACTAGACAAGTGCCGGACGGATGTTTTAATTTTTTCGATATCTTGGAATTAAGGACTTAGACTGCTCTAAAGCAAGAAAAAATAGGCAGGTTTTGGCAACTGGTTTTAGCGAAATAATAATAATATATCGAAATTCGGTGCACAGGTCTTTATTAAACTACTAACGAACTATACAAAATGACTTGTTTGTACTCATCAATAAAGAAATGGCCGCTGCTCAGTATTTCTCGGTTGACGCTCTTTTGTGGAAGAATTCACGGACGGAAATGTAGCTCATGCCATTTTTGACCTGGAACAAAAAAAACGATTACATATAAGAACAGCTACATCAGTACGTATGATTTTTTCAATGTATCGATTTTCGCCAAAATTGCGCACGGTAGAATTAAAAAATTAACAGATTCCATAAAAAATAATCAGATAATTGTTTATAACAAAAAAACAATGTAATATAACGAAAAAATCCTACATAGGTACTTCTGCAGAGAATCTAGTTATTAATACACAGTTTAGTTTTTAAATCGATTGGTGAAGTTTTGTTCGAGTGATGTTTCCGCCCAACATAAAAAAACATGCTTTCGAGATAAAGGTGTTTTGGTAAAATGCGTAAAGCAGTTTTCAGTATTAGAAAATCATAGAAAACCCTTATATACCTCCAATCTGCGATGCCTGCACCATACAATTGGCCTTCCACATCGATGCCCTGCTCCTACTTTCTTTTCGAGCCCTCTGAAGCTAATCCGTTCCTCTTTAGCAGCCTCAGGCAGCGATTGTTTGGAAAGCTTGATGGACTGCGTGCCCGCCTGCAGGCAACAGATCACAAGTGTTCGGGGTACTCAAAGATTTTGACCGCCGATAATATTTTGGTGTATCATTGTTAAGACCCTTAGGCACCTTTTGAGAAAAAAAAAACGTTTTTCGCGTTTTTCAAAATTCTAGAGCGGCCTAACCCCTTGAGGTGAAATCACCCTTAATTGTTTTGTTAATATCGGCCCATAAATAGCTAACATTTCGTGATATTCGGTTATATTTGTGGCCTTTCAAATTCATTCGAAAACTCAATGGAATATTTTTACAAAATAATTTTCCCCTCTCCCACCTCTCCCTAAATAGGAAAAATTGCTATCTTGTATTTTCGAACTAGAGTAAGCAAAGTATCCGCACCTAAAATGAATCTTAATTATTAGATAACAGAACCATAGTATTCGGAAATTCAATTTAGTAATTTTTTTCGCAAATGTTATAGTCTTCAAGGGTGGAATTTCCTACTCAGAGAAAGGACGGGGGTGACGTTTATTTTTCATAAGTATTTAATCGAGTAATCAAATGCGGTTACATGGTCACGGATTTAATCGGTTATCGCCAAATGTTTCAATGATTTCAGAAAAAAAATCGAAGTGTGATTTTAATCCCTTAATTGCGATATGTCGACAAAAACAAAAAAACACGTATTCGCTACTTTTTTATCCTTTACAAATGTGCTACTGTACATCCTAATCGAATGAAATATTTCATGGAAATGCCCGTCGCGTATTTTGCGCCATTTCACGAATATGCCAAATTTCTCCAATATCGGAGGGAGACACCTTGCGCGGTTTCTTTGTAAGCATCAATTGTGTCACCATCGGAAAGTCGGTATGCGTCCATCGCTGTCATTCATTAACTGTTCGTATGGTCGTTTATTTGCGGAAACGATGAATCAAATCTAGCAACGACAACGGTGTCGAAGGCTTTCAATATCGAGACATATGAGAGTTGGCTACATATGTTCCCTTGAATGAATTACTTCATTTACAGTTTCATAGCAGGTGCTTATGATATACACACACACACACACACACACACACACACACACACACACACACACACACGCACACGCACACGCACACGCACACGCACACGCACACGCACACCCACACGCACACGCACACGCACACGCACACGCACACGCACACGCACACGCACACGCACACGCACACGCACACGCACACGCACACACACACACACACACACACACACACACACAGGGTGGACCATTTAACGTGACCACCCCAAATAACTCCGTTGTCTTTAGAGTGACGAAAAAAAATATCAGGAGGTAATTTGATTGATTTCGAAGGGCTAATACAGTGGTGAAAAATTCATTTTTGCCAAGGTCATAGTTTTTCCATTCTCAAGGTCATCAATGGTTTTTCAAATGGGAACATTTTTTTATTCATTAAGACGTAGCTGATATTCAGACGAATCCAACGACAGAAAATTTATTGTAACAAATGTTCGAAGTGATGGCCAGTAACCTCGACACATTTTTGAAGACGTCGGATGAATGATTCTTTTGAACTTCGAATAGTTTTCGGTGTGATAGCGGCGCAGGTTATCCAACGGATACAATAATATCAATAGTCGGAGATGCTTCTGATGTTTGTAAATACTGGCATTGTAACGTAGTAAAACTGTAGTATAATGAAGGATGTTTACCATCTACCAACATTAGAATCAGTAGACAAGTATATTACAAGAGCCTGCGCCGCTATCACACCAGAAACTATTCGAAAGTCAAGAGAATCATTCATCCGACTTCAAAAATGTGTCGAGGGTAATGGCCATCGCTTCGAACATTTGTCACAATAAATTCAATTACATTATTCGGATATTCTTATTGTCAATACCATCACAACTTCCCGTTGTTACACGTGTATTTCGGTGAAAAATCATTTCAAGGTCATGATATCATAAGTCTTTGGATTCGTCTGAATATCAGTTACAATGTCTTGATAAATAAAAACATGTTCCCATTTAAAAACCATTGATGACCTTGAGAACGCAAAAACTATGACCTTGACAAAAATGAATTTTCCACCACTGTATCAACCCTTCGAAATCAATCAAATTACCCTCCGACATTTTTTCCGTCACTCTAAAGGCAACGGAGATATTTGGGGTGGTCACGTTAAATGGTCCACCCTGTATATGTATACATATGTGTGTGTGTGTGTGTACACACACACACACACACACATACACACGCTTTGTGCTCGTCGTTATTCCGCGTTACGCTACTGGCGCTCCGCTTTCGGAGTGATGGCGAACTATCCAAGTTGTGCGCGGCGGTTTGGCGACCCAGATAGAGAGCAACTTTCGGCGTTTCAATTCGCCAGGGTCGCTCCCGAAGGAAAAAGGGCGCGAGAGCGAGCGAAAGAAGAGAGATAAAAGAGGAATGCGGCTCGCCGATGACGAGAGGAGCAGGGGGGGGAGGGAAAGATTGCCGGAGGTCTGTCAGATCTCAAGGGAAGGAAATTCCATGGCCAGGCAAGAAGGGTGGAGCACCGTGTAATCGTGCACAACCGCGAAAACTTTCCAGCTTATCCTCGACACTTAACGTCTTCTCTGTCCTCACTTCGTGTTGTTCTTTCCTCGATCGCCATCTCCCTCTATCCATCTTGCCTCCCTCTAACTCTCTTTTTCATTCAGTAATGCATTGCTGCCAAAGTCGAAACGACCATTGTTTTTGAGAAAGTTAAAAGTCCGTGTCATTCTCCGAGTTCCTCCCAGTTTTCGGTGCACGCTTGTATTCGGAAAATGTTCACAGTAATCGTGTGTCCAGAGTTTGGCACGCGATACCTGTTATCCGGAAGTGAAACGTCGATAATACCCGCCTGTTGTGGAAAATATCGCTCCATGTGCATAAAACGTTTTCACGAGCCCCGAGATAAACCTTTCCGTTCAAAGTCAATAAATCAGCTATCGTTATTGAGTCATTCATACATTCTGCGAAACCATTATTGTTTTGCCATTTATTTATTGCGGCAAATTACACCTGGTAGAAATGATATCGAATTTCAATACGATTCCTACAATGTGATTCGAATGGGGGGAAATAAAGATTGCTCTCTTTGGGAATGGAAAAGTTGGGGTTGCTCGAGGAGGCGACCAATTCAAACGGGGTCGCGAGTGAAGCTGTGCGATAGCGATATTCACCGCAGGCCCTCGACTCGCTCTTCTCGTTGTTACGATGAAGCAATGATCGGAAAGGATATATATCTATATATTTGTGTGTGGGAGGCTAAACGGAGCGTAGCGGACGCGCAGTCGCTGTGTAGCTTCAGCGAACTCCCTTGTTAAGCACCGTTGGCCTGGACCAATACTTGGATGGATGATCGCCTAACCGCGCACTGAGTTGCGCACCGACTTCTAAGCAGGAGACACCGAAAATGCCGATTGCGCACCGACTACTAAGCAGGAGTTACTGAATTACCGATCATAGCACGATTCAAACTCACAAGGAACATCACTTTGGTCTGCACCTTCAACTTTATTAAAGTTCATGTACTGCTGTTTTGTAGGATATCAAACTTCAGCTGTAACGTGAATTCCCTTGGTGCAGTTGTTTTTCTATGTTTCAAATGTGTCTGCTGATTCGAAATAATTCAAGCAACTCCAAATGGACGCTTTATTGTGTTTCGAGACTACTTTGTTTGCCTCTGATGGTCAACCACCCCTTTTAGTTTCCGTATCATTCGCGGGTTTCAATATTTTCCCATATATTCCAGAGAAACTGCTGTAACGTCATCGGCAATATAAATTCTACGTCTGTGTAGTTTCCATATTTTTATTTAGCTGCAGGTAGGGGGGGGGGGGGGTGGGCTGTCCCTCACTCACCAGTGCTCGTAATTGCATGTCGGAATGCCACACTATTTCGCAAATCTATGTAGAAGCATATTTTCGGTCTAGGTGCAAACATATTAACAATACAATTAGTGGTATATAATTGGTATATGCAAATTACTTTTTTGTTTTACCTATTTCTTTGCTGCTTTGTTGTTTTTTTTCCGTATTCGGATACCACAGATACGATTCATTTCTCAAATGAATGAACATATGACGTTTTCAGGTTCAGAAACTTTCATTCTAACCATATGAGAAAAGATAATGTGGAGGTCTATTTTTATTCGCCAGTATACGACAAGTTTTGCAATTATATGGAACAATAGTTGTGGCTTGGAAAAAAATGGCCGAATTTGGGTTATTTCCATTTAGGGGGAGACGGCTCTTGTTCTCTTCTGTTTAGGACCCGTGACACATAAATAGTGGATTATACAATACGATGCTGTTCCTTGAAGTTCCATTGGCAATCATCAAAGGCATGATAAGGCCACGAAATACATGTTCGTGGCTTATCTCTTCTCGCACTTCTAATGCACACTTTAGAAGATCAATGCCGTGGATAATAATACCAGCAACTATAGCTGTTTATGTTCTTCAATGTGTATTGGGAAATTTGTACTAGCTTTCCTTTATAAAAACCACTATTGTGGTACAATTATGGTGCTCAACTGATGTACTCAAACATTGGGTCTCAATTATTGTTTACACATGACGGATTTGTATTTTCGCTTAACGGTTTCGAGTTTTACTCTTTGGATTCGTACTATTGAGATCGTTTTTGAAAACGAAGCGTTTTTTCCTCTATCATGTCAACTTCTTTGTAATCTTCCATAGAACCGAATAACATTTATTCCAAACCTTCCGCAAGCTCTATTCCAGCGTGTTTAATCGAAGTTTGTACAATATTCATAGCTTCGAATGTAGCCGGTGGAAGTTTAATAACGTTAATGGAATACCTTTTTATTGCCGATGAATATTTTATGCACAATGCAGAGAATGTAATTTAGCGCTCGCTTCGACATGGAATGGAAGATTACGAATGGTGATACCTTTCAAAGCGATCATCCAAACTGCAAGCTATCACCACATCACACGATACTCATCCCGTTTTCATTTAGCGCAAACGTTCTTATGGCACTTTAATAACTTAATTTTTCCATATAATTGCAGAAAGTATAATATACTGACGAAGTAAAATATATCTGCACATTATCTTCTTACTTGGCCGTAGAATGGAAGTTTCCAAAAATTAAAACACCATATGTTCGTTCATTTGAGAATTGAATCGTATATATAAAATCCGTATATTATTGAATTCATTTGAATGCACCCCTTTTGAAAGTGGTATTAGAGAAAGACACAAAGGTAAAACATAAAGGGGTAGTTCGTCACTTGAATTTTTTAAAATATCCGAATGACTGATTTTGCATCGCTTTATATGAAAAGAATTTTCGTTTTTGCCTCACTGAAATCCGTAGACTGCTTATGAGTGGAATTGCAAAAAAGCGCCCTAACCATAAAAGGGATGGTTTAAACCCTTGAAATCGTTTTTTCGCCGAAGAAAACAACACATATCTGATCAATTGAATGCTTTACCACTTACGCGAGTTTAAAAAAAATCGAAGACTGACACCAATGCAATATTCAAGTACCTAAGCTAAGAATAGCCGCCTGTACCTGCATACGTTTCCCACTGTATCCCTGTGCTCTCGTGTACATGCGACACAGTAAAGCTGTAGGAAGGGGCGTCTCTAGGGAAGGGGTGTTCCAATGGAACTAGAAGAAGGGAGAGTGACAAGTGTGTGGTAAAGGTGAAATGGATGGGGTCGTAAAAGCCCGCAAAAGGGCATACGGAATATTCAGAATGCCAAAACAAATAAACATACAAGGGGCCAGTCGAAAACAAACTCACGCATGAAGATATATGTTGACGAGACAACCCCATCCCCTTTTCAGCTCTTCTTTTCGACCGAAAGTCTTCCATACATTTTTTGCAGACGCAGAAGAAGTGCGCCAATTTTTTTTCACAAGCTTTTGGAGCCCTAGCCTCTTCGAATCCGATCGTCAAACACCCCAATTTTTTTTACAGTAACATTCCTCAAAGTCCTTGGGCCAATTAAAAAAACCATCGCTGGGTGTGGCAACACAATTTCCCGAGCCAAGCCCGTAGGGAACTTTCCTACACCTCGTTAGTAAAATAAAAGACCCGTTCGTCCGTAAAACTTTTCGAAAGCTTGAACACAAATCCAGACGGTTAACAATACTCGCCGATCATTCCCTTTGCTCATTCTCACACCTCAGATCGTACATCATTTTTTTGGCAACTAACAGCCCTCAATTACGTTGGTTTCCTTGAGCTTAAAAAAAATGCTTAAACAATAAAAAAATTGAACAAAAATTACGAATGATCACAGAGTACTTTCCAAACGGAAGGGCGACTAATTGGCCCGGTTGCTCAGAGGTGACGTCCCAAAAACCTAAGCCATCCCATTGATACTTTGAAAAACCTCTATACTAATCATGGTAGATGGTTCTACATTGTAATTAATCGTTCGGGCGGGTAGCTATTCAACACAAAGTCGAGCACATTAGAGGGTACATACGGACGGGAAACATCTGTCACAGCTTGAGAGCAAGTGTTGGGAATGTATCAGGAAGGGTTGAGTTTAGATTGCTGATCCAAATTTGTAGCAGGTCCTCTCAGTGGAGGATTGAAGGACACCGAGGGAAGTTGGGCGCGGTCCATATTTGAGGTTGCACTGGTTTGATGCTTCACCCAAAGTGCCTCGTCGGTTTGGGACATCGAGAATGAGAAGCAGAGCAAGCGAGAGAGGGAGAGAGAGAGAGAGAGAGAGAGAGAGAGAGAGAGAGAGAGAGAGAGAGAGAGAGAGGATATAAGCTGGTATATTCCTGATTATTATTCGCATTGTATCTACATTCGTCCGTAATGCTATATTACACAGAGTGTCCCTATTATCTCTGCCACCCGAAATAACTCGGTAATTATCGGCGTCACAAAAAATGTTCCAGACAAAAGTTGTACGGTGTAAAGGGTGCCATAAAATGCGACCATTTTTTTTTGTTATTTCGGTGGAGGCGTTGACGCACAGTGAAGGCCACCTCCACTTTTTTGAATGGAATGGTTCATTTTTTTTCAACCACCTCGTGGAGCACCTCAAGCCGCATAAAAAACATTAGGGGGTCAAAGTCGTTCAAGGTCACTACCAAATATTTGGTAGTGATCCACGATATTTAGATTTGTATCATCGATACTGACCTTGAATGACCTTGAACGACTTTGACCCCCTAATGTTTCTTATGTGGCTTGAGGTGCTCCACAAGATGGTTGAAAAAACAATGTACCATTCCATTTAAAAAAGTGGAGGTGACCTTCACTGTGCGTGAGCGCCTCCACTGAAATAAAAAAAAATGGTCGCGTTTGGTGCCCCCTTTGCACCGTACAACTTTTGTCTGGAACATTTTTTTGTGACATCGATAATTACCGAGTTATATCGGGTGGCAGAGATAAGAGGGACACCCTGTATATGTGAGTAATTCTACCGAAATTATCATTTTGCATGTAATCTGACTTTTTTAATAGATGCTATTCGATTACTTTGTAGGTTTTTTTTGGATGATACGTTTGAAATATTTTGAAATCTTCTTACAAAACAGATTTGGCAGAGAAATCGTTGTTATCCTTTTTTTCTGTATCTTGAGTATGAAACTATTCCTCTGGAGTGTACCTATCCAGACTTCATATACACTAACAAGCTGAAGAGGTACTCAAAATTCAAAAACATCAGAAAAAAAATATTCCTTGAAACCATGGGACGTTTATTCAAATGCTCCCTGAAAATTGAAAAAAAAAAACACTATGCACAAGTATCTTACAGTAAATAACGAAATTTTGTAAACGTTTTTCTCAATGATTCCTGTAGAGAGCTGTAAATCAGCTCATTTATGGTGTGACGGGTGCCGCTAGTTGATCATGCTCGCCAGAGCAGTGGCTTCTACATCTACTTTTCCGAAGAGACTGCTTGTGTCGTATCATTTTTGTAGTTTACGCTTTTTATTCCACGGGCCTTGTGTGTTATGAGGTGGTGTGACAGGCGAGCGAGTCATTCCTCTGGTCATTTTTGACTGTATCATTTTTCAATAAAACAAGTCGCTCTTTATCTCTTCAAGTGGAACCTTTAGACACCTGCTCACCGCTAGATTTTGAGGTCAGGAAAACGTAGCACGCCGCACTGTGCATAAAAATCCGTTTGAATCGCCATTCCTCTGGGTTCCTCCCGACATGTGAGAATCAGAGGCGTGATGGATGCGCCAGAGGAATGACCATCTTGGTCACGCATGTGTGCATATGCATGAGGTTACATAAAAATGATTCTCTTAGATTATTGCTATGCCGCTATCGAAAGAAAAAAGGTTCCGTAGAAAACGAAAAGCTGAAAAACGGAGATACAAAAGGCAAAAATGAAACAAAAAGAGCGAAAACAATATTTAAAGAAGGAGAAGAAGATTTTAATAAACCAATAAAATCTTGATACGAAAAGATTTGCATCATTCCTCTGGCCCTACGCTTTCTTTCGATCATGAAAAATCTCTCAAAACTTAAAAATCAGTGTGATACATAGGGAATCATATTGTATCGATTAGATCCTAAGTCAATTGCAATTGTTAAATGAAAAAATTAAATATTTTTCTTTCTATATTTCGTTGTCCTTCAAAAAGATAATTTCCGGAGAATCACCCATATACGGAAATACATTCAGCATATCGACCACTAGCTAACAAAAGGACGCAGCTGATACAATTTAATACATGAAGGAATGTGGGTTACGCTGACTTGTTCACTAGTATTGTCGATGTTTAGTCCCCCCCTTCCCAGCTTTAGTTCAACCCCTATGTCTGTACGCGCTGGTTTGTCCTGCCCCTCCCTTTCTCGCGCCCGTTGACCCTCTATTCCTCTCTCTCTCTCTCTCTCTCTCTCTCTCTCTCTCTCTCTCTCTCTCGCTCTCTCGCTCTCTCGCTCTCTCGCTCTCTCGCTCTCTCGCTCTCGCTTCTCCACCAACGAATCCTGTGGACCCGGTCAAACCCCATATGAGACCACACAAACGCGGGTGCTGTGTTGGTGTGGTCCAGGGATTTACACAGTGGGTGGTTGCGCGTGGATTGTTGGCTATAATTGCTCGCGCGACTCCCCAATCCGGAACGCGTAGCAATTACATTATTATCCACGCTGTGTATATGTTTCCATGAGTGAATATTACATCGGATCAGTTCTACGAGATACATATATGACGCATGAAAACCCCGATGTCGCAAACGAACCATTCATTTCTCCATTTGATATTGATGCATATATAATATAAAGTTTTTTTTTATTTCTCGTTTTTCTTGATGAATTAGTCAAGAAGTCGTCAAGAACCATGTTTTTCCATATCCGATATCGATGCAAATACAATATAACGTTTTTTTTCTATTTTTCGTTTTGCTTGACGAATTAGTAAAGAATTCAAGAACAATTTTTTTCTTTCGATATCGATGTAAATACAATATGGAGTTCTTTTTTTTAATATCTTGTTTTTCTTGACGAATTGCACATTGTTTTTATAGTAATATTTGCGATATTTTGCATTCGGCGAGATTCATGCTCTTTTTTTTGAACACTTAGAGATTTTTTTCTGCAAACGGAGTCATAGTAATTGGGAATATGTATATATAACGACGCTTGCTGTATGATTTGAAAATCCCTTGCAGCCCTTGTTTGATGTAGCATTTTCAGTTTTTTCCCTTTTTTTGTAGAATTTTCATTCAATATTTCTCTTCCATTCGAACGTGCCAATAAACCGCAGGGTGAGAAGAAAATTGAAAAGCAATGATCGTTCTGTGCAGCACCGGACACGTCCTCGTGCGGAAACTAATGGAACTCGTCACGTATACGTGCATCTTCGTATGCAGGGCATATAACACGAACACACACATAAACATGAATATGGATGTACAAAACCAAAAATAGGTCTCACCTGTGCAATCTCTCCGAGTAACGGAGTTTGCACTTGGAATTCGTTCGCTTTATATAAGGCATTGGGCATATAGGGATTACGTGCATGTCCTCCATAGTATAGAGAACAACACATAAATATGTGTGTGTGTGTGTGTGTGTGTGTGTCGAACGATTGGCCTCTACATCAAACTAACTGCAATTAACTTACCATTGGACGATAAGCGTGGTGTTTTCGTTGAATTGTTCAGTTGATTGGAATATTGAATCTCTCGGTGACGGAATGAGGCGAGGGGGCGCAGCAATTCTCGAACAAGAGACAAGAGTGGTTTTTATTTATTAGTTCGTTGCCACTCTTGTCAAAGCAGGAGAGGGAGTGTCCTCCCTTCCCTGCATTGAATGGAGATGGATATGGTAACGCGTACGATGAAATCTAAATAAATGCAGCTAAATATCAATCGTGAAAGCGTAATACGTAAATATATCGAATCAGTAATAAAACCAACAGTTGGAAAAACCTCCTAGTGCATGTCGGAACACTCATGAAGAAGAATTCCGTAACGGTGTGGAAGTTTGGATCGTTGGAATGCAACGAAAATTCCTTTCTATTTTGCCGTCATTATTATCGAAAATATTTTCTTGCCAATTCATGTTGTAGATTTTTAATGAGGGGCCTGAAAAACGTTTGAGTGAATTTTGTAGCCGAAATCCGCAAAAAAATGCTTTGGCAGTTTAAACAATTCATTTTCGTTGCCTTCGAACGATGCAAACTTTAACACCATTTGAAGCATCAATGTTTAACGAATACGTAGTTATTACAATGTATGCTATATCATAATAATTCATTGCGTACTAATTCCAATTTTATTTTAGAATTTGCTCTCATAATATTCTATTGGACAAAGTTATTTGTGCAGTCCTCCTATGGAGCTTCCATGAAGTCAACTTGGCGACGACTTAGTTGCCTATATCTTCTAAATTTGTTGATGTAACTCAACAGAAGTAACTTCATATGAACATCTAATCAAATGCTACTTAGAATTTTTCAGATTTTTCAAATGAATTCAATCTGCAGGATGTGCAAAAAAAAAATAATTTGCTCTCGTTTTACATATCAATGACATACGGTAGAATTCTTTTCTATCAAGGTTTCGCTACATATTAATTGAGATGCCTATCTGGAGCACCAACCTGCAGTTGGTTATAAGAGTTCCTTTTTCGATGTACGGAACGATAAAAATTACGTGCCCAGCTGTTTTACATTTAGACGAGTACCTTGCATGATATTTGTATCTAAAATTTAACGATGAGGCTTGTGAAGAATATCTTCTCAGTCTCGAAAATTCTTGAGTTACGTCCTTTTTTGTACAGTAGCTGGCTGTATCCAACATTCGAGAGATAATAATCGTGAGACGACAATTTTCATCCGGTCGTGATATTTTTTTCCCATTATATAACCGCTCTCCCTAACCAGGATAGATTGAGTTTCAATTTATAACACTTGATCTTTTGTGTACTCGCTCCACTTTGAAGCATCGTTGCCCCACAACACACTTCCTCCTACCATTTTTCCTCCTTTCCCGCCAGCTCTTTCCGTTTTCCTCCCTCGCTCTCACTCTCTTTTCCTCTCTCTCTCCCTCCCTCTCTCTCTTTCTCTCTCGTTCTATATTCGCTTCTCCATTGGCAAATTTTCAAAAAATTCTCAACCACATCGTTGCCTCGATTTTGCCGGAAAATACGCAAGGCAAAAACTGCAGAGTAGCGGATAAACCGCGTCTGTGGTATTATTACGCTGATAGACGTCGAGTACACCAAGTAGTACATCGACAACAGGGACCGTAGCAGCGTCCCTTTTATGAAAAATTCAACGATGCAAACATAATCTCTCATATTGAGCTAAACTTGTAGATTCTGTAGTAATTATATATATATATAATTTACTACTGGAATTAATTCTGGACACTTTAAATAGAAATTAGCTTTTTTTTTATCTCTTTGCATTAAATGTGTATTGTGCTACGTCGAAATGATACTGTAGTGTTTTTATTTTATTTCTACTTAAAATTTCTACTTAACGTGTCATAACTCAAGAACGTAAGCATTAAAAAATAGTCGACTTTATAGAGAGTTTTGAGGGCTTACATACACCTGGGTAGGTCAAAAAGATCGATTTTCGAAAAAGTGCTCATTCGAAAGTACTATCCATTGAGTGTCTGCCCTAAACATTTCATAAGGGAATTCGCAGGAATGACGAAGTTCCCAGGTAGAAATTGACGATGAAAAAAGGGCTCGCCAAGCTCTGAAACAAGGCTCACATTTTTTTTATTCAGGCTGAGCACCAGCCTGATTTCAGGCCTAGCTGAACCTCTGAATGATAACGCGGTTTCAGGCTCTTGCACACAGGCTTAACCAAAGGCTGGTAGAAAAGCCTGTACTAAGCCTGAAACGACGAAACAACAAGGCTCAAAACGAGCCTTAATGAAGCCTTCACGAGCATTTATGACCAGGCTTTTCCCAAACTCTTCCCGAGGCTATATGAGGCCTGTTTTTAGTTTTCTATATTCTACATTGGGGTAAATTTTTATAAATTTGTAAAGAATTCATTTGATTTATTATATATATTTATTATTTGTTATATTATTTGTTACAAAATATATATAAGAAATATTTTAAAAAACAATACTTTATTTTATTGCGTACTTTTATTTTCGTATACACTTTTTTATGTACTTCATAAATATCGATAAGAGCATATGTTTAAATGTTCTGAGCTGCCTCCTTCGCGTTCGTTTTTCGTGCCTTCGCACCCGACAAATTTATTGCTAATTTTTTTTTCATAAAAGAACAGAAAAAATATTATTTTTAACTTATTTTATTTTATCACAACCTGAAACAAGCCTGCATCCAGCCTTGATTTTTCAGCCTCAAAATTCACCGGCTGAATGAAGCTTGAAATAACCCTGAGTTTAGGCTAAGCAGCCAGTGTTGGTTCCAGGCTGCTCCAAACGATGCAATGAAACCTGGGCCAGGTCTGTCTCACTCAGGCTCGGTGAAACAAGGCTCGCACAAGCTTGTTTCCATCGTCAGCCTTTTAACTTCCTACCTGGGTTACAGCGTTTTGTAACTGACCGGGTGAGCAACGACTAACGGTTGGGGCGCAGGTACTCAAGACTTTAAACTCGTTTTACTCGAAACAGTGTTTTCAAAATCGGTACCAGAAATATCTCCGCAACTACTGGACCGATCGAAATCAAGTTTTGCACAGTTATGCTTCACACAATAATCTAGTACTTATCGAGCCGTTTTTTTCGATACCAGGCATAGTTTTTTTCTTCATCATAAGTACTGAACAATTTTGAGGTGAAAAATCGCCTGTTTTATGCCAGTGACTGCCATGACCCGAAAAAATTAAATTTTTAAATCCCGGCTCGATAAGTACTAGTTTTATCTATCTACTTTAAGAAACAAAAATTTTTTTACAAAAAAAATGGCAGAGCCACGTCTGATACCGTAGACGCTCTCAACAAAAACACGTCCCAGGAAAACGACTGTAACTTTTTTACAGTTTGAATTTTTTTAACCAAATATTCACAAAATGTAGATAAAATGTCATACTTTAAAATGTATATCATGGTTGTTCAATAAAATTCTGTTATATACATAAAAAAAAAATTATTAAATATAACCTCACTTTTAGCCGTCTCAGGTGTATGTAAGCCCTTAATAAATGAAAAAATACGTATTATTTAATGTTTGAAAAGTTTAATCAGGCGGCTAGGTATAAAGCACTAAAGGGAGTGTGACAGACATGTTACATTGTGTCGTAACATTCGTTTATGATGTATGGAATGATTTGAAACAGTTGTTTTGCTTGTTGTAGCACAAAGCGACGCCACCTTTTTTCTACGCCATTTGTGGTTTTCATGTTTTTTTCTTTCATTTTCGCAAATTTTACGTACACTCGAATCTTGCAATCTCGCGTAAAGTGAACTTTGAACAAATTTTGATTCAACTAACGCCATCTAGTTTGCATGAATTGCACTTGAAAAACCATAGAACGGTTTGTAGCCACCATTGATTTAAAAAAGGCTGAAACGTCAATATGGGATTTTGTGAACACTTAGATGGTTTATTACAGAAGTGTCGGACCATCATATACCGGGTTTCAAACCTATTTTAATTATAATATAAAATATAAGTGATTATAACGTACAAATGGTCAATAAATGCGAAACGTAAAAAAATTGAAAAGTGTCCATAATGAATTTCTTTAGTATATAACGGTGTACTAAGGATTATTCAATGGAAAGTTCGGTAACGTTATTAATACAAACCAATAACAATATCGATTTCATTACGATCTCTTCTACATAATAGATAATGACATATATAGAAGCAATATATTCTATTCTTTTCTGTACGTATTTATCAGTTCAATGATTTTCGTCATTTGTTCATGAATCTCCTTTGATTTCAATTTATTATAAGATTAAGAAAAACGACAGTGGCGACGTAAACTGCAATAAAGTTTTTCGTTTCGAATTATTATTCGCGTTTTGCTTCGTCGAATCGTGAGAATTACTCGTGCGAACTTTCACGATGCTTTTGTTCGCAAAACTACGTTAAAAAAAGGTTTGCACGTTTTAGTACAGGTACGATACTCGTTAGCGGAACGGCCAGCACGTACAACGGCTGCCTCATTAGTAACTCCCTTCACGTTGAAGTCAAAAGTTCAACATCCTAATTTTGAGTCAAGACTGTTGAAAAAAATCGCGAAAATAACATCCAATCAAGAGGAGTCTTTTCGCAAGACGGAAAATAATTATTCGTGCTTTGAATTGTTGTAACAGTTGTCGCCCCGAAAGTAGCACATCTTTTTTTTATTAAAGCACTAAAATAAATCGAATATACGAGGTCGTACGGATAAGTGATTTCTACAAAAGTTTTATGATCTTGAGGGGGACATCCAATGGTAAAACAAAATATTTTTTTGGAATCACGTCTACGAGATACCGCGGTAACTTAACATTTTTTATGTTAAAAGGCATGGCTTTTATTTTTTAAGCAAATAGCTGATTTTGAGAGGAATCCAACGGGCAAAAAAATTATCTAGCTCAAAGATCAAGAAAGTTATGGCTATTTGAATTTTATGGAAATAGCGCATGTGCATGAACGAAAGTGATTGAGGGTGGTCCTTGTAAAGAAAGGTTTTGACATTTATGTGAAAGTAATTTTGATGACATTGGAGTGTTTACATTATGTTGAGTGTGGGCACAACTTGCTACTATGAGGACATCTTCGAAATCGCCAACCCCCATATATACAGGGTGTTTGGCGCATGGACCGACACCATTTTTGGGGGGATTGTGGACGGCGGGGGGGGGGGGCATTTGCTATTTTTTCACCCTTAGATCCTATGTCCTAAGTGGCACGGTAATTGAGATATAATTTTTTTTAATTACCCGAAGTTTCACCTTCAAATCGTCACTACTTTTTAATTTGTGGTTGTAATAGCACGAAATAAGTTTTGTTGTATTCTGCAATGTATGTTTATTATGAATCAATCATTATTCGATACAATTGGTTTCAAGAAAATTACTCTTAAGCTTCCAGTCTTAAAAATGTGTAAATGTATGAAAAATTTCAACTCCTAAGTTCATCATAAAAAAAATGTATTCTCTTTATTTTGACCACATAATGAATGATTTCTATGACATGTAGCATACCGTTGTAAAGGGTATAAACTAGAGAATTTTTTTAATCGAAGCTTAATTCAAAATAGCTTTGAGTTTGTTTTATAACGAATTTCGAAGTTCACATTTTTCATACAGTTACGCATTTTTAAGAATTTGGAAGCTCGTGAGTAATTTTCTTGAAACCAATTTATGAAATGATGATGTATTTATAATAAGCATACATTGCAGAATACAACAACTACATTTCGTACTATTACAACCACAGACAAAAAAGTTATGACGATTTAAAGGCGAAATTCCGGGTGATTAAAAAAAAACGAGAAAAAATCATATCTTAATTACCGCAACACTTAGGGCATAGGCTTAAGGGTGACAAAACTACCAAATGCCCCCCCCCCCCTCCCCCAATCCTCCCAAAAATTGTGTCGACCCATACGCCCAACACCCTATATAAATATAATTTTTAAAATCCCCGCATTTAAATAAAAAAAAATCGTTTATAAAAGATGTCATGGATGTCCCAAACGGAAGTGCCATTTCACGTCTCAGCCCCCACTACGCCCCCCGTCCTCCGTCGCAAAAATAATTATTTTCACCTCCCGAGGCTAAGCGTTTTTTTTTCATCATCTAAATAGCTATTTATTTTTGCAGCCCGTCCTGCCTCTCACTTTCCAACTATACGATTTCAATGCGAAATAAGTGCACCCGCTTGAACTGGAATTCCAGATTAAATGGATCTGCGTGAAAGTAATTTTATTTTTCATTTTTTTTGTCGTTACTGAATTTCCGTGATAGGCTTCTGCCAACGAGAGCATCGTGGGTCGTAAAAGTATATACCGGATGGGCGCATCATCCGGTTATAAAGAATAGGCACAGCGTAAATCACGTATAGGAGACGGCACCTGTGTGTTTTACACATCGATATCGTGGTATGAGAGTGCTTTCGAACGTAAGGGCGCGATTCGAATGCGTTCGAGGGCCCGGGTCACGGGAGTTTGCACCCTTTCGCTGCTCGAGAGTCTGTATGTTCGAGTGTAGAGAAAACAGCTATCCGTGTATATAAACGGAGGATCGAGGGAAAAGCGAGAACATCACCGAGACGCAGAATCCGCTCTATCGATCCTGAGTGTCGTAGCGCGCGCACGAGCCATATGAAGGGAGAGGGTAACCGCGAGGAGAATGAGGAGAAAAGCTCTTCCGGAAGAGGATCGTGAAGGAAGGGATAGGAGAGTGTCTCAGAATCGGTGAGGCCGCCAGGGAGGCTGTGGCTACCTTCCCACTTTCTTCTTCTTGCTCCTTTTCTTTCCCTCTTTCTCCTGTTTCCTTCTTCGTCATTCTCATCAGCTTCTTCGTCGTTTCTATCGAGCTGGAAGTTGGCTCGGACCTTTCTGTTTTATGCAGCCCACCGTTTCAACCCTGTTCATCCAAAGCACCGGCTTAAGGGGTCTTCTCACTTTAGACGCTAAAAAAAGGCTACTTTCATGATTTTTTAAAATAGGTTTAGGTTAGGTTTTTATATTGGTTTAGGTTGGGTAGGTTAGGTTAGGTTAGGTTTTTTATAGGTTTAGGTTAGGTTTAGGTTTTTATAGGTTTATATCGATATAAAAGTTACACTTCATAAATAGTTTTGAAAAATATTTTTTTTAATGTTAAGTTTTTATGTAACCCAAACAAACTTTAAACGCGTTTTTCTCGAAACAACGTTTTTCGACGGCTTGTTGATAAAATCTTCGGAACTACTGAACCGATCCTTATGAAATTTTAACCACATATTCTTTGCAACTATAGCTATAGCGCATATCGAGGATTTTTTATATTTTGATATTTACTATTTTTTTTGCCAAAAACTGAAAAAAAACACGTTTTTTTGTATTTTCGAAGAAAAAAAATTGTTTTTTTCGACAAAACCGTTTGATTTTTTTGTTTCGGATGATCCATCTCCGAGATTTCATCAACAGCGCAGACCTACATTTTTTTAGGACATTTTTTTAACTACGATTTTCGTCTCAATAGTGACTTGATTAAATTAAAAAAAATGTTTTATGTATTTCGAAAGTGTATTTATTAAGTGTAACAACTTTTATATCAATATCTATAATATAAACCTATAAAAAAATCATAAAAATAGCCTTCTTTTGAGTCGAAAGTGAGAAGACCCCTTAACGCTCATCTTCTCTGTCTCTCTCTCTTGCTCTTCGGATCATCTCGATCCTTCTTGCTTCGTTTCCGTCTCCGAAACTTAAAACTCGTTATACTACTTTTCTGGGGAGGGGGATGGAGGTACGGGGAGGAAAATACGTCAGATTTAGCCAGACGAGAACTCTTCGAGTATTCCTCATTTCTCTCCCTTGGACCTCTCCTCCGCCACGTTCTTCCTCCCTCTATGCTCGCACTCGTCTCCCGCTCGATCCGAGTTTTTCTTGCTTCCAGGCCATACGAAACTTGCCCAAGCACTTTTGCTCTTATGCAGCTCATCGCTTCATCCCTGTCGATCCGAAGTGCAGGCTCAACTCGCTTCTCACCCTCTCTCTCTCTCTCTCTCTCTCTCTCTCTCTCTCTCTCTCTCTCTGGATCATCCATGGATCCCTCCTGCTCTCCTGTCCACTTGGAAACTCAGAGCTCGTTACACGAGTCTTACAATTGCAAACTTTTGGTTTTACCTCCTTTCAGAAGTATTCCCAATTTTTTCGAGCCTCATTCGAGTACCTCTTGAATGCCGCATCGATCAGCTGGATTCCTGAAAGAAAAGACAAATTCTGTTGGAACATTGCCGACGTGAGTAGAATTACCACTGCGGTCGTAAGTTCCCTCTGATAGCCAATGAGAACTGATTGTTAGACGGCATGTGTCATTGCGGCATTGTCATTGCGGTCGTAAGTTCCCTCTGATAGCCAATGAGAACTGATTGTTAGACGGCATAAATCATTGCTATTTATTTGTTTGGGTGTATGAAATATTCGGTCAGTGACTAAATGCATACAGTCTTATCTCGGACACAGTTTAAGAACGCCACGATCTTTTTTTCGTTCGCACGTTGTTAGAACAGAATGCTGCGATAGAGGCTGAGGGCATGAAATCTTTTATATCTTGCTGCGTCTTTTCCAAAGGTTGTAATACCAAGTACAAATCATGGGAATTAGTGATGTGAGACGAAACGGAGACGAATGCATTGTATCGTTAGCAGAGTACACTGGTATACAAAAAAATATTCAATCTTGGCTAAAATCGCTGTTTTCTCCCTCACCATCTGGATCCAAAATATAAGCTACCTTACTAAACTACTACTACTCTTACCAAAATTTGCACCCATGGTGAGGAAAAAGGTATTTTCAGTATAGGATTTTAATGCATATTCGTTGTTAATATACGACTTGTTTATTGTGAAATGTTCATCTCTTGGTCCGAGCAAGCCGAAACGGTACAAAAATGGAAAAAGTCGTTTAGATTGATAAAAAAAAGGCTGGCCGAGCGTGTGGGAACAGTAAAAGTACGATGACTAACTATATTTGAAGGTCAATTTGGAAGACCGATTTCAAACACGAAAGGAGGAGTAAAATACTTTTTATATTAAGGGGTTACGTGGGGTTCGAAGCCAAAAAAGAATATTTTTGATATTTTTTTGAAATATAAGATATGAATTATTTTATTCAAAATGTTAAGCACATAAAAAAGCAACATTTCAACAATATTTGAACATTTTTTGGGAAATTCAGCCGGTGGGACCTGGTTTCCGGAGACCCCTAAAAAAGTATCCTCGCGGTGGCCAGGATAGCTCATGATAGCTTTATCTAAAATTAAAAAACCATTTTTTTTTCTGTTAGTAGATAAGTATAGCTCGTGATTGAACGAAGAATTTAAAAAAATGAAATTTGAATTTTTTGCAGAGTTGTATGCAAAATAGTTCAATTTTTGGTGCAATTTACACTACGTATAGCCTTGTAAAATTAGTTGTGATTTGGAAAAAAAAACCTTCGTTCAATCACTAGTCAATGCTATTTTTAAGAAGTGTGCAAAATTTCAATAAGATCGGTGCATTCGTTTCTGAGAAATCGTGTCCACCGACTTCAAAAATAGTGTTTTGAGAGAAATGCGGTATACCTGCGTCGCTCCCGGCCGATCTTTCCCAAGGGGGGGAATTCCCAAAGGATCTCTCTTCTAGACTTTTACTCCGATTGACTTGAAACTTTGGAAGATAGTGAGAATATTGTACACATATTGTATTATTAGATGACAAAATTTTGTTTTAATGGATTTTTGGAAATTTTCAAACCCACGTGATCCCTTAAATTCATTTTCTACAAGGTATTAAAACGCTATATGTGTTATTTTGATTAAACCAAACGCCGAACTCAATTTAACTACAATTTTTAAATTAAATTCACAGTATCGTTTTCCTATATGCCGAAAAAAATCGGTTTATGAAGAAAAATAAATTGATGCCTCTTCAAAAACCAGAGAGCAGTCAAAATAAAGCACGCCCAACCCGGGCAGAGCATTCTAAATGAGGTTTTTCAAACCTGAAATCTACCATATCCCTTTCTCGCACACAACAACGATAGCTTCAACCTATTTTGCAAATATAAAAATAAAATATTCAAATATAAATACAATCCTTCGCGTTCAATAATAAAAAAACATAACTGCAAATAAATTTGTAACACTGTGAAAATCGTGGCTGGGCCAAAATCACTGCATTTTCCCCGGAGATTCCACGATCTTTCGCGTGTGTGTGATCTCGTAGTGTATATTTGACGCGTGTATCTTCATCCGCGAGAGGGAGTTTGCTTACGGTTGGTGTACGCTCGGATTCAAATGGCAACCCAAACTCGATTATACACTTTACCAAGAGCGTGTGCCCCGGCTGGAGTCGTTGACAGGCTGAGCATGCAGCGATTGGAATAATGCCTGAATGGAAAATGCGATGGTAAATATAATGCACAGGGGAAAAAATCACTTGAATTAAGCGAATTCTTTATTCACAGATGGCCAACGAAATATTCAGATGAACCACTACGATATTCGATCATTTCAATGGATTAAATCATTCTCAATATAACCTAATTTCTAAAAATTGGTTTAGTCAGCCCGAGTCATTTTTTATCACTGCGACGGAGCGAGACTAGCAGATTGCTGGTACCAGTGTTGGGGAATATTTAATTGCCAGGGTAACTAAAGCTTAACAATTAATTAATTGTTAATCACGGCTATAACAATTAATAATTAATCAATCGTGATTTCTGTAGTCGCAATTAACAATTAACTAATTGTTAATCGTGACTTTCCACAATTAGAAACTAATCAGTTTTCAATCTTTTTAATGTATTTGATTAAAAACTAACAATTAAAACTGATTAGTGGCGTTAGAACAAATGTGTAAGTTATTGAAATCCGTATATGAGGTTAATTTTTAGTTTTAATTGTTTCTTAAAGCAATTAAAAAAGTGGATTGCGATTGTTTTATCTGAGAGTTGAAATTAACATAGATTAATACACAGGAGAAAACAGGGGCCTCGAAGTTTAGAACTAATATTATGCTTCTAAAAAAAATATTAAATATCAAAAAGTATTGAATGGAAGATAAAAATTTCAATTATGGTGTAGTAATAATGAAGAAATTTAAATTTTAACCTACGATATGGCACGTAAACTGATACAAATAATACATTTTATTCGGCATATTGTGATTTTTTGTAGTATTCTAAAAGTATTTTGCCCACGTGATTGGAACAATTAGTTTCCAGTAGACTAAAAAAAGTACGGTATAAAAAGTCACATTTTACTGATAACTTCCTAATATTTTTCGCTATACGCTGAAGATTTATGCTATGCGTATAGTGAAATCTATACATACACGAAGATTGCTATACGTATAGTAAAATCCATATGAAAATATATCGTGTAATGAAGGTTGGCATTTTACAAAAAGTCCTATACAGCATATAAAACTTGCGCCTATGCGAGAATAGTTTCAAATGTAATACGCACGCATCATTTTTACTATACGGTGTGAGAATCATTTTTACACTTCTATAACAACAAGTCTTAGAATCTCGAACTGGCAGTAAACTGGATCACAAATGTAGCCCGCATGTTGGACCCGATTATCGGATTACAAATAGTGAAGAAAATGTTTGACAGCACGCGATTTTCTTCGCCTTTTAACGAGGAAGGCGATGGTAACTTTTAAAAATTTCAGAAAATTCGAAAAGTGTGTCAAAGTTTGATCCCAAGGGAAAAGAAAATGTTTAATTTCTAAAATTAAGGACTTTTACAAAATTCGTGGGGCACGGATGTACCCCAGTGTGCCAGTCTAGAGTTAATTATATACTCAGGCTTTTATGTAATTTACGGATGAACAATAATATTTCTCTTCGTCTTGAAGTTATACGTAGCTGTCGTTGGGACAAGGTAGAAAAATACTTTGCTGTAAATAATGCTGTATATTACCAAAAGTAGTTAAGGTGCGTTCGTTGCCCGGCATTGGCGATCTCTCATGTTGAACATTTGTGCCGTGGGCCGGTACTTGGATGGGTGGCCGCTTAGTCGCATACCTCCCTTGCGCTGTATTACTGACTTTCCGATTATGTATAATTATATTCCACAGTTCCGATGATATATAATTATATTCCACAGCTTCCCTGTGTTCTCGTGGGAATGCGATTACAAGGAACATCACTTAAGGAGCCAGTCCACTTTAGAGTCACGAAAAAAGGCTATTTTCGCGATTTTTTTTTTTTGAGAATTTTATAAAAGATATGAATACAAAAGTTGTTGGGCTTGATAAATAAAGTATTGAAATACATTAAAATAATTGTCTAATTCATTTTTATTCATTTTTAAGAACAAAAACTATAGTTTAACGTAACGCCTCAAAAATAGGTGCGCTAGGTAGCGCCGTCATAACTCGGAAACGGTTTGTAAGACATGCGTAGTTCTTAAAACTATTAAGGAGTTTCGATACCAAAAACAAAATGCTTGTAGACGATTGAAATTCATATCACCGAGAGATTAATTTAGGATGCATTAACTGTCCAAAAATTAATCCCTTTCACCACATAGTTTCGGAGATTTTTAAGATTCAAGTTGAGTTTTGTTCAGTTTTTTAAATTTCAATCACAGCATTATTTTAACCCCTACAGCCCTATAACTAGTGTTTACGAAGTGCCACGTGTATTACCGTATGGATGAAGGTTCCAGTTGAACCTTCATGGCACGTGGCACTTCGTAAACGCTATTTATAGGGCTGTAGAGGTTAAAATAATGCTTCGATTTAAATTTAAAAAACTGAACAAACTGCAATTAGTGTCAGGAATGTCGTATTAAAAAATTAAGCGGTTTTTCCACTTGGTTCATCAATAATATTCGAACAAAACTCAACTTGAACCTTCAAAATCTCCGAAACTATGTGGTGAAACGGATTAATTTTTGGACAATTAATGCATCCTAAATTAATTTTTCGGTGATGAAAATTTCAATCGTCTACAAGCATTTCGATTTTGGTATCGAAACTCCTTAATAGTTTTAAGAACTACGCATGTCACATAAACTGTTACATAGTATGTTTGCCGCATTGCAAAAATAGGATATCAATCCAACACTTCTCCTTGTACATCACCTTCTATTCTTGTAGGACCCACATTACTAAACATTTAGCAGGTCTTATCATATAATATGGTATAAACCACTATTATATGGTAGAAAACTATTGCGAAGCGCCAAAAATCCATTCAAACAATAATTTATAAAAAGAAGATCTGTGCAAAAATTTCACCTAAATCGATGTTAATAGCTATTCGGAAGTACAGCCGGAATTACTTTTGTCTCTTATGCCCTATCTGTGCCCTACAGATGCCAAAAGTACTCGGTAGCGTAGTGGCAGGTTCTAGGTTTGATTCCGATCAGACGAAATATTTTCCTCCAAATAAATCATTATAGGAGGTCAGGGAATAGCGGGTTACGATTAAAAAATCATCGAGGTAGAACTCTCAGTTGCGTATTTTATTTTCCATTTAGTAGATATATGTATTTACCTAGTAGACGGGCATTGATGCCTTAGTCCAGTAAAAGAGACGAAAACGCAGCACTTTTTAGCGTAGAATATGAATTTATTACTGAAGGTAGATGGTTGCATGCTGAAAAGAACCCCAATAAAATGTTGCCCCTCAACTCAACCCAAGTCTAAGAAATAGGGGTTAAAATCTTAAAAATCATCGTATCTCGAAAATTAATTGCCTGATCAAAAAATGTTTCAAACAAAAGTTGTTTGGAATAATAAAATACGTATAAAGTTATCTGACATCGGATCACCTATCTTTGAAAATAGCGGCACAAAAACACGAGAGCACCACTGACTCAGACAAGGACGCAGCGATATACGAGGGTGGGGTGAAAAGTTTCCGGCCTGACCAAGAGATGGTGCCACTAGGTCTAGTTTTGGAGCGGCGTCCTACAGTACCATTCCTACCGAGCTTGTATGTACAGTTTCAGCCCAATCGCTACGTTAGTTTGCGTTTGAGAGCACATTGCGCGAGACGCTTCCGTTGTTTTCGTAAAAATGGAAAAATTGGAAAAACGTGCTGTCATCAAATACTTCCATTTGAAAGGTTTTACACCAAAACAAATAAAAGAAGAGATGGATTCAGCACTAGGAGATTTCTCCCCATCATATTCAACTATTAATCAGTGGGTTTCTGAATTTAAAATTGGTCGTGTGAGCACCTCTGATGAGCTTCGCTCAGGACGGCCCGTTGAAGTCACAACTTCAGAGATGATTGAAAAAATCCATAAAATAGTGTTGGAAGACCGCAGGTTGACAGTGCATGAGATAGCTGAGACCTGTAGGATGTCAGCTGAACGTGTGCGAAATACTTTGCACAACCATTTGAACATGGAAAAGCTGTGTGCAAGGTGAGTGCCGCGTTTGCTAACGCTCGACCAATCGAGCGTTTGTTTGAATTGGCATGAGAATGAGACATGAGTCCACCACTACACTCCTGAAAGTAAAGAACAGTCAAAACAGTGGGTTGGAAAAGGGGAACCAACCCCAAAGAAGGCAAAAACAATTTTATCGGCAAACAAGGTTATGGCTACCGTTTTTTGGGATGCGAGAGTTATGAGAAATGTATCAGTGTTGATGGAGATTATGTTGAAAAATAAAGCAAAAAAAAATTTTTAAATATCGTTTTTCTTGGTCAGGCCGGAAACTTTTCACCCCACCCTCGTATCTACTCCGTTCGCACACGCATCAACCCCGAATTTTCGAATAGTTTTTGTGCCGCTATTTCCAAAGATAGGGGGTTGGACGTCACATAACCTTATACAAATTTTATTATTCCAAACAACTTTTTTGATCGGGCTATTAATTATCGAGATACGGCGATTTTTAAGTTTTCAACCCCTATTTCTTAGGGTTGGGGCGAGTTGAGGGGCAACATTTTATTAGGGTTACTTTCAGTATTGTACCAACACCTGAATAACACCAAATAAGCGTATAGCAGGTCGTATCTTATGTTATGGTACAGATCACTATCAACATCGTCGAAAATCACAGGCAACATTTTTAATCAATGTATATATATTTCAGTTCACTATTAGAATCTTGGGGAAGTAAATTTTGGATAGTATCGGGGAATATCCATTTTGTGAAAACCTACTATATTACATAGCATTGAAGAATAAACGTATGATTGTAAGATTAGTGTTTGCGGTTAACATATGTGCATAATTCATGCAACTTCTAAAATATCAATAAGCAGTACTATTGGCAGTAACTATGGCTATAAAATATTAATGCCCCCTCAGAAAAATATAAAATATAGTTAAAATATGGTTGCGAACACCATACATTTCTCTCAGTGCACCGATCTGAATGAACCAAAAACCAAAATTCTTCTAATCTAAAGCGATGAAAAATCCACTATGGAATAATTTACAATAAATTAAATTAAGGGTTGACACGTCTTCCTTTGAGGGGTGGTTTCCTCCCTTGGAACCGCCTTCCTCCCGATGAAAAAATACGTGTAGTTTTCCATGCTTTATCACATAAATGAGTTTCAGCAAAATCGAAGGCGAACACTTTAGTGATGTTCCTTGTATGTGCATTCCTGTGTAAGTAGTGCATCATGAGCGAGTAGCCGGCGAGGTAAAAGAAGAAGGGATGAGTTCGTAAAAACCCTCAAATACGAAGAAATATTGGGAATTACAAAAAATATACACATCAAATTACACTTGATTGCATTATTATCGGGGTCGCGACTCGTCGAAGTCTCTCTACACCTGGCATGACGATTCACGCTTCCAATCAATACTCAATTCGTACATCTCGTTTAATGTGGCTCCTCTGACACTTCTTCCTTCCGCACTGTGTCCCGCGTTGAAAAAAAAAACGGACACGCGACAATTCAAGTTGTCAGTATGAGTGGAAGAAAAGAGTGAACATGCAAGAATGGAATCTGGGGCGAATTTTCGCTCCTTTTATTTATTTTCCTCGTACTCTTTTCCGCTCCTGCTGTTTCTCTCTCTCTCCCGCGCTTTTTCCGTCTCTCCCTCATTTTTTCTGTCACTCTCCCTCTCTTGTACCTCTTTCTCGAATGTGCAGTACTCGGAAAGATGCAGCTTAACGGAATGAACACGTGCCTTCGGTCCCAGCATGGCAGACGATATTGAGATAGCGCGAGACAGGCGGTGAGCGAGGAAAAAGAGAAGAATGATAGGAATGGCACAACTCGAGGGAGAGACGACTCGAGAGCCTGATTATCTCTTTGCAATTCGAGTTCAATAGAAAAGTGAACGATTCTCTCTCTCTCTCCCTCTCTCTCTCTCTCTCTCTCTCTCTCTCTCTCTCTCTCTCTCTCTCTTTTCTCTTTCTCTCTCTTACTCCCCCTCCGTCTTTGAAAAAGTGTGCATTGCAACAGCTTATCCCAGCTCTCTTGAAACGTTTCCATGTACTCTTTTTCTCACTCTCTCGACCGAGAAACAATCTCTCGTGAATACATAACCCTTCGAATTGCGTATACATCGACTCAAAAAAAGTATACGTAACACAGAATACATAAGGCTTTCTAAGATAGCAATTTCCCATCCCTTACCTAGATTCTTCGATATTTTCCTTATCATTCAACCCGGGTATCCCACGTACCAGACATGCAACATTTGTACGAGGAACGGGACTGAATTGACGATAGATCGATGCAATGCGAAATTCCTAAACATGAACCAATTATTGTAAAGCAGTGTTTTCCAACCTTCTTGAATTTGGGACCCCCTCCCCATCCCAGAGCTGGCAAGGAAAGCTTTGAAATTATTAGTGCCATTTGCCACTTCCTACCTATGTGAACTACTATAACGTTCTCTTCAATGGACAATATAAAAACTAAGAAGAGAAATAGCCTCCAATTAGCAAATGATTTGATTATTTGCGTCTCAAAAATAGAACCACGACTCGACAACTTATTAAAACATAAATAGGCACAGCCTTCTCACTGAAATTGTTTTATTTTTATTGTAGTGTAGGAATTACAACCCTTGCTTTTTACTTTTACCTGGCTTGCGACCGCGACACCCCGAGCAAGATTTTGCGAACCCCCCCCCCCCTCCCTGGAGGTTGCGATCCACACGTTGAAAAACACTGTCGTTAAGTAATTAATCATCCAATACCTGCACAAACAGTTTTTTGTGAAACAACCCTCATTGCATTGTCAGGACTGTACTTTGCCAAAAGGTCGGAGAAAAAATGAACAGTCCTGTCACCTAATGAAGTACGATTACTGTTTGCGTTGAGGAATTGCAGTGAATGCAGGCAGGCAGAAAAGAGAATATTGAGCAAGAAATTCTAATAAGGAAATAATTCGATAGAAATGCTTAATAATTGGAAGAGGAAGAAAAATAATTAGAAATCAATTATGACGCTGCAGTTTGCATCGTTTCAATGCAGGGAAAGTTAATTGTTTTTAAATATTCATATTTTCGTTGGCCGTTTTGCACTGTGAAAATCACTCGAACGTTTTTTCGTATTCTTATTAGACATTCACGACCTCAATTTGCAGAGAAAAGGCTTTGGATAATGATAAAAATGAAGAAATGAATAATGAACCAAAAAATTGTTGCATTCCAACGACGCAAATCCCAACGTCATAGAAAATGATATTATCAAATATTCTATTAATAAATCATAAAGAACGAGGTACGTTTCTTTTAGTTTTCATCATTGATGAGTAAAAGTGAACGATCCTTAACTTTTTCAAACGGTTGTATAAAACATTAGCGAAAAAAATTATGGAAATCAAGTTTTTAAAGTTATTCCATAGGCAAAGGGTTTCGAATATTTGGGTCGGACATTTATGCAAACTAAAAAAAATCCAATCAATTATCACCTCTGTGGATAGTTGTCCCTTTCAATTCAAGGCATTTCTGTCGGATTATTTCATTAATCGTCCCGAAATTCAATGCTTCAAAATTGCTGCTTATTTTTAAAAATCTGGAAGAAACAAAAGTAAAGGGTGTCTGCAAAACGACCTGACATTTTCAATGATGCGCCACTTTTTTGTGGTAAACATAGAGAACTAATCTTTGACAACTGGCATCAGAAAGTATTGAGGTTTAGTCATGGAGAATTGCACGATCAAGCATCGCATAGAAAGTGTGAAAATTCACTACAAAAATTATGAACATTCCGCAGAGAATTGGTCACCAAGATCGTGACATTTGACGCCATTGGACTTCTTTCTATAGCGTTTCCTAAAAAGGAAAAGTGTATGCCAATGATCCACAGACCATTCGAGCGCTTAAAAAACCAATTGGACGCACCATCAATTAAATTAGTCCGCATATAAGCCAAAATGTTTTTGAACATTTAGTCAAATGAGTGAACGTTCGCAAACAGGGACGAGGCGGCCATTCATCGGATATTGTGTTCCACACATAACCTCCATGTTTGCATTTTATATTGAAATAAAAATATTTGTACTTTTCAAATAAATAGAACCTTTTATTAATGAATTAAAATGTAAAGCCATTTTGAGACACCCTATATTAGCCACGTACCTTTAGAAAATGCGAGGGATCGAATTATCGAGAGGAAAAATATGAAACGACCATGACGCGCACGAATGTATCTCATCTCCTGACACGTGAGCACCGTAAACGATTCTTCTTTTTGAAAAGTCCCCCGGCGCGCTCAGTCAGGCCGCCCTTTCTCCTCAGTTCTCTCGCGGATTTGTCGTATCCGGGAAGGTTTTCTACGGGAGCATGGAGGAGGGTGCGAGGACGGGAGCTGTCGCGTCCCGTCGACGACGTCGAGGCGTCGCGAGTTGGCGCGACTTCCCACCACGAACAAATACGGATTACTAGTCTACAGGGCGATCCAAAAAAGAATTCTCAAAACCAATATTCGGTGGAGGACATTTTTTCGCTATTCAAAATTTTGTCGACCGACAGAATACAATTTTTACAATAATACATACGGATAAGAGAGAGGGAGAGAGAGAGAGAGAGAGAGAGAGAGAGAGAGAGAGAGAGAGAGAGAGACCTAAAACGTGCTTAGATCGATAAGACGCCGAATATACTTTTTCCTCCGCTTCCCGAATGTACACGCGACTCTACACTCAACATCCCAGTACCAAAAAAAGTCGTGTACAGTTACAAAATTCTAAAATACCGCAATGAGTGTACGGATAATAGATCCTTAAGGGGTTAGGCCATAGTAACGGATATAAAATCATGTGCGAATTTAACAATTTTTTTTCATATGAAAAAGTGTTTCACTCGTAAGATTACTTACACATCTATTTAGTATGAATATCGAGCGCTGTTAGAAAATATGTATTTTTTTTCGATGTACAAAATGGCCGATTACTAATATTTTCTTTTGTTATGTTTTTTAGGCGCACCGCGGCGTGACATTTAGCATCCACAATGTTTTTTCAAGAACAGAAAACAAAAATTGTCGTCAATCGACATTAGGATACCTAGAGAAGTACGTACGGAATTTAAAAAATATTGTTTTATTCAAAAGTTGTAGGTATTTGAATTGAGTTGTAGGTATTTTAATGAATTTTCAGTGAAAAATTTCGTATAAAACTGCTCACAAAATGAAAAGTTTTCGATTAATCAGAAATTCCGTACGTACTTCTCTGCGAAATGCAATTACGAACGTAACTTTCAAATTTGAAGTAAATCGAGTGAAAATTGTTGAAGTTGTTTGTCACGCCAATTGGAAAAAGCTGTTTCGAGAAAAACGCGTTTAAAGTTTTAGGTACTCTATGGCCGTGCCAGAGATGGGCTTACGTTATACGCTGAATGTCGGTGAAAAAAAAAATGTTCTTGCTATAAATCGAATAGTAACTTATTCTTATGATGATAAAGCACCGTTTAGTGAGAAAAAAATCGACTTTTTGAAAATTCTATTGTGGCCTTACCCCTTAACTGCGTGACTAAAATATTAATGGACCTGTACAGAGAAGACAGTCATATATACCATGATGGAAGTTCCACAAAAGCTTTCCACGTGTCTAGCTGCCAAGAAGATCCGGGCGGAACAAGTTTTCCATGATGCTGGTGTGAGGTTTGGATTTTCGTCTTGCTAACTCTCTACCTCTGCCATTGCTCAGGCGAAAAGCTCTACTCTGTACACGCGCCGAGTGACGCTTTCTCATTGGCATTAATTTTCCAGCATCATTCCCTGTAAGCCCGCTGTTTGAAAGACGATCCTCTCTTACTCTTCCTCCTTTTCCCTGAAATACTCCTATGTACTGCCGGCTCGGGAAATGTTTCATAGGGAGCGTGGCTTCACTGAGAGGAACATCATAAATTAGGATCTCGCGGAACAGAGAAATGAAAAACAACTTAGTTACCCTAAATGGACCAGCTGAAGAGAGAGAAAGAAGAAAACAGAGAGGGAGAGGCATGTGGAGAGGAGATTTTGTGGTAAACCTTGGTGGTACCGTATGAAAAAAGTCCTTGCAGCATCCCATCGACAGGAGGTGTGGAATTAAATTCTCTACTTCCTGCGATTTCAATCGGGAAATTCCCTTTCGGCACTCCAGTGAAAACAAAAATTCCTTGAACTCGTCCTTAATACCCTATCCCTCGGTCTCTCTCTCTCTCTCTCTCTCTCTCTCTCTCTCTCATCCATCTACACAACCTTTCTTCTATCAGTGTGATCCCATTTTTATTATTGCCTTTTCGATGTCACATTATGAACTCGATCAAATGATACTTTTTCTGCACATTTTATTCCCTTTTTTCTTATTCCTATCTCCTTTCGATTATTTGGTTCAATTACCAAATTCCTGCGTCGACTTTGTTTCTTTGTTTAGCGGTTTGCAGCGCAATTATTTCGCCTTCCAGTTAGATGTTCAGAAAGCACAAGATGAGAGACAGGTTGAAGCGATCAAATTTGCGTCATTCGTACATTTGCATGCAAGTTTTATATATGCAGAAATAACGAAGCTTCATTAAAAAAAAGCATATCAATTTAGCGTAGAGTGGACGATGTGACTTCACGCGCGTTTATACCTTTTGGGCTCGGCGTGTTATACGATTACGTCACGTAGAGCGTAAAGTTTGCGGTGTCCACAAACATAAAGATCTCCAAGTTACCCGTGCGGAAATTGTCGTGGGAATCCATTGGATTCGCATACTTATCCCAACTTTCTGATAGGGTTCCAATGGGTCATTGCGTTCGACCCCTATGCTAAAACGTCACGCTCCCACATTGAAGTCTCATCGGACTTCTCTTTTGGAATCCAATCTACGAATCCAATTTGAATGCTAAAGCCTTCACACATTATCGAACAGAATCAGATACGATTCTTGATGGATAATCTCATCGGATTCTGTAGGTTGAACTTTCTAAAATAAATATACAATGTGGGTGGATCTTGAGAAGGATAAATCTAAGGTTGAAAAAGTATAAATCGCTTTAAAAAGTATATTTAAAAATCGATTCGCTTCGCATATCGATTCACATATTTCCGATTCGAACGTGGTGAGGATTCTCAAACGGCATTTATCAGGGAACAGTGCAGAATCGATTTGGAACCCAACAGCGATGTCCCTACCAAATCTCTTTAAAGTTGTGGGTGCATCTTGGGACTTCCCAACGAATTTATGCACGGGATCCCAAAAGGATATTTTTTAGGAGATCCAAAAAATTCTGCTTGAGAATTTCAAATAAAAAATTCTCAAACGATGTCAATCGGGGAATAGCGCGGGATCCACTGGGATTTCGACTCCCTCCACGTGACGTCCTATGAAATCCCTATAGAGACGTGGTAAAATCTGTCGGACTCGCCAAAAAAATTCTGCACGAGTATTTGGAAGATAAAATGAGTGACATTTCATATTTACGTCGAGACAGGATATTTTATAGACTCAACATTTTTCTCTAATTTCATTCCGTCATCGCAAATGTAAATGTACTCCGACGAAGGTTTTCGTGTATATTTTATTGGAAGGTCGATAATCGCAAATAATTTTCATCCATTTAGTCCGTCTTCGCTTCCGCGCTGTATGAAATAATAACAAATTCAAGGCACCCAACGTTGGTACTGCACGTAATCTTGGATCAAAGACCTCCAGAGATCTGACATAGCTATTCATTATTAAACATCCGAGAGCGCGTCTCGAGCCTCGCCCGAAGACCGTTTCTCAACTCTATTAAGCGAAATTCCGCGGTAATTTATTGAGATGGTGCAATAAGAGAGCATTGAAGCACGCTTAAACACCAGGATTTATAACGTTGTAGCTAGAATCATAATTCAGAAGAGTACAATTTTTATAGACATATTTTAAAGAATAAAATATATCAGAAACCATTAGACGACTAAACTTAAATAAAACGGATTTCGAATTGGAACGACAAGGTGGTCATTAATATAAAAATAGCTAGAGGAGTACAATTAATCAGTTTACTTTTACCAGCCATTTTCTGTACCTAATTTTTGAATAAATCTCTGAAAGCGTCACTGCCTTACCATCATCCCCTCTCGGAGCTACACTGTAAAAAAAATCTGTATTAAAATTAATATAAAAGTGTAGGAAGTCTTTTTACAGATACCGTTTATGAATTTTAATATTGTCGTTTGAAAATCAATGCACTGCTTTTCGAATGTCTAATAATCGTTCAGTAATATCGCAACACTTAAGTACTGGAAAAATCATACACGTATCGCAAGGTATCTATTATAAGCGTATTAAAATTAATATACACAGATTGTATTTTAAAATTAAAAAAAGTAAATTTGGCATAGAGAAGTGTATTAATTTTACGGTATTAGGTTATACACTGTAAACAAATCTGTATTAAAATTAATATAAAAGTGTAGGAAGTCTTTTTACAGATACCGTTTATGAATTTTAATATTGTCATTTGAAAATCAATGGGCTGCTTTTCGAATGTCTAATAACCGTTCAGTAATATCGCAACACTTAAGTACTGGAAAAATCATATACGTATCGCAAGGTATCTATTGTGAGCGTATTAAAATTAATACGCACAGATTGCATTTTTAAATTTAAAAAAAAGTAAAATTGGCATAGAAAAGTGTATTAATTTTACGGTGTTAGGTTAGTGTATTTGTTATTATTTACTTTCTGCGATAAAAATTAATGCGAATCGATTTGGGTTTTTAATTAGACTTGCTGCTTTTTGTTCGGTGTTTCACCACACTTATTTGTTTTTTTCTTAGCTTCTCGCGTTTATTCCTATCCTACCCCTTCATTGTGACCGTTACCCCTCTACTTTCCCCTGTTCTCCTTGCGGCCGCAGGCAACTCCCCCCCGTCACTCTGTATTATTTTCATCATGAGACTACAATCGTATTTCTAACTTAGTTTTATTTCGCCGTGAAATGCCGAAGAAAAACATTTCACGACGAAATGTACACGCGACTAGGATTCGAACCCGGGATCTTCCGTCCGCTGGTTCAGTGGCGAGCACGCTAACCACTAGACCATCAAACCGGGTGTTCATCACTTACTTTAGATTTGGTGTTACTCGATACGTAACACCAAATCTATATTATACATAATAATATAGATTATTATCTATAATATAGATAATAATCTATATTATTATATAGATTATTATCTATATTATTATATAGATTATTATCTATATAATAGATAATAAATTATCTATTATATTAATAGATTTATTTATCTATTAATATAATAGATAAATAAAACTAGTAATACATATTTTCGAATTTTCTTATTTATCTGCACATGCAAAGTCTTAAAAGAGATTAGAAAGAAAAAAAAATTGAATTAAAAAAAAGGACGGGGACGCGAACCGTGACTTTTCAAGTGCCAATCCGTCGTCTTACCGTATTAGCTACGGCCGCTCTTGTGTCAAGTATCAACGCTCAACGTACTCTACGCGCGAGCCGAAACCGGCTTGGCTCCGTCCGAAATTCCCAAATTTTCAAATCGCGATATCTCAGCAACTAAGGCCTATTGGAACGAAAATAAAAAACGACGTTAATTCGGAGGTCTTCAACTTTCACCCCGCGAAAGGAAAACCCGATTCGCGACATCCAGGCTCAGCAGTCTCGTTGTAAATCAGAAAATGTACGTGCCTTCGTATTGTAAATGTCCTATTCATTTCTAAATATTCTCCAGTCTATCAGAATCTACATTGTATATATTCAAAACGCTTGTTGTATTTTTCAACTAAGAATATTCATTTTTCTATTAGATGCCTTGAAAAATTGTAGATATTGTATTAATATTCAATTCGTACGTATTACGAAATGTAAAACTGTATGAAATGTAGGTCCGGTATTGAATTTTACAACACTAAAGCCTAAATATTCATTCATATACTAAGTTTTGAAATTTCATTTGCCATAGTATTGTAAAAGTATTTTAAATTTCATATTTCTTTAAACAGTTTTTTGTAATATTCAATGTACAAGGTATTGTACTTTTCAACAGAATGAAGTTAAAAATAATAGTCATATTGTGATTTTAAAACTTTTTGTGTAAATATGGAAATCATATACGTTTGTTGCATTAATCAAACAAATATTTGTATGATTATGATGCGCGTTGAAAAACTCATACGCAGCATACTAATATTCAATGTCCCATATATTAAAATGTATACGCATCTATGAAAATTCATTTCCATTACTGAAGTTTCCATTACTGAAGTGCGAATTTGCGTTTCATATTCCGAGTTTAGAAATTTTCAATTGTAAAAGTATAGTAAATTTAATGACTTTTTTTACAGTGTACAGTAGGTCAACCTCGATCTTCGAGAGCGGGAAGTAGGTCTCCATGGAGAATAGTCACGAGAAGAGGACCGTGGTAACAATTCGATACAGCACTTTCTTAAAACGTACACGTCAGTGCCACCTTGCAAGAGTCTATTCCACATGATAATAGCGGGAGTTTGAGGTCGCGAGTGCAAACGATAGATAGATCTGGAGATAGTGAAGATAGGTTCGATCGCTTTTTGCTTGTCTTTTCTTCTGATTCTGTCGGTGTAGTATTGAATCGTATCTATTGTTGAACAACCTCTCCCATACCTCCGACAATCTTCCCATCTCCTGCCTCTTTCTTTGCCGCTATTCCTGTAAGCCCAAGAAGAAGTAGCAGAAGAAGAGAAGGATGATTGAGGCTAAGCTAGTGGAGTTCTTAGCCGCGATATGCTTTGAGACTTGGAGGCTCGACTTGGTCAATCTCCAACTGGATCATTACTTTCCGATTCGAGGGCTCGATACACGTCTACGTACGGGCACACGAATAAATGCCTGCGCTCGTCCGCAGAAACGACCGCGTTGATGAACCCCTTGACTGTAATCCACGTGTATAGAATTCTTCGATGTCGAACGGGCCATCCATAATTCAACGGGAAGTTCGCGTTCAAATAATGGAGATGCCTCAGCTGGAAGATTGTGGCCGGGAACAGATGAGCTTCGGTATAGGAGCAGGCGCTCTTCTAGTCCACATAGCCACATCTAGTCCATTCCATGGATAAAAAGAATCTCTGTAAAGCGCGTTTGAGCCCAGTCGAAACTATGTTATACCTACCTATTAGAAATTACACTTTTTACTTATCAAATATGCGATGTCAACTTCTAGGACAACCTCTAAACTGTGGCTAAACCATTTCAAACAGTCCCTAAACGTCTCACCGGAGACTCAGCTGGAAGATTGTGGCCGGGAACAGATGAGCTTCCGTATAGGAGCAGGCGCTCTTCTAGTCCACATAGCCACATAGCCATCTAGTCCATTCCATGGATAAAAAGAATCTCTGTAAAGCGTGTTTGAGCCCAGTCGAAACTATGTTATACCTACCTATTAGAAATTACACTTTTTACTTATCAAATATGCGATGTCAACTTCTAGGACAACCTCCAAACTGTGGCCAAACCATTTCAAAAGGTCCCTAAACGTTTCTCTTTTGATTATCGAATCATAATAACGAGAACAAAGCACACGCTTCTGCACCCGGTGAATCGTGTGTTACGCCCTTTCGTTCGAGCGCGCATGCAGAGTAGTCTATGTGTTCAGCACGACCTCCCACACTGTACACGTGTTTGGTAAATAAGCCGATGATGCAGCAAGATGTACCCCTATATGTATAGATGCATCGACATCTCGCCAGGCATGTGTAATGAGTTGGAGACGCAAATAACAGAGCACAAGGTGTACAGAGTACCTAGAGCCTCCAAGGGCTTCAAGACGTGCGGCACACATCGAATCTTGAAATGAACATTTGCTGTATTCCACACCCAACGAAAGCCTACTTTGGCCCGTGCATCCCTACGGAATACATTAGTACCAATATTCCAAATTTTGCCGAGTCAAGTATGAAACCCCATTAGGATCTGATGAGGTTTGCCAAAGACGGTGTACGAGGCAAAGTCCACCAATGACAGATATGACATTGCAAATCGCGTTGAAAAACCGCAAGAGAAGAAATGGGTGGGTGGGCATATTGAAAAGCAAAACATTTTCAAAGATTGTCCGGTAAAATGGCCTCGGTTATCTTATGAAACGGATATGAAATATGCATTCTATCCATGTTTCCCGACTAGACCATCAAAGTTGCATGGCTCGACCGATTTCTACGAAACCCCATTGCATAGGTTCATCAAACCTGTGCAAACGAGACTGCCAATCACGCGATAATACATCAATCATTGATACAGCAGCGACCTTGCGCTTAGCTGGATGCGAATTGGGGCGTTTACCCGCCCGTACCAGAGTTGAACAACGATCGAAACGTTAAATCTGCTGGAGGAAGACCCTGTTCTGGCCATCAACCCTACAGCTTTATGTGTCGTTGCTACTTGTTTTGGTTCATTCGGACTTGCGATGTTCAGAAAGCCGTATTATCCATGTGTAATACATATAAATATGCACACGCATACATATATATAAACGCACGTGTATGTCTGTGTGTAATGACCTAGATGGTGAGCAGGGAGGAAGGAGAGTAGGTTGGGATAGAGCTTCGAGGGGTTCTTAGCCGAGGTTCATATCCGCTCACTTGGATGTGTGGATTCGTCGAGGTGTTGGTGTGTCGCTGCCAGCTTCGCTAGGGGATAAATTCCGGGGCAGAGCTCTGTCTGAGGGAGGTTGGATGATGAGGGCTCCACTCCCCTCCTCTCTCTCTCTCTCTCTCTCTCTCTCTCTCTCTCTTTCTCTCTTTCCCTCCCTCTCCCTGCCGCTCTATCCTACCGCTCCCGCTCTTCCCCTCTTCTGCTTTCGCTCCCACACCGTGACGTCATGGAACCACCCCGTGACGTAAAACCCGGGAACGGTTACGTTACGCAAGCGTCGTGTACCGGGAGAGAAGGTTGTGATCTCTTGTGTGGGGCGCGGCGTGCACAAGAGAGAAGCATACATGGCGAGGATAGCGTGCGGTACGTGAAGAGAGCTCTGAAGCTTTTCGAGTGCACGAGCGAGACAGAAAAAGAGAGAAAGGTTGCGAAAGCCTGTAGGGCGAGGTACGATCACCCATTGACCTACTTCTGCTCTCCCCTGCATTTTCCTGTGCAGGTTCGATGAAAATGTGTGTGTGTGTGTATATAGATATATATGTATGTGTGTGTATCTGAACATGATTTTTTCCATTCGCTTTTCCTCTTGCTTGCTATCATTTTGTCCTGGGTTTTCTGTTCTGGTTTGCCACTTTGTACGATACCAGTTCTCGTTAACTTTTTCAGAAGGATTTAGAGTGTCAATTTGGGATACATATAGTAGTATGCCCCCATGGAAATTTATGTATGTAAAATATATGCAGAAAAAAAAATATATATATATATATCGGTCGCATATACAGTGACGAAAAATAGAATAATACGTATATATTCAGTATATATGCACCAAATATATAACTGATATATGACCCATATATTTTCGATATATTTCTTTTACCAAAAACTATATGCTACGTATAAACACTATATATGATGCATATATGAGGCATATACGACGCATATATTTTCGATATATTTTCAATCTATTTTTTGTCACGAAAATATATCAAAAATGTATGCGTCATATATGACGCATACATTTTTGATACATATTCCTGACAAGAAATATATGCTGTGTATAAACACTGTTACAGTTAAACTTCATAAAACTTGAAACTTAAACTTAAAAAACTTAACTTACGGTAGTACACTATTACATATAAACACTGTATACAGATATGCTACACATATCTGTATGTGGCATATATGTACCATTTATGCAGTGTATGTGTGGTATGTATGCAGTGTGTATGCAACATATATGCTAAATATATGTGGTATATATGCAGGGTAAATGCTACATATATCATTGATATATGATACATTGATATACAGTAATACCACGCATATACATCTCATATATAAAAACGTTACGAAAATTAGAATTTGGCACATATGTGCAACATATATTTTCAATATATGGCATACATTTTACATATATTACAATTATTAATTAAATAAATTTGCAGTATATTTTTGCGTATATAAATTTCCATGGGGGTAGTGTACACATATATCTTTCCATGCTTTTTGAAAAATAGAAGTGGATGAAATTTCTGGACTAGAGTAGTAGACGTAGAAAAGAAGGTCAAAATAGCCATCACACTCCGTTTCTCAGCTTGATCGTGTTGTCCAGAATGGTAGTCCGTTCAGATTTCCCAAGACGCGCATACGCATCGCCCCGACATATACTCTAAGCTACTTGTATTCCACCGAGAAAATTCTATTCGGCGAACTCGGTACTAAAGCCCCGTTGGTAGTTAATTTAAACGGCTCATCGGGATTTACGGTACTCGTTGAAGGTAACACGTAAACCTGGAATATTGTTAAGAACGCGACGAGGCTATGTTACTGAACTGCTTCATCTTTGGGTGACGACTATACGGACATGTAGCACATGCTGCGAAATGTCTACGCGGTCACGACGGTTTTACGGAATTCGTAGTTTTTGGTCACAAGCCGCTGCAAACTACCGCCAGATGTCGCAGCAACCATCTGCTACTAACACTGCAGCAAAGAGCAGAGGCCCAATAGGCGACGGTTGCTGCAAGTCAGTGCAAGTCAACAGCGGTAAATGACCAGGAAATGTCGATAAAACTATCGTCAAAATCACTTTTGTTGACATATAGAGGACAAGAAAAATGAAATAAAATGAACGTCCATGTCGTACTATGGATATTAATAATTCACCGTGATAATGTGATTGTATTTATTGTAACTATATCCTCCATTATATCAGTATATAATTTTCGTCAACCATCATAATTTATTCTTTATAATGGCATTGTCAGGTGTCGATTATTGTTGAAGAAACTAATATCATGATAAAACGGAGCGTACAATTATAATAAATGTAATCATATTATTACATTCAATTATTGATATCTTTGCTGGCGCAAAAAGTATTATTCAATAATAGGTTGGGATTTAATATTCAGGAAATGTCAATGCCCAGGAAAACATTTTGTGATATTCCTGGTCTGTTCGAGGATAGAGCCCGGTTAGGTAAATCGGACCAGGCAAGCCAGGCCTGGACCATACGTAAAGTCGGGAATGCCCGGTCACATTTCTGCACGGGGTTGGTCGAAATTAGGGTTCACAGTTTCGAAGTAGTGGGAGCGTGTGATACGTGGCCTTAAGGCGTTACCCCCACTTGTAGCGCAAAAAAGACCTTTTTCATGCATTTTTTTAAAGAAAACTACAAAACTTTTTTAATCGATCAATATACCATCTTAAAGAACACATCTTGAAGAACTTCCAGTAATTTTTTTATTGACAAATATTACATTGTTTAGTGGCAAATGGCCGTCAATGAAATAATGTTTTTATATACACGGTTTGCGGTGACCAACATTGCGGCGAAGTGGATCATCTGAAAAAAAAAATGCGGATGGATTTAGTCAAATATAAGTATAAAATAGTCTTTAATCGAAGGATTTTAAAAAATATTCATTTTTCACAAAATGGCGGACAGTCAAAGTTAATGGTTCGATTTTAACGAAAAAAAAAACGGCCGTTTTTTGGCTATAAAACGGCCATTTTTTTCGAAAAAAAATCGAACGATTAAAGACTACATTTTTATGTATTAAATAAGCCTGCAAAATTTCAAGAAGATCGGTTCATTAGTGTTCGAGTAATCTTGGTCACCGACTTCAGAAATGCCATTTTGAGAAAAACGCGTTTAAAGTTTCAATTTCAGTTTACCATACACGAAGAAAATATTTTTTTTGTAAACTTACATAGAGTCATCTATATAGATGACTCTATGTAAGTTTACAAAAAAAATATTTTCTTATACGGATACTTATACTTAAAAAAAATGCAATAAAAAAAAATCGATTTTTTCAAAATCGCAAGTGGGGGTAACCCCTTAAACGACAATCACTTTTTCAAAGAGGGTTAAAGTTTTTGTTACAATGCCTATATTGGTAAAGACTACTAGAAAGTCTAAATATGGGCGTACTGCAAGGGTTTCATGATAACAAGCATGCGTATATAGGCCTCATTGGATGCTTTTCGATATAGGCCTCATTGGATGCTTTTCTCGGATACAAACTTAACTGGGACGAAATGTACCCATAAAAAAAGGAGCATTCATGAAACGATGCTGGAAGAGAATTTGTTTCCTCGTTTTTTTCCTCGTTCGATTCAAAGGAGAATGGAAGTTTTCCGGTTTTCCTTGCTGGAAGTTTTCCGTTTGCGAGCTTTTCACACAAGAGAGCCGAAGTTTTTCGTGTCGTGTCGTAGTTTTGGTTATTCGCTGGGTGCCCGAACTGCTAGCGCCCGACAAGTGAGTTGACAATTAGTTTACCAAACAAGCTGGACCAGAATGCGGGTTGGAGTCGCATCCGTTGCTACAAGCCGCGACACGAGAGAGGGCGTGAGGGAGCAGATCTCTGCTCCTAGCGTTCTCCTCACTCGTATGAAGTATTGACGGACAAAAGGGCGCTTTTGTTGTTCGAAGCGCCAAATTACGTGTTTCGGGTCCTTTCGTTTATTTACGCCTCCATGCGTGCAGCTTTCGTTGGTGATGACACACCAACGGACATAGCCACAACCGGGTGACCCGCGAGACAACTGGGAAACTCGAACGGTCCCACGAAAATTCCTCTCTGATGGTGTTTAGTTTGCATGGTTGAGGCGCAACGAAAGCTTTTTTTACATTTTATTTTCCTTATTTTTATTATTACAGAAGATCTTTTTTTATAGATCCATATTGTAGATTGCAAAATAAATATCTTAAATAATGGTTGAAGACTTTTTGTTGGCAAAATGTGTCAGAAGAAATTAAAGAAATTCAGAAAAATTAATTATCGTTGCATTCCAACGATGCAAACTTCAACTTCATTGCTCTCTGCTCCTCTGTGCTTCCGAATTTTATGATTCAGTTTCCTTGCATCGATAAAAAACATCGTTTTTTTGAATTCAGAAAACGATTATTTTCTGTCACACGACATTAAGGGGAGATATACGCCTAGATGGTCGAAAAAATCGATTTAGAAGCTATGAACATTCCGTCGACCGTAGAAGACCTACACTATGGGCCTGGTATCGATGATTCCATGTAAGTTGACAAATTTCATGATTTATTCATTCCCAAATTTTCAAACGCGTTTTTCTCAAAACCACGTTTTTCAAATCGGTACCCAAAATTTCTCGAAAACCAATGAACCGATTGCCTTGAGGCTTTTTGTGGTTATTCTATACACCATTATCTAGTACTTGTCATATGATTTTGTTTTCCGTTACTTAATTTTTGTTTTATAGGCAAAATAATAACTAATTTTTGGCCCTAAAATCACTATTTATGTTCAAACGACCGCCATTTTGTCATAAATCGATATTTTCAAAATCGGCTATGACAAGTACTAGATTATAGTATCTAATTTAATAATCTTTTTAGTTTTTTTTTTCAGATGATTTTTGAAGAAACGGCAGTGGGTAGCGTATACACAGATTTTTTTACAACGCTCCAAGGATCATACAATATCCTTGTATATTTTTGATATTTTTAAATAAAGAAAATTAAACATTGTTAAATGTATATACTTTTAGATAATTAAAACCCCAATCCGAAATTTCAAATAGATTTCCTTGAAAAAATTCACAAAAATGACCTTTTTCCGGCTCCTAGGTGTATATCTCCCCTTAATTGCAACAAATACAACAATAAAAATCGTAATCAATTCGTGTATAAAGTCGGAGATATGTGAGTACATCCATTAATAATTGTGCTTTTTTCTTGATTAATTGAATATCAGTTTCATTAATTGAACTATTGAACCTGAACTATTTTTTCAGTAAACAAATTTTTGTGAGTGAATTTGCGTAAAATTGAGTCCTGCCGATGAATGTTATTTTTAAATACATTTTGATGGGGCAATTTCGACGCAATCGACGAGTTCAGATAGAATCAAAGTCAGTTGATTCAACTATTTTTAAACACATTTACATCGACCAATTTCGAGGCCATGAAAAAAAAACACGCACCTTGCCAAAGCTTAATCTCGCGTCATGTGCTATCAATCGAATAAATAAAATGCTTCGAAACTTACGCCCACGTGATCACGGGTATTTACGGTATCGATTAAAATTGAAAATCGAGTTGGGAAATTGCATCAACGATGTCGCCAGTAGCTTCACGTGTCTCTCCATTTAGACTTTGACATACGATCACCGTGTCGACCATTCAGTAACTACATAGGTACATACATCTACATATATACGAAGGGTTCCGTACGAAATCGATCAAGTGTCCCAACCTTCGTCGTTCTTTACCTCGATTCGCGACATTTTACATACTTCTCATACACAACCAGTGTAGATCCGCCAATAACGCGATTTCGATTTTACTATAACTTGGAACCTCATCACATGTTTAAGTGTTAACACTTTACATCACCGTGTGTCACTTCAATAACGAACCATCTGAGTCCTCACGTAATCCCATATTGACATTTAATCTTTTTTTAACCCAATGTCACATGACGTCTACAAACCATCCTCTGGTGTTTTAGTGCACTTCATGCAAACTGAATGGCGTTAGTTGGATCAAAATTTGTTCCAAGTTCACTTATCGCGAGATTGCAAGATTCGAGTGTGCGTAAAGTTTGCGAAAATCGAAAAAAAAAAAATATCAAAACGACAAACGGTGTGTGAAAAATATGGCGTCGCTCTGTGCTACAAGTAAAACAACAGGTTCAAAGCATTCCATACGTCATAAAGGAATGTTACGACACAATACAACATGTCTGCCACACTCCCTTCATTGCTTTATAACTAGTCCCCTGATTACATTTTTCAAAAACTAAGTAGTACGTGTTTATTATTTATTAAAACTGACCATAAAGTCGACTATTTTTTTTTTATTTTTACGTTGTTGAATTATGAAGGATGTAATCTCCCGAAAAAACTCCAAGAGAATGATCCGAGAAAAAATGCGGTACGCTTCTGGGCCGGGATTCGAACCCGGGACCTTTTGATTGCCGGTCGACTGGTCTGACCACTGAGCTACGCCAGCCCGCTTACCTCACCTTTCTCGGATAGTCTCGATATTCGTAATGCAACGTCACGAGGGTTTAATGGTCGAACGTGTCTTTAAGATTAACACTTGAATATATGAGGCAATATCAGTTAGATGTGAGCTACGACACGTCTCTCTATGTCTTCAAATGCAGAAAACAATACATGCAAAGGAAACTAAGAAAAATGAAAAAAAATCGATTGATTAATGGCGAGGCTGAGCCTGTGCTCGAATTATCGTTGAACCATAAGATTGATTTTGGAGTTGCATTGGAGTGCAATGAAAATTATAATTTTTCAATTGCTTAATTTTTCTATAGGTAATCCTCATTACGAAAATACACGAATCATGTTTTTAAGTCGCTTATTTATGGCTCTGGATTTTAAATCTAAAAAATGTTTTGTAAAATAATAAAAATGCGGAAATAAAAATATAAAAAAGCATTTTCGTTGCATCGCAACGATGCAAACTTCAAGAACATGTTGAAACTGCCATATACGTTTGGGGAAAAGAGGTTTGACTTCTAAGACCATTCTCATAGTAGTCTTTAAGTAGTCTCCATAAGTTTGTGGCCCCAAAAAACAGGTCGATTTTCAATATTTTTCCTGATGGGAGAATGGGGATAAGGATGTCGCGATGTTACACCCAATAAGTGTCTTACCAAGTTACATTTTTTTATTGAAGAGTATTGATAAACAATCAAGATATCATTATTTAAACAAATTGTCGCCGTTGATGCATGGCTAATCATTGAAGCTGGTTCTGGCAACCAGGATGATCTGTAATGACAATTAAAACATTTACTTTAATATAATAATACTAAACTTCGTATGATCGATTATTTTTTTTTCAAACACTACCAAAATGTCCAGCTGTAGAAAAACCTTCGTTTTCGAAAAAAAAAACTTCAATCATTTGTTGTTGAGAAATAGACAAACATATTTTTTTTAAACATCTGGCCATAGGATAAGAAATGTAACTCGGTCACTTTTTTAAAACTTTTGCAAATTTTTTATTGGCAATCAAAATTAAGACCCTAGGCTATAAAAAAACACAAGACCTCATTTTTTAATCTTCCAACTTATGCATACTCATTGAAATCACCTTTAGATCAATACAAGCATATTTATAGGAAGGTCATTTCAAAGAACGTCCCTTGAATAAAATTAACGATTTGTTGGAAAAGGAAGTTAACCTTCCCGAAAAGAGCCAGATGTGTTGGTAGCTAATACTACATTACAAATAATCGGTTAAAAATGTCATTTTCGTATGGCAGCTGTCAATATACGAGACGACGAAAATTTCGGTGAGCGGTTTACCCAACCGTTTTACCACACAATTGTTCTCAATAAATCATTCGTAATTTGGATCAATTTCGGGCACGTGCCGGCGACTCTGGCCCAGAACGATCCAGAATTAGAACAGAAGAGATGTGTCCGGTTAAGTTAAGAGAAGATGAACTCGAGCGTAAATTCGAGCGGGATTGTCAGTTCTCATCAATAATTCCGCAGTCACGAGCAGGATATCTCTCCGATGAATTATATCGGTCACTCGTGATCTAATATATCGCGCGACAATGGTATCACGTTATTTGTTGATAAGGAAGCTTCGATTCATTTTCAACATTATTACCCTCTTTGACAGGAAAAAGAGGTATATTTTCTTTTTTCTCGTTGTTACGCCTTTGTTTAAGAGCTTACATACACCTGAGCAACTAAAAGTACGGTTATGTTTAAGATTTTTTTTTGTGTATAAAATTGAATTTTATTGAACAACCATGATATACATCTTAAAGTATAACATTTTATCTACATTGTGTGAAAATTTGGTTAAAAAATTTCGAACGGTAAAAAAGTTACAGTCGTTTTCCTGGGACGTGTTTTTGTTGAGAGCGTTTACGCTACCAGACGTGCCTCTGCCATTTTTTTTATCTAAAAAAAATACATTTGTTTCTTAAAGTAGATAGATAAAACTAGTACTAATCGAGCCGGGATTTAAAATTTGAATTTTTCGGGTCATGGCGGTCACTGGAATGAAACAGGCGATTTTTCGCCTCAAATTGTTCAGTACTTATGATGAAAAAAAAAACTATGCCAGGTATCGAAAAAATGGCTCGATAAGTACTAGATTATTGTGTGAAGCATAACTGTGCAAAACTTGATCCCGATCGGTCCAGTAGTTGGGGAGATATTTCTGGTACCGATTTGGAAAATGCTGTTTCGAGTAAAACGCGTTTAAAATTTTGAGTACCTGCGCCCCAACCGTTAGTCGTTGCTCACCCGATGAGCAAGTCACAAAACGCTATAACTTCGTCATTACTGCGAATTTCCTTATGACATTTTCAGGATAGACACTCAATGGATAGTACTTTCGAATGAGCACCTTTTAGAAAAATCGATCTTTTTTACCTACCCAGGTGTATTACCCCTTAAGAGATAAGATGAATACAGGCAAATAGAAATTGAAAAAAAATGTAAAATGTAAGTTTGTATGTCGTTGAATTGACGAGTCTTCCGTCGGAAATTTGAAAAGCAATTCAGATGCATTATCTGCGAGTAGGTATAGTTCGCATTGAAAAATGTTGTCTCGATTTTTGTTCATTTTCGTGATGAAAAATTCAGAATCGGGACTATAATTTTATGTCGATTAATATTCGTAACTATATCGCGATACTAATTAATTATAAGGTTACAATTCAACAATTAAAAAGACTTCTTCAGCAGAAATAAGAGACATCCGTAAATGGTTCTTTCATTTTCAATGTTGGCGAAGAAAAAAAATAGATAGTATGAGCCTGCGTCGATGCACGGCCGTCGCAATGATAAGCAAGCGAATTAATCGTTTCAGGGTTATTTGTGCTAATGCGGTGTACGTCGCTGCTGCATATATCAGTAGTCGTGCAGACGTCGCTTGTAACGGTATTTTTTTTCCATCATTAATAATCTCTCGTATCTTTTGTACTTTTTTCGAGCTGCAACTGTCGAAAATGAATGCGTTCACCTTACTGTTCTTGCAGCTACAGAAAAACCGCACAAAACACTTTTTTTCCACTACATACGTTATGGAAAAATACGCGGGTGAGTCACATATTTCACATTGCCATTCTCGCGCTTCGTGGTCACTGTGACTTGCTGCCTATTTTTTTTATAAACTTCAACTATGGAAAATATACGTTCAAATAATTAATGGAATTTAATTAGTATCGTCAGACAAAAAAAAAGGGAAAAGCTCTTATTATTACCCAGCCTTACGAAGAGACCATGCCACAGTGGATCTTAATCAAAGTACGAATGATTGAAATGGAAAAAAATGATTATTACCTAGCATTTATGATCCTACGTGCAATCATATAAAACAATTCGTAAATAAATAATACTAGATTTGTAATGTTGAAAGCTGGGTCTATGTCATGATATTTTTTCGTACATTTTTTCTAGTTTTATTATTTGCTTTGGAAAACGGTGGCTAATTTTACATTTTATTATTAACACAATTTGATATTGTATCTAATCTCGCGTCCCAATTGATAGGTGGGTAAAAAAGTGCTAATATTTCTCAAATATTTCTAACATCAATAATAATAATAACATTTTTAAAGCTCACTTGTGTAGTTTCAAGTTAAAAAAGGTGCACCATCAGTTGAATTTAGGTTAATGGTCCGTTCGTTATATACTTCATAAGTAATGATAATATTTTTTCATCCAATTTGCAAAACGTATTTCCCGGGGCATTCGATACAGAATGACTGTCCCCAGCGTAACGTTGCGGCTGTCCCACAGAGAAATAGATTGCCACTTTTATTTTGTTCAAATGATGACGAACGTTCAACTGTAACTGATAACAATGTCAGTGGTTTTTATTTACAGCATGTTTTAATTTCCGGTAGGTTCATGCTATAAAGTATTCACGTTCGTTTTTTTTTTACATTATATTTGCGGGAAAGTTCTTCAGATTTCATTGGTGAAGAACCACAAATACCTCACCTCGATCGCCCATCGAAATTCGGAGTAAAAGAAATGCAACGGCTTTTTGGGAATCGTGAAAATGGCGTGTAGACTTTATTTAACGGTGCACGGAATTTTTCCAAAAGGTATGGCACAGGCTTCAATTTCTAGTTATCACAGTTTGCACTTTTTTTTATTAAGGGGTTTTCTCACTTTAGACGCTAAAAAAGGCTATTTTCATGCATTTTTTGATCGGTTTATATTATAGATATTGATGTAAAAGTTGTTACACTTAATAAATACACTTTCGAAATACATTTAAAAAAAATTATGTATTTATGTAACCCAAACAAACTTTAAACCCGTTTTTCTCGAAACAACGTTTTTCGACGGCTTGTTGATAAAATCTTCGAAACTACTGAACCGATCCTTATGAAATTTTAATCACATATTCTTTACAACTATAGCTATAGCGCATATCAAGGATTTTTTAAATGTTGATATTTACTATTTTGTTAGCCAAAGACGGTAAAAAAAGTTTTTTTTCCGAAAAATGATCGCCATTTTGTTATTTTTCCATAAATAAAAAAATTGTATGATATGCGCTATAGCCATTAATATACTGAATCTAAAACCGCTTGATTTTTTTGTTTCGGATGATCTGTCTCCGAGATTTCATCGACAAGGCAGACCTACAATTTTTTAGGACTTATTTTTAACTACCATTTTCGTTTGTAAATAGTGACTTAAATAAAAAAATAAAACATTTTTTAATGTATTTATTAAATGTAACAACTTTTATATCAATATCTATAGTATAAACCTATACAAAATTCATGAAAATCGTCTTTTTTGCGTATAAAGTGCGAAGATCCCTTAAGGTAGTACGAGCGCGCAATCTTGATTTCTATAGATTTTGTTCAAATTTTAACCAGTCATTGTTCATATTATTATGCATGTTTAAGTGAAATTTCAGAACAGTCTACTATTTAGATTGGGAAATAATGGGTTTTACAATTGCAACTTTTAACACTGCAGGGTCTGCATTGAAATTTAGACAGAATAGTTTTCCGTAAAAAATATTTGTCCCCTATAATAAGAAGATATATGGCAACACCGCATCGTTCCACGTATCCAATGACGTGAGTTTGCGCGGCATATTTAAAATAATACTGCAACACAAATTTTTATTTCGAAGTAATTTTTAATCGAACAAAGTTTTTAATTAGTTATGAATGAACCAACATTTTTATTTGTTAATGAAGATAACATAAACAATATCAAATATTAATATTTATAATTCAAATATTTTTTTATGACAACATTTTTAACTTTAGGAGCACGATAATTTTTTTTTCTCGAAACATTGAACAATACTGTTCTGCGGTGTTGCCATATGTCTTCTCATTATAGGGGACAAATATTTTGTACGGAAAATTATTCTATCTAAATTTCAATGCTGACCCTGCAGTGTTGAAAGTTGCAATTTTAAAACCCATTATCTCCTAATCTAAATAGCCGACTGTTCTGAAATTTCACTCAAACATGCATGATGATCTGAACAATGTCTGGTTAAAATTTGAACAAAATCTATAGAAATCAAGATTGCGCGCTCGTACTACCTTAAGGGGTTACCCCCACTTGCGATTTTGAAAAAATCGATTTTTTTTATTGCATTTTTTTGAAGTATAAGTATCCGGGCCCATACTTCTGTATGGGCCCGGAATAGATGACTCTATGTAAGTTTACAAAAAAAAATATTTTCTTCGTGTAAACTGAAATTGAAACTTTAAACGCGTTTTTCTCAAAATGGCATTTCTGAAGTCGGTGACCAAGATTACTCGAACACGAATGAACCGATCTTCTTGAAATTTTGCAGGCTTGTTTAATACATAAAAATGTAGTCTTTAATCGTTCGATTTTTTTTTTAAATGGCCGTTTTATAGCCAAGAAACGGCCGTTTTTTTTTCGTTAAAATCGAACCATTAACTTTGACTGTCCGCCATTTTGTGAAAAATGAATAGTTTTTAAAATCCTTCGATTAAAGACTAGTTTATACTTATATTTGACTAAATCCATCCGCATTTTTTTTCAGATGATCCACTTCGCCGCAATGTTGGTCACAGCAAACCGTGTATATAAAAACATTATTTCGTTGACGGCCATTTGCCACTAAACAATGTAATATTTTTCAATAAAAACATTACTGAAAGTTCTTCAAGATGTGTTCTTTAAGATGGTATATTGATCGATTAAAAAAGTTTCGTAGTTTTCTTTAAAAAAATTCATGAAAAAGGCCTTTTTTCGCTACAAGTGGGGGCAACGCCTTAACGTGGGGTCGTTGGCATATGATGGCGTTTAAGTTTGCATAGTTGGGACGCAAGGAAAATTAATTTATCAAGATATCCAAAGGTCAATTTGGACTCTAAAAATCAATCAAATGTTTTTCAGGATCCTTATTAAAAAGCTACAACATACATTGGCAAAAAAAACTTTTCGATAGTAATGAATCTAAAAGAAGAAAAAAGTATTTTCGTTGTATCCCAACCATGCAAACTTTAACACCGTGACATATGTGATGTCCAAGCGCTCCAAAGATTTTCTGTGATATTTTTAAAACCTGTTTCGAGGACAATGCTATGAAATTTTCGTGCATATGTTTTCTATGCTCTGTGATTGAGACATATGTTTCGAATGCACGACACAAGGACCCAAAATTGAGGCCTCTGAAGAGTAGATTGAATGTGGGGATGTCAGGCGGATGCAGGGCGTAGATAAACGAAAAGCGGGACGAGAGAGGGTGCTGGGGGTCATGAAACGGGAGCCTGTGCAGTTGACTGCATAGTTCGTGCTCGGAAAAACGAATTGAAAAGCTCGGCGATTATATTGACCGTGGCAGCGAAGGGTAGCACATAGTGGCATCTCCAAGCACACTACCGCCATTCACCAGTAATGATAACGATAATAGAAGGCTCACAAAAGCTTTGTGTCCTCGATTCCGTGTGCGAAGAGGAATCGAGAGGTAGGAGAGGAGAGAGCGAGAGAGAGAGAGAGAAAGAAGGGGTTGCAAGAGAGAAAGCGCAAAAGTGACAAATATATATATTTTTGGAGAGGGAAAAAACCGGGAATCTTCAGCCTCGTCGGTGCGTCCTACTTTTTTTTTTTGAACGAAGGATAAAGTTTAAATTGTCGAGCGATGCGCAGATAGTGCGAAAGCTCGTATAAGAGTACGGCTTCTGAGTTTCTCTTTCACAATTCCCCGCGCCGCGAGGAAATTCTCCGAGCTAGGCGACGACACCACCTTTTGTTCAACCACCCTGAGACCGAGCACATCCATAAAAATCTTCCCGCTCAATGTTCATACTTCAGAAAAAAGCCATTGAAGTAACGAAAAAACAAGCTATCAATTCCATCAATTGAGATAAACCGATAAAACTAAACAATTCAAGGCAGCATTGTCTAGAGCGCTGTTTTGGAGGTGATTTTTAGAATGGAATAACAAAAAAATACATAATTAATTATTGATTCATTAAAATACGTACAAATAAATAAAACATTATTACCATGTCCATATTTGTACTTTTGTTAGAAACGGTGCGCGGAAAACGCCCCCAATTGGCGACCGGTGTTGTGGACATTGTATAAATGTGAATTAAAAAAAAATAAACATGTCCGTAAGGCCTTAGGCCACTCTAGAGGCTTTTAGGGGATTTTTTTTTTCAGAAAAACTACAAAATATATCGAGATGACAAAAAGGGTATTTATCATACATATCAGTGACTGTATACAATAATTTTTTTGAAGCGATTAATTTCACAATGGCGGCTGTGCAGCGTTTATCTCAAAACTGCATTTTTTAAGTTAGCCGGAAACACAACTCAGACAATTTTCAACCGATTCACTTGAAATGTTGAATATATCTTGAAAAATACATTGTCTATAGAAGTACGTAGGATTTTTTTTGTATTGCATAGTTTATTTGTTATTAACAATTATCTGACGATTTTTTAGGCAAATTTGTCACTTTCCAAAAATTTGCCTAAAAAATCGTCGGATAATTGTGTAACTGACCGGGTGAGCAACGACTAACGTTTGGGGCACACGTAGACGCGGCCTTTGTCATCTGTTTGACTATGAGCTGGTTATTTTCGCTCCTGTTGAATTTCGGGTATTTGTGATCTTTTGTATAGCAAGTCATGTTTCGAAAAGTGAGTGGGGTCCTATGGCCCAGGAATCGACGATTTCATGTAAGTTTAGAATACGTCAGTTATTTCAGTGTAAAGTGTACTCAAAACTTTAAACGCGTGTTACTCGAAACAGTGTTTTTAAAATCGGTACCAGAAATGCATAATGATATTAACAATGTCTGGTTAAAATTTGAACAAAATCTATAGAAATCAACTGCGCGCGCTCGTTCTACCTTAAACTGTTTCCGCAGACGTAGTCAGAAAGGTCTGTACAATAATTAATATAAATTAAAAAATCAATTTTTTTTTAATTGCTAGCCAACAATATCGCCTTAAAGGAAACCACTAAATCTTCCATCGTTTCACTCGACCGCCAGGGAACTACGTTCCATTTATCGTCTCATTACGCGAATTACCACGAATGGTGGGTTTGCTCGTACAAATATTCGCATTTGGCTAATCACCAAGGGACTCGACAACCCCCCTGCAAACTCACAACTAGCGTCAAATATTTGACTCGACGCATTATCCGGAAGCCTGCATCTGTGAATAACTCGGTCTTACAGTTTCGCTTTCATTGCTGGGTAACCCGAAGAGCTTTGCTCAACTGTATTGATCACTCTACACGATATTTCGATCTTCGATTGGTTCCAAGAGTTCTGGTCATAACTTTTTTCGACTCTTTCCTGCTGTCCATGCTATTGCTTTGCTATTTAATCCAAACCTGAGTTCGATTCTGTTTAGTGCGAAAACTACTCCACGATGAAGGGGAACGTAGTCGGGTCATTGAAAAATGTTCGTATTGTACATAGAAGCCGGAATTGAAAATAAATGATTGTTCAGACGACTTTTTGAATGCGAAAATTTAATCTGAAATCGATGGACAAGTTTTTCATGATTGGGTTAAAATTATCATTATGATAGTATAATAATATTAACAACAATAATGCGTAACAATAAGAACAATAACAATAACAACAGTAATTTGTAACGATAATAATAATGATAATATTATTATTTAAATAAAAATAGTAACATTGTTATAGTATAACAATGTTACTATAGTTATTTTTATTCTCATCGTTCCAAAATATTCTTATTATTATGCTGTGATAATGATAAATTTATAGCAACATTTTATCAAACTAGCATCTCCGTTCATGTTATTATTAATATTATTTTCGTTATTATTATGATTATTACTATCGTTATCATCATCATTTGAACTTCCATAGCTACTGCTACTATCATTATTTATCAAGTCAATATTAATAGCGAAAAGTCGAACACGCGTTTACAAAATTATTCATATTTTACGTGGATGTGACAACGAAGAGAGCAAAATTATCGTTCAATCGCGCAAAGCAAATGGAATTGCGGTAATTCACGAATCATTACACACGAGACGAAAGTATTAACGCGCACGCGTATAGTAATAACACGGGTTTATTTGATATAGCGAAATTGCGACGGAACCCACTGATTTATTCATCGTGCACTGTAATTCGAACGCTCCTCGATGAAATATACTCTGAGAATATCGAACTACATCGACTGTGTACGACAGTTAGGCCTAACGGTGTGACATTTTTCGGACCTGTTCTCGCAGAGGTCACGAGAAGCACGGCTTATTGTTTTCGACATGCGATTGATGTAACGTTGAGGGAGTCGATAAATGTTTTGCGGTAACAAAAGGCAGACAAAAAATCTGATTAGTCGCGTACTCAAATAAATGGGAACAAAAATCCGACACGTGTGATTCAAAAAGCGTACCGTAAAACGAGGTTACTTTGAACCGGTTTTGGAAGTTTTTTGTGGGTACCTTTTTTTTAACATCCTAAATTCCAACTTTCTTTGCTTCAATAGAACAATGTGTCCTTTGGCTATCAAATGTATAAGAAAGTCAAGCCCTACCACCCCCTCCCCCCAATTTTATATTTTTTTTAAGTGTCAAAGTAACCTCGAGTGTGGGTTATTTTTTGACAAGGCATTGAAATGCAACTTATGTGACAGATTAAGAGTTACTTTGACATCATTTTGATACAAAAAAAATATTTCATGCATTATGCATTGAATTAAATGAAAATAAAAACGATTTTTTACAATCAAATTGTCATCTTTATTAAGGCGGGATATGCATTTGGACAGGAAGAAAATAAGGAATATTGAGAGATTTTTTAAACTAAGAAATAATTATTCTACAATTATCAAACTTTAGGTATACTTTATTGGCATATTTAAGTATCCGAAACGATTTTTAAAAATTAATTCGTCATCAAAATTGCGGAGCTGTGGCAGAGTGTTACAGCAAGGTCGCCGCAGGAGTTGCGAATCGGCGAGCAGTCTAGCTTCCTGTAGACTTTGATTTGAAAAAAAGTTCGAACATTTTTTCGGTTGGAACATGTATAGTTTCTATGTGACGGTAATTAAAATGAAGAAAATGCAAATTTGAGAAAATAGCACGCAAAAAAATCAATATTTCACGCAACATTTCTGTAAAATGTGGATTAAAAAAGTCGTTTTTTTTTCCAATTTTTCAAAAACAATTTTCGCCAAGTAGAACGTACAAATATTATCAATATTCCTACCCAGTTTTAACTCAATCGGCTTAATAGTTTTTGAGTAATCCTGCACGCCAATTTCGATAATGCAGTTGTGAGAAAAACGCGTTTGAAGTTCACGCCCGCTCCTAATCCGAGCGGTGAGGCTCAGCTTTGACGGGCTGTAACGTTTGAAGTTTTTCGAATTTCGCTTTGAAACTTTGGGAAAATATTCTACATATATTGTTCTATCGTTTAAAGAAAAAAAAAAGAAATCGATTTTTTTATCGTTGTAAATGTATATCCTGCTTTAAGGAAACATTTTACATGAGAATATCAAATACCTAAGGTACTATTATAGGCACTTAATCAGTCTTACAATTATCATTGAGATCAAAATCAACTTGAACAACATTACAATCAACTTTAGCAACATTGTAATAAACTTAAACACACGCGCTTTTTTAAACTAGCCTCAAAAACTGTCAAAGTTACCCTTAATGTCAATTTAACCCAGTTTTGCGGTACGCTCTTGACGAGTTTACACTAATTTTTAGCTGCCTTATATTTCCAAACGATAGTGCGCCTAAAAATAAATGCAGTCTGTCATTCAATGACTGTTACTACTTGTTTCAACGATTTCTTCTCTGAAATCCCGGTAACATACGGATTTTATGCGAATGCCAAAAAAACGTCGTGGAAAAATCAAAATGACCGAAACGTTGTGCTACGATTGTTCTGAGAGTAACGATGGACGATTCATTCGCCTTTATTGTTCATTCCCTTCTTCGTTGGGTATATGAGGCTGTACATACACACATATAAACACATGTACACGGGATTTTCACCATGGTTGCAATGGGCTGTACAGGCTCGGCAATTGAGCGTCTACGTGATATTGCATACGAAAGCGGTTGATGCTCGGCAGCAGAAATAATACGATAAATACGCGCCGACACATCGATCGCCATATATATATATATATATATATATATATATATCAGGTTTCATCGTATAGGAAATCCAACTTGGTGATCCAACTCTCTCTCTCTCTCTCTCTCTCTCTCTCTCTCTCTCTGGTTCGTAAAATGTTTCTCCTGAAAGCTCACGAATTTACAATGTCCCCTCTCTCCCTCGTGTTTAATTAAACCTTCGTTTAATTTCGGAGTTTAATACATTTCAAGTTCGTATCTTGCCATTCTCGTGCCGGTATAAATCTCACCATTGCCTTTAATCAACCCTCACCGAATGCCACGATCAAACGAACAAAAAGTGGTCCCGAAAGCTCATCGAGGGCGAAAAACTCGATATGAAAAGTCGTCGATTTGGCAAACTACTATATCCGTAAAGAAGGAAGAAAGGAAGAAGTCTCAAAAATTTCTCGCAACCCCTTGATCCCTCGAAACGGATACTTTTACCATTTTCCGAACTATATATCCTTTATCGATTTTTCTAAGGATGGATATAAAGTAATTTTTCCCCCCTCGTGCTGGAGGCAAAATTCGCCTGCGCAAACATTGCGCTTTTGAACGAACTTACATGACGATACATACAAGCCGTAAACAGGGCACGATCGAGACTGCAGGAAAAGGCAGGGAATACGATTCGACAACGCCGAAGAGGAGTGTACGTGTCGGGGTGCGTGCGTGTTTGTATTTGGTGTAGTTTCATAAGATGAGGACGAAGGAACCGGATAAAAAGGACGATGATCGAATCAAGCTGATAGCTGGAAGGAGCTGTAAGGGAAGGGTGATATATAAGGAAGGGATACTTGAGAGTTTCGCGCGCAGCTGATGCTGCAGCTGAACTACGTTGGGACACTCGTGGTTTATACCACACATGCGGAAAACTAGGAAACCGGAACCAGCGCGCACGAGCCCTCCGAAGATACTTGCTAAGGGTCCCTCGCCATTTCGATCGCATTCTTTCTCTTCCACACCTAGCTTTCTCTCTTTACGCCTCGCTTCCTTTTCCTACATGCCTCCTTAAATATGAAGATAATTGTACCACTTGTCAACTTCTTCATTTTTCTGCTTTCCTTTTTATTTTATTTAAAACTATTTTTCCTACACTGATTGAAAAATTCTATTGATATTAACTAACCGCGTCTATTTAATTTTTAAATTTGATTTAACTAGATTTTTCGTGAAATCAAATGTCAAACGGTACGTATACGTACCGAACCCAAACGGTACGTTTACGTACAGCAGCTTCACCAAATGACAATTAGGGGGGGGGGGGTAAGGTTAATTCGCTATAAAAAAGCATATTTAAAATATTTTTCTTCTACGACACAGTTAATATCTATTTATTTATGTAATTAGTATATGATAAAAGGACATTTGACGAATATTCCGTAAAATTTTCATTAATAATTACGCAGAAATGAGCCAATGACAGCAAATCTTCGCAGAAGCCTGAAAAAAAAGTTACATTGCGGTGAACCACATAACTCATCACTGAATCATCTGAAATAAAAAAAAAAACAAAAAATATTTCACTAGTCATTAAGTTTCTTAAGGTAACGCTGTCGGGTTTTTTTTAAATTTTTCGTTATACTTAAAAGTCATAATACCGATTTTTAATTTAAAAAAATCGGATATTTTGATATTGTAAAATAAATTAAAATTATAAAAAATAATAAATCTCGACAGCGTTACCTCGTAATGTATGTGTAGAAAGAGTGTGTAAAATTTCAAAACCATCGGCGCAGTAGATTTTGAGCCAGAGAGTTCACCGACTTTGAAAATGCTAAATGTGAGAAAAACGCGTTTAAAAGTCTCAAAGATTTCTACACTAGAAAATCAAAAATTAAACATCAATAAACGAATGTTTTTTTTTCATATACTTACACGGAATTATCGATGCCAGGCCTATAAAGCATTCACATGAAACAATTTGAAAAAACGCAACTAAAAACACCTTCCCCCCCCCATAAAAGAGTAGTATTTTCCAAAAAGTGGAAATCGTTTATGGCGTATGAACAACTCGTTCCACTTGGCGCAGAACGTCTGATATGCATACGGAATGAAAAAAGAGATGGAGTCGACAGTGTTACGTCGACTAGAAACACCGACACAACCGTAAGCATCAGCTATATATATATATATATATATATATATATATATATATATGGCACTGATATACATGATGCGAAACCAGGAGAACCAGCCGGCAGCGCCGTAGTCTCCAGCCTCCCTCCCTGGACCAGTCCAAACTACCTCTCACGAGAGATAGAGGACGAAAGAGAGAGAGAGAGAGATTGGTGCGCTTGTGTCCCGGGAAAACGGCGCAAGCGCGGGATAAGGGTGGAAAAGCGAGCGGGCAGCTCACTACGCCCGGGAACGTTACGGGTCGTGGGACGCCGAACGCTATCTGTGCGTCGAGAGGATCATCGAGAAAAAAAATATCGTTATCAATACACCTTATAAACAACTTTAGATAAATTCAAATAACAGTAACAACGTCAACAATAATAATAATATTAATAATAAGTCAGAAGATCATAATTGGTGCTTAATTGCTCGGGAGGAGAAGAAGAAGCAAGGAACGATAATTGCTTATATCGTTCATTTGACGAACGTAGAAAAGGATGTACATTAACCAAAAAGTGTGTATCCTGGGATCAAAATACTCGAAAGACTCTCGAGATTGCGCTGTGCTTGTATTTCTTCTTTGCTTTTCATTTCCACGTCTGCCTCTCTCCTACGCTCTCTCTCGCTCTACCTCTCCTGTTTGCTCAACGTTTTGCGGAATATTGTGATAAAAAATGGTGTTGAAGTTTGCATCGTTGGAATGCAACGAAAATTCTTCGTAGATTCTTGATTTATTTATTCATTTATTTTCTTCATCATCCAAAGTGTCAGCCTACAAATTTGTTCTGCAAGTGTCTGATGACGATTCTAAAAGAAGGTTGGGTGATTTTGGTGGCCAAAAAAGTTGGCGCTGCTAAACTTTCATTGCGTTCCAACGATGCAAACTGTCAATATCGTTAAAAGAAAATGTCAGAAGTCGCATTGGAATTAAAAAGAAAAAACTCCATTTGACGTATTTCGGACTTGAATTGCGAAAGAGGGTGCGAGAGTGACAGAGAGAGAGATGAAGAGGGAGAGGACGCCTGAAAGAGGAAAAGATTCGAAAATCGCGTGTCGTGTACTCGTAATATTACCATAGCATCTAGATACAGAGAGAGAGAGAGAGAGAGAGAGAGAGAGAGAGAGAGAGAGAGAGAGAGAGAGGGCGAGAAGCACACCGTGAGTGTCAAGGGTGTTTACCGGAAACGTGGTGCGCGCGGCTGATAAGACTGCGAGATCCCATTCAGTACGGTGTGCTCCGTGTGCCCACACGCACCAACGACATCTGTGTTCGCAATTTCTTTCGAATTCATCTATCGTCCCCTGCATCCCTCGCGAATATTTTCCCATTCGAATGTTTTTTTTTCTGATTTTTCGGAGCCTTATTGGCCGGCACTGGCCGACGTGCCCGCGCGTTATCGACCACGTCGTCCACGGGTCGGCAAACACGCCAATGATACGGCACTGATGCTGCCACGATTTTAATCCAGGCGTTTCGGGAGAAATTCAAAACAGAGGCCTCAAAATAAAATCAATTCGCGGTCTCAGATTTTCGAATACTGGATGATTTAGATCGAAATATCAAAATAGCTGGTATAAATCAATATTCATTGTAAGTCTAATAATAATTGGGATCATCGGTAAGGTGGATCCAAAGTGCTTGGGACTGTAATCAGGGCAACGATCGTGAGAGATGCAGAAAATTCGTTTAAAGTGCTGAAATATTTAAAAAAGGGCAATCGTTACGCCCTGTGTGTGAACAGTTATGTACGCGTAAAACGTACATACGTGTTCCTGTTGAATTGGAAGATATCGCTCGTCCCGAAAGAGTAAGCGCTTTTGGCGGTAATTTCGATTTTAATTGATCGCCATTCGAAAGAGGGGACAGACTTTTAACGAAATCGGTGAATTAAAAACTAACCTTGATAACAATACGGATACGTTCGAGGCGTATAATTGACGTAATAACAACGATAAAACGAGGAACGTAAAAAAAGTTGCCGCTACTGGAGTCATCATGAGCGAGGGAACTCCAAAGTTTCAGTCAAAGAGCGGTAAGCCATTTTTTTTTCAATTCTCCGAGAACGAGACTGATTTTGGATATTTGGGTGATTTACGGAGTTTCCTAGATTCCCTAAATAAAATGGTATTGAAGGTTGCATCGTTGGAAAGCAACGAAAATACATATTCATATTTTTATTTCCTTATTTCTATTACGATACGACACCATTTTTGCAGATTTCAATTGCCGATCTCCCAATGAGCATTATAAAATAAAAATACTTGAGGGATTTTGGTGGCTCAAATCTGCCAAAAGAAATTTGGGAAAGAAGAAATAATAATTTTCGTTGCATTCCAACGATGCAAACTTCAGTCCCCCATTACGTAGGGGCGAGTCGCTTTCATTTTGTTCCATGAGCATTTTCGTCGGAAAATAAACACACCAATGCAGTTTATTGTTAGTTAACAATGTTAAATAATAATAATAATTCGAGCAATATGAATATTATTATTATTTGTTAAGCACTCCCGTTGTCGACGCAATCCAGAGAGTCCCTTTGCATGAAATACAATGTATTTGGTCCAGCAGGGGATTCGGTAATTGCGTAACGATCGTTGCTGTAATTAGACCAACCTTAATTCAATTATGGTAATAGTTGAATGATTAAATTCAAAGAGATAAAAAAAATAAGGGCGTTTTTCGTCATTCATTCAAATCAATTTACATCAATTCAGTGTCGTTGTAAATGCCACAATTGTCCAAATAAATTTCATTCAATTTGAATCAGCATTTCTTTGATACGGGTGTAAATTACGTAAGCTAATAAATAAATAAAAGAACAGAATGAACCAATTTCATCTAGCCGATAAATATTTATACACACGTCCCTTTCAATTCCTTTTTTATCTCTCCGTTACATTATTCATACGCCGTATAAAAAGTGATACCGCCTTTTTATGCAATTGGTATCATAACATATTTTTCTCATCTATCTTTCCTCCGTTGCCAAAACCATCGAATAAATTCTCATTTTTCCTACACCGATTGAAAAATTCTATTGATATTAACTAATGGCGTCTATTTGATTCAACTAGATTTTTCGTGAAATCAAAATTTTCCTGTTGCATTTCATTATTGAAATTATTTGTTTTAAATATATTTATTTATTCAAATTAAAATCTACTTAATATCACTCAATAACTAAATATTTTATTCAATCCTAATAAAGCTGTGATTCGGTTTCATCTGTTCAAAAAACAATTTAGTTTAATCTACTAAATGTATCGATTTGGTTTTTCTCAAATTTGAATAAAATCTCATTCTTTTGTTGTCAATATTGACTCCTCATTGATTCCTTTGCCAAATAACGTCAATCCTACAATCAAAGTCAAACATGCATTACTTGATTTTCATTCGAATCTCAAAATATATAAGAGGTACGTTGAAAAATGAATTTTTTGCTGCTATTTAGACATTCGTTCCACTTTCTTATTAATCTTTCTCTTGCATTATTCGTAGCAACGAAACTGGCTACAAGCATAGACTGTAGGACATGCTCGTACACGGCGAAGTATAAAGTCTCTTTTCTTCGTGGCTTTATCTGTGGAGTGTACATTCTCGTATACCTATAAAACACTGTAGCCAGCGTTAGAGAACAGAGGGGTAGGTGGTAGTCTTGGAGGTTTGCACATGGTCGGCGCGAGAACTGACCCCGCCAACTTTTGCCCCCCCCCCCTTAAGTCACATTACATGACGGCTCTCTCGCACCCATATACAAACGCGCACACACATAAGTGCAGTTCGCATTTACGGGCGGAGCTACAATTCTGCCTGACTCCACAACCGCCGCTACTACTGAGCTACTTGGGCGAATCTCCTACAGCCTGATGCCTGGTCTCGTGCGCCAGTAGATATCCCCAGGGTGTTGTCAGACGCCCTGCAATCGCTACTGGGTCATGCTTGTGAGCGCACTCTCCGGGGGGCTTTTTCCCAACCCCCTCTGTTTCCATCACTCACACCCTTCGGACACTTTTCAATCGAAATATTAATAACGAAATATCGGTGATGCTTGAAACGTCGTGAGCATTGAACATTTTCCACACTAATGAACTAAGGATTGATTGCTCGTTGCGCAAAGCTCCTTTTTTTTGTCATCTGTACATTTTCGATACTTGGGCAGACAAAAATAAGTGGATGGTTTGATATAGCAAAGAATAAATGGCGATACATTTCGTCTCGATCTTTGGAAGGAATTAGTGACCCCGCGCACAGAGCATCGAATGTATGGGGAAATGGGTAAAAAATCATAACTCTTCTTAAGGCGTTAGGCCACAGTAACCGGTATAAAATCATGTGCGAATTTAACAATTTTTTTTTCGTATGAAAAAGTGATTCACTCAAAATTAATTACCCATCTATTTAGCATGAATATGAAGCTGTTCGACTTTTTTTTCGATGTACAAAATGGCCGACTATTTAAAACTTCTCGAAACAGCTTTTTTCCAATTGGCGTGACAAATAACTTCAACAATTTTCACTCGATTTAATTCAAATTTAAAAGTTACACTGTAAAAAAAGTCATTAAATTTACTATACTTTTACAATTGAAAATTTCTAAACTCGGAATATGAAACGCAAATTCGCACTTCAGTAATGGAAACTTCAGTAATGGAAATGAATTTTCATAGATGCGTATACATTTTAATATATGGGACATTGAATATTAGTATGCTGCGTATGAGTTTTTCAACGCGCATCATAATCATACAAATATTTGTTTGATTAATGCAACAAACGTATATGATTTCCATATTTACACAAAAAGTTTTAAAATCACAATATGACTATTATTTTTAACTTCATTCTGTTGAAAAGTACAATACCTTGTACATTGAATATTACAAAAAACTGTTTAAAGAAATATGAAATTTAAAATACTTTTACAATACTATGGCAAATGAAATTTCAAAACTTAGTATATGAATGAATATTTAGGCTTTAGTGTTGTAAAATTCAATACCGGACCTACATTTCATACGGTTTTACATTTCGTAATACGTACGAATTGAATATTAATACAATATCTACAATTTTTCAAGGCATCTAATAGAAAAATGAATATTCTTAGTTGAAAAATACAACAAGCGTTTTGAATATATACAATGTAGATTCTGATAGACTGGAGAATATTTAGAAATGAATAGGACATTTACAATACGAAGGCACGTACATTTTCTGATTTACAACGAGACTGCTGAGCCTGGATCTCGCGAATCGGGTTCTCCTTTCGCGGGGTGAAAGTTGAAGACCTCCGAATTAACGTCGTTTTTTATTTTTGTTCCAATAGGCCTTAGTTGCTGAGATATCGCGATTTGAAAATTTGGGAATTTCGGACGGAGCCAAGCCGGTTTCGGCTCGCGCGTAGAGTACGTTGAGCGTTGATACTTGAGACAAGAGCGGCCGTAGCTAGTACGGTAATACGACGGACTGGCACTGAAAGTTCATGGTTCGCGTCCCCGTGCTTTTTTTTTTTTAATTCAATTTTTTTCTTTCTAATCTCTTTTAAGACTTTGCATGTGCAGATAAATAAGAAAATTCGAAAATATGTATTACTAGTTTTATTTATCTATTATATTAAAATAATTAATCCAAAAATGAAGTCACAATTACAAAGCAAAATAATATGGTATAAAAAATAAATAATTAATCTAATTCACACTTGCAAATTTCGCGGCAGGTAATTATTCTGATTCTTCTTCTATCAGATCGGTATGCTGACAAATTGGAGGGAGGAAACCATCGTAAAAGCAAGGGAAGCACAAAGGCTTACGACACCACGAACATAAGATGAACGCAATACCACCGCAACCACATTAATTATTTTAATATAATAGATAAATAAAACTAGTAATACATATTTTCGAATTTTCTTATTTACCTGCGCATGCAGTCATGAGAGATTATAAAATAAAATAAAAATTGAATTAAAAAAAGGACGGGGACGCGAACCGTGACTTTTCAAGTGCCAACCCGTCGTCTTACCGTATTAGCTACGGCCGCTCTTGTGTCAAGCATTAACGCTCAACGTACTCTACGCGCCAGCCGAAACCTGCTTGGCTCCATCCGAAACTCCCAAATTTTCAAATCGCGCTATCTCAGCAACTAAGGCCTATTAGAACAAAAATAAAAAACGACGTTAATTCAGAGGTCTTCAACTTTCACCACGCGAAAGGAGAAACCAATTCGCGACATCCAGGCTCTGCCTTCTCCTTGTTAGTATGTGTTTATTCGGATAGTCTGATTTAATATATAATTCAGTGCAGAAAACTTCAAATTCGTGCTTTGGTCAGCATGTTAAATCAAATCATAAAAAAACGTATCGAGTAACACCAAATCTAAAGTAAGTGATTAACACCCGCTGTGATGGTCTAGTGGTTAGCGTGCTCGCCACTGAACCAGCGGACGGAAGATCCCGGGTTCGAATCCTAGTCGCGTACATTTCGTCGTGAAATGTTTTTCTTCGGCATTTCACGGCGAAAATACAACTAAGTTAGAAATACGATTGTAGTCATGATGAATATAATACAGAGTGGCGGGGGGGGAGTGCCTGCGGCCGCAAGGAGAACAGGGGAAAGTAGAGGGGTAACGGTCACAATGAAGGGGTAGGATAGGAATAAACGCGAGAAATTAACACCGAACAAAAGCAGCAAGTCTAATTAAAAACCCAAATCGATTCGCATTAATTTTTATCGCAGAAAGTAAATAATAACAATTACACTAACCTAACACCGTAAAATTAATACACTTTTCTATGCCAATTTTACTTTTTTTTTAATTAAAAAATGCAATCTGTGCGTATTAATTTTAATACGCTCACAATAGATACCTTGCGATACGTATATGATTTTTCCAGTACTTAAGTGTTGCGATATTACTGAACGATTATTAGGCATTCGAAAAGCAGCCCATTGATTTTCAAATGACAATATTAAAATTCATAAACGGTATCTGTAAAAAGACTTCCTACACTTTTATATTAATTTTAATACGCACCGTAAAATTAATACACTTTTCTATGCCAATTTTACTTTTTTTTCAATTAAAAAATGCAATCTGTGCGTATTAATTTTAATACGCTCACAATAGATACCTTGCGATACGTATATGATTTTTCCAGTACTTAAGTGTTGCGATATTACTGAACGATTATTAGACATTCGAAAAGCAGCCCATTGATTTTCAAATGACAATATTAAAATTCATAAACGGTATCTGTAAAAAGACTTCCTACACTTTTATATTAATTTTAATACAGATTTTTTTTACAGTGTATGTTCCTAATTGCATTTCGCAGAGAAGTACGTACGGAATTTCTGATTAATCGAAAAAATTTCATTTTATGAGCAGTTTATTAGCAGTTATAACGAAATTTTAGCAGTTGTAACGAAAAAGATATTTTTTAAATTCCGTACGTACTTCTCTAGGTATTTTAATGTAGGTTGACGAGAATTTTTCTTTTTGGTTCTAGGTAAAAAATTGTGGATGCTAAATGTCACTCCGCGGAGCGCCTAAAAAAAGATAACAAAGGAAAATATTAGTAGTCGGACATTTTGTACATCGAAACAAAAAAAATATATATTTTTTCTAACTGCTTGATATTCATACTAAATAGATGTGTAATTAATTTTATGAGTGAATCACTTTTTCATATGAAAAAAAATTGTTGAATTCGCACATGATTTTATACCCGTTACTGTGGCCTAACGCTTTAAATGCTGTAGATATTTTTATTTTTTATTAAACATATATCAGCTCGGTCGAATCTTATCAAAAACTGTTTCATTGATCCTTAATGCAGTCAAAATTTGAAGATTCTTCGTCATTAGGCAATTCGATGTCTAAGCTGTTGGAAGAAGAGGCCGCGTCTGCTAAAATGATATACTTTTGAACCCCTTTATCGGATTTAACCTCTTTCTTAGTTTTTTTTGCTGGATATTAGAGGTACAGAGGTTATCAGATGTATTCTCACGAGGTTTTTGTTTGAGTATATTCTCGAGCATTTACGGGTGTGACATAAGCGGTTTTCATTCTTACCTCCTTGTGTCTTGTTTCAAGTGCATCCTCTGCTAAGTGGCCGATGGGCAATGAAAATGCATCGATTGTGTCACACCCCTGAACTAGGACCATGTGAACACCGCTAGGCATATAAAACCATCCATACAGACTTAGGTACAATTGCCAGTCTCGTCTCAAAGTGCTCAAAGTCTTTAAACGCACTTTAAACGCTAAAAAAGGCTATTCATGACTTTTTAAACAGGTTTATATTATAGATATTGATATAAAAGTTGTTACACTTAATGAATACAATTTCGAAGTGCATCAAAGTTTTTGAAATGTATTTATGTAATCCAAATAGACGTTAAACGCGTTTTTCTCGTAACAACGTTTTTCGGCGGCTTGTTGATAAAATCTTCGAAACTACTGAACCGCCCCTCATGAAATGTTAGCCACATATTCTTTACAACTATAGCTATAACACACTTCAAGGATTTTTTTAAATTTTTATATTTACTATTTTTTGCGAAAAATGGTGAAAAAAACACGTTTTTTCGATAAATGTCCGCCATTTTGTTATTTGTGCATATATCAAAAATCGTATGATATGCGTTATAGCTATCAACATACTGAATCTAAAACCGTTTGATTTTTTTGTTTCGGATGATCCATCTCCGAGATGTCATCAACAGCGCAGACCGACAATTTTTTAGGACATTTTTTTAACTACCATTTTCGTCTATAAATAGTGACTTAAATAAATAAATAACATTTTTAAATGTGTTACGAAAGTGTATTTATTAAGTATAATAACTTTTATATCATTATCTGTAATATAAACCTATCAAAAAAATGCATTAAAATAGCCTTTTTTAGCGTCTAAAGTAAGAAGACCCCTTAAACTTGTCAATGGCTATGCTGTATCCACTTGCCAGCACTCTTAACACGATAAAGAACTTGACAATTAGCTCTCTACCAATTCCTGTAATCTGAGAAGATAGATCAGGATTTCAAAAGAAACGCCTAGCTGTATTACCATAGTATGTGGAGCCAATATCCAGACTTCGGTTTGTCCACTAATCGATCCATTTTTCATTTGAAGTCTGATTGAATTTTCTTCTTTGTGTTTTTTACTATCTCTATTCGCTCATTCTTCGTGAAATTGGTCAGAATATTGTTGAAGTTGCAATGAAGAACAAATTTTATCCAAAACTTTTTTTTTTTTATTTTTTACATTTTTCTTCCACACATTTACTAGTTCGGAGTTTTTGATAAAAATGCCTCCCTCGGAAAAAAAAATATTATAACAAAATTATTCGCAAGCAGACGCAAAAAAATTAATGTAAATATGAATCTATATTAATGTAGAAATAATTATAAGCAAAAATCTAAAAACACTGTTAGGCACCTTTTTTTTAACTTTCATCAAAGTTTAACAATACAACAAAGTGCACTACATCTTATTACAGTAAGTTGCAGGATTTGTGAACAACGATAGAAATCATTCGAAGACTTTTTTAAAACAATATTTTAAAGAATACACCTTGACCTGTGATCCCCTTAATTGGTTTTCAAAAATACGTCAAACTTTCGGTGTACTACGATTTGCACGAACAACAAATGTTGGAGGATAATGAATCAATTATTATTCACATTCCAAAGACCTTAATGAGGGTAGTTATAACTTGATAAGGACGATAAACGACAGATTATCAACTCTTGGCCTCGTGTATTGACTAATATCGTTTACAATAATATCCACAACCTGACGGAAATGTAAACTTGGTTTTTTAAATTTCGTCTTAGGCTCAATGCACGTGCGTCCCATCGTTTAACAGGTTATGCCTAGTTCGAACAGTCGAAAGCAGCTCATTTTTTGGGATTTTTTAAAGAAAATCGTGGTGATAAATTTCCACAAAAACTGGGTATTTGAAAAAGTATCTTCTCAAGAACATGCATTTTTTTGTGTAGAAATATTTAATTCTAATCGATTTCCAACCGATGTCCGGCAAGCATCTCCCGAAAACGTCTTTTGCGGTGAACAATGCCCTCCTGAATCAGGTTATCTAATATTTAAAACATCAAACAGATTTCGTTGGTATATTAGTTTATCCTGTGATAAATCGAAGAAATTTCCGAAATATCTTGATTTTTGCGAAAAAATTGGCATTTTTCGTTCATCAAATCGAGAATATCCATCAGACAAAAAATCTTTCGATCAAATACTATATTTTTCCATCTAGAAAAAGCCCTAAAAATTTCCAGAAGGATCGATGCAGTGGTTTTTGAGCCATTTTGCCCACCGACTTTAAAAACGTACTTTCGAGAAAAAAGCGTTGAAAGTTTCAAACGACTCTCCGAGCGTTCCGACGGGCGTTATCATAACACCCCATGAATCTGACAATTTTTATCCGATCATCTTGAATTTTTCAGGGAACATTCATGTGATATACTGTCAAAATATATTGGTATTGAAAAAAGTGTTTTTTTTTTCGGCTTGTAGACCTAAACATAACCCCTTAAGGCAACGAAAAAAAATCAGAATCCGAAGAGTTCTCGAACCATCTTTTCTGTTTAAGGGGTATGCACAACCTTGAAGGTAAAACAACAGATCGATTTTCAATATTTTCTTTCGTCTCGGGCATTGGGATGATAAGGTCGATCTTTCACAGATAATACATAGTCTTGACATGTTACCTTTTTTATTGCAAAATATATATCAACAACGTAATCATTGTCATCCAATCTCAGGCCTGTAGCCTCCGCACGGCTCGGTCGCATACATGATTCCGGTAACTGGATTCATCTAGAGTAAAAAATGGATAAACGTACTTTTAGTACAATGGTGAAGCTACAAACCCACCGGATACTTTTTCGAAATTACAAAATTTGCAAAAATTGCACTGTGTTGAAAAAAAGTCGATTTTCGACGAAAAATAACGACTTCAAACGTTTGTTATTAACAAAGGGAGGAATATATGAAAAAATCATCCGGGCTGTCGATTGAAAGTGTTATAAAATATGGTCAGTCCAAATTTGAAGTAAATCGGACGATTAAATTTTGAGCTACGACGTACGCCAAATTGCAAAGTATACTTTCGAGATAAACGCAAGAGAAGAAAACGTACTAAATCCACTTTGTCCCTATACAATTTTCGTATAAATGTTTGTGTCTGCTCAATATTCGGTGGTTCTTTATAGTTTCGGGTACGGGCAATGCGAATAGGACATTAATTTTGTTCTAGAATCGTTTTTTTCTCGTTATAAACAATTTAATTGTTATAATGACGATTGTGACGGAAAAAATGCATTTTGTAGAAAAAAGTTTGAAATAAAAGATGTTTCTTTTTTAAATTGACAATAAAAAATGTTTCCATTTTTTGCTAGCACCATTAGTAATGGCGATATAAACAAAGAACGTTTTTATGAGAGAACCGGAACGATGAGTGAAACGGACGAACCGATGAGTGAGAGGTGATGCGATTAATTTCCGTCGCTTATATCTCCATTGCTAATGGAGCGGGTAAAAAATTAAACATCTTTTATTAAACATTTCTATCTATGAAATGCACTCTTTCGTCCCAATTTTTATTTGAAAAACTTAATTGTACTAGTGTTTAATTTTAATTGTACTAGTGTTTAATTTAATTTTAATTTTAATTTAATTGTGACAGTGCCTTGGTGTATGGATTACTTGCTTGAGATAAAATCACAATTATTTTTCGTACCTTCAATCTGCGATTCCTGCACCGTATAACAATAAAACAGCCTGATTCGACAAAGTCATATCAATGCCTTTAGAAATCATACAACGCATCGCGCAGCGCTAGAGCCGTAACGCAACGGGACGTTCTGACCTGCTCCACTAAAATCGTCATAACTCGGTCAATTTTTTGAATTTTTACAAAATCATCGAACCATATCAAAGTTCAGACTCTGCGCAATAAGAAAATAAAATAAACCAAAAATTGACTCTTTTAAATTCCAAGGTTACGCCTACCCCTTAACGGAATGAGATAACGAGCTGAATGTCATTGTCTGATTCACCGTCCAACTTTTAGGCCCCATTCAGGTCATCCTCACACTGCCTCGGGCTAAAGTTTCAGTTCATTCAGAGGTCATAGACGTTCGTTGTTCCTTGTGTGTGAAGATAATAGGCGACCAAAAAAGAAAGTACAAAGAAAGTGCCAAAAAACACATACCTGATATCCGAGATGAGGAAAATCGTCTCGATTTTCCAATGGGCGAGCAGCAAAAAGCCCGGAATATCGAACGTATTATTGGGCCTGGCGTCTAGGTAATTATATCGAGTTATGATAACCCTGGATAGAAGGAGACAGTTAGGAAGGGGTGGGGCGATAAAGAGGGCTTTCATCTCAGTACTTGGAAGCAATTTTGTAGCGAGCCTTTGGGGAAACTTTATGGAAATGCTCATTCTGCTAACGCACGAAGGCTTCGGTACAATATCAACCGCTCGCATACTTGACTTGCCCCATTTGTATTAACGCACAACGACGAGCTCGTAACTGCACATTATTTCCACGTAAACTTTCAACAATATGTGACCAATTTATGAACCCTTCAAACTTTGACGTCCCCTCTCAAGCATATTGCTTCTCATTTTATCAATTTGTTGTGGATTTAACAAACAAAGAATTCGTGTAAGTCTCCATCAGCCTCGGTTCAATCACGTCGAATTACTCGATTATCAGGGTGTAAAGAATTCTTATCATCGGAGTGTGACGGTGAGGGTCCAAGCTTTGATATCACGTTTTACGGTTCATTGAACCCAATGATTCGTTCAATGATGTAAGCAAACTGGGGCAAGTTGGGGATAGTATGCTTCCAATCGCCGGATATACAGATTGACAAAAAATGCTTCGTTTTTTCTACTTGCCTTTGACATCGAACAACTACAGTTTGACAGAGAGACCAACAAAGATGGCGCTTTGCAGGACTCGCCGAATAAAAGCGGCAATTAAATTTTGATGAAAAGTCATTAGGCCTCGACTCCTATGCGGCCGACGAAATTTCAGCCCTAAAATGAAAAAATCTTGCCATTCTTATGCGTACAAATTTCATTCCTATGAAGAAATATATAGATGGGTGTGTGTATGTACGTGTCTTCTTTTTCTGCCCTCACTCATCCCTCCCATCTGCGCCCTATAACTCTCTCACACTCTCACCTCAACTGCGCACTGCTGTTGGCGGCTTACAGCAATTCCAAGAGTGCACTCTTCCTCCCATCTCTATCTCTATCGCCCTCGACACATCGCGGTCTCATACGGCACTTGCCGAACCCTCGAAACGTGTGTCCAAGTGAAAATTAAAGCGCCACATTATTAAAGCGCCTGGTCGACTTTCCGTCGACGAACTTCTCTTCTTTTTTTCCAGCAGCAGAGTAGAATAGACATACACGAGTAGTATTTTTTACAGCTGAGATTTTACTCGAAGAGAGAGAGATAGAGAGATTGTGTGTGTGTGTGTGTGTGAGAGAGAGAGAGAGAGAGAGAGAGAGAGAGAGAGAGAGAGCCCGTGCGGAAATTGATTTGGGGCTTTGATCGGGCCCCAATAATATTCCCCTAACTTTATTCGGGCCCTAATCTGAAAGCCACATGAGGGCCGTTAGCGGCCGGTCACACTTTGTCAACAAGGGCCCTTAAAGGCGCACGGACCGGGGCCTTATAAGTTGCCTCAATGGCGCCTCATCAAAACCATTTTAGCGCCCCGAAAATGCCTCAACGGCGCCTCATCATAACCATTTCAGCGCCATAAAATATCCGTATCAGTGGATATACGTGTATGTTAAATGCGTCCGGGTATATCTGTATTTGTTTTTATGTAATTGTTCATGTGCATAGGTGTGGGCGTTAGTACATCTGTATGTATGTGTGCGTGCGTAGAAATGTGATTGCGTATTTGCATGTGAGCCTTTATGACAAACTGCCATGACAAAATTAATACAAAAAATTATCCATTGTAAGGAATGGATGTGTAGTAGAAATAAAAAACATTGATGGGTTTACTGAATCACTAGAATCTATTTCCATTGAGGGAAAGATCTGGAAAACAAAGACCAATTTTTTTACTTATCCTACACAGTCAGATAAAGTTTATGAATGGGAAATATCAGCGAAGTCTTCAAAAGAAATAAATTTCCCTATGATGAGTATTGAGCGGAAATTAGTTGCTATAAAAATGTCGAGAAAACCGGTTGGGACTGTTCACACTTATGCGCTAGCATTACTCCATGTATGAGTGAAACCATGAGTAATTGTTTGTATCTATGGAAAAGGTTTCTTTAATTTGATAAATAAATACTGTCTGATGTTTGTCTGCATATTTGTGTTCATCGTTGATTTTTTATTTGCTAATGCCCTTACGCTTTTTGCCAATTTGCGTTCGATAATATTATTCGATCGACGTATATAATCGCTTTGAATAATTGAAATACCATCAACCATGTGGCCTAAGCTATTTATACTGGTTTATCGCTATAATAGTCAGATCTGGGCCTATTGTGGAGATCTCTACTTGTTTATCCCTATACTGGCCAAGTCTGGGCCTATTGTGGAAATCCCTACAGGTTTATCCCTATAATGGCCAAGTCGGGTCCTTTTGTGGAAATCCCTACAGGTTTATCCCCATAGTGGCCAAGTCGGGGCCTATTGTGGAAATCCCTACAAGTTTATCCCGATAATGGCCAAGTCTGGGCCCATTGTGGAAATCCCTACTAGGGAAAGCACTAGGAAAGCCCTGAAAGGCCCTTATTTTTATTAGGGATGCCCTATGAGTTTTCCGCGCGGGAGAGAGAGAGAGAGAGAGAGAGAGAGAGAGAGAGAGAGAGAGAGAGAGAGAGAGAACTGAAGAAACATCTTGGGCATGTCGACTTTCCCTTCAGGTAGGGAAAAAGTGTACGAGATGATAAACTAAGGGAGAATGCTCGTAATTTTAAAGATATTCAACATAATTAAGATATGAAAGCGTTTACTACTGGCATATTTATCTATCTTTCGATTGGCATATTCGAAATATTCAATTCATTAGGGTTTCAATAGAGAAATGTCCTTTTTTAAAACCTTTCATAAGGATCATCTTGGACACCCCGGTGTTCAAGATGGCCCCTAGGGTATGTTCAAGATGATCCGGGAAATCAACTTGTCTCCTATTTTGGGATTTTTTAATTTTTGAGCAATTAGGTAAATGTAAATAAAAATTTGCTCGAGTTTACAACACCTTTATATATATATTAATCATAGGTATACATCATAAACTGAACTTACAAGTTAAATTACCTTTATATGATAAGTTTTATCTCGCCCAAGTAAAATTAAACTAAACCAGTCTTCTACAGCCAGTCTTAAATCACTTAAGGCCTCAGGTCACAGTAACGGGTATAAAATCATGTGCGAATATAACAATTTTTTTCGTATGAAAAAGTGATTGACTCATAAAATTAATTACACATTTATTTAGTATGAATATCAAGCTTCGATTTTTTTTCGATGTACAAAATGGCCGACTACTAATATTTTCTTTTGTTATCTTTTTTTGTGCGCTCCGCGGCGTGACATTTAGCATCCACAATTTTTTCCTCGGAACAAGAAATAAAAATTCTCGTCAATCTACATTAGAATACGATTAAAAGTACGTACGGAATTTAAAAAATATTGTTTTATTCAAAAGTTGTAGGTATTTGAACTTAAGAAATGAATTTTCAGTGAAAAATTTCGTTATATCTACTCATAAACTGCTCATAAAAGGAAATGTTTTCGATTAATTACTTCTCTGCGAAATGCAATTAGGAGCATAACTTCCAAATTTGAAGTAAATCGAGTGAAAATTGTTGAAGTTATTTGTCACGCAAATTGGAAAAAAAAGCTGTTTCGAGAAGTTTCGAGTAGTCGGCCATTTTGTACATCGAAAGAAAAAAAATATTTTCTAACAGCTTGATATTCATACTAAATAGATGTGTAATTAATTTTATGAGTGAATCGCTTTTTCATACGAAACAAAAAATTTTAAATTCGCACATGATTTTATACCCGTTACTGTGGCCTAAGGCCTTAATATCAATTATTATTTGTGAGATTAATCATGCATTGGTAGTGTAGTTTGAGCATAAGTAGACAATATATTTAACAAACATAAAGTAGGTACGTTATTTGTGTACAAGATGATCTCTAGGGACCATCTTGTACATCTGGAAAGGAATCATCTTGCCCCAAACTCAACATTTTCATTAATTGCTCGGTAACATAACATATAAGTATTCCACTGTTACCACGCCAACCAAAACCCAAATTGAGCATATTATAAAGTCACAAACACAACAATGACTGCAACTGACAGTATTTAATAATAGTTACCTGAGCTTAAAGTCACCCTTGCCTTAGATCAACAGCTCACAATTTTTATTTTTTTTCTTCCAAAACAAGTGCGTCGCTCACACCGCCATCATAAATTGACTAACACGGGGGGGGGGGGGAGGGTGCCAGGCGCTATGTTTTACCAAAGAATATCACTAGATAGCATTAATAATTTCATCGCTATTGAAAATAAACATCTTACCTCATGGGATCAGCTCGTACACCTTTTCCTAACACTCGCGTATTCTCCTGTGCATTTAATCCTCGGGAGAACTCGGGATCAACGCGAACGTGCATACGCCTCGACGCTTTGCACTTACGATAAACGCATTACGATACTATTTGCAGTAAGTGCGCGCTAACTTGGACAGTGTACCGAAGCACCGATTCGAAATAAACGAAACATTGAGTTTTATTTTTATCACTAGCCTTTACCTGCAGCAAGACTCGCGCATGTATTGAACATTTGGCCCCTGTGCATGTGGGGAATGGACTTTAGTGTTAAATTATTCCGAGGCAGTACAGTTGTTCAGGGCGCAGTTTTGGAGATGATTTTTTAGGAGGGAATAACTGTGAAACTGTGCCAGTTTTCGTTTCGACATTTTTTGCACATGTTTAGTGGTCCTTGAAGAGTAGGTATATACAAAATTAAAAAAATGTATTATCGTATACTTTAGTATGTTTTTTTTACAAAGGTGCGCGAAAAACGCCCCCAACTGGCGTCCATGGCATTGTGGACTTTGTATGAATATGAACTGGCGTTGTGGACGTTGTATGAATATTAAACAAATAACATATTCTCAACTTTTATGAATGTTGAAATGTTAGGTGGCGGATTCAGCAAAAAAAATTACAGAATGGCGGCATGCTTTGATTATCAATTTTTCCTATTTTGCTGACCATTGTACGAGTGATATATTAAAAAAAAAATTATTGTGGCTCAATTATGCTACCAGCGTTGAAAAACAGTCTACTTGATTCATTGCCAACTGGTTATTGAGATATTGTGGTTGCCGATTTGGGAAACACAGTTTCGAGAAAAACGCGTTTGAAGTTGTACGAGGCGCCTGAAAGAAGTCCGAGGCGCTGCGGAAAAATCGATAATTGAACCTTTTAAACATTTCTTTTCGCTAAAGGACCGATTGCATATTGTTTTGTGACCGCAAAGTATTTTTTAGCAAAAAAAAAAACTATTTTGCCAAAATTCTAGAGTCGTGCACCCCTTAAAGTTTGCTGCGTCTCGAACGTGCTTCCGAGCGTACTCCTTTTAATGTCTATAACTCGGCTAATTTCGTGAGTAACTTTATGTGAGTATCTATATACCCGTAAGAATATCTTTATATGATTTCACAAAAAAGTTCTCCTTATACATACTCATAATCATCAGGGAAAAAAACACAAGAAATTGAAGCGTACAATGATCAATGAAGCTGTTTCACATTGCACATATACTGAAGAAAAACCTCCTAATAAATGCCGAAGACATCACGCGCCACTACCCTTTCGGAAAGAAAATCGCATTTTTTTCAAGTTCGACTTCAAGGATCCAGATGCCAAAAATTTACCAAAATTCTGCAAACGTCTATTTTTACATCCGAACGGTTTGGTAAAAAAAATGTACTGTCTTCATCCTAATGTTGCTCAAACAGACCGGCACAAAGACAATATTTCCAAACATTACAGATAAAACGTCTTAACATCGTATTCTCACTCTATTGGCTTAAGGGGTCTTCTCACTTTAGACGTTAAAAAAAGTCTGTTTTAATGATTTTTTTGATAGGTTTATATTATAGATATTGATATAAAAGTTACACTTTCGAAAAACATTTTTTTTAAATGTATGTATTTATGTAACCCAAACTAACTTTAAACGCGTTTTTCTCGAAACAACGTTTTTCGACGGCTTGTTGACAAAATCGTCGAACGTACTGAACCGATCCTTATGAAATTTTAACCACATATCCTTTACAACTATAGCTTGTCATATCATGGATTTAAAAAAAATTATTTTTACTATTTTTTTTCGCCAAAATCGGTGAAAAACACGTTTTTTTCACGAAAAATGACCGCCATTTTGTTATTTCTGCATATATAAAAAATCGGATGATAAGCGATATAGCCATTAACATACTGAATCTAAAACCGTTTGATTTTTTTATTTCGCATGATCCATCTCTGAGATTTCATCAGTGCAGACCTACAATTTTTTAGGACATTTTTTAAACTACCATTTTCGTCTATAAATAGTGACTTGAATGAATAAATACAATTTTTTAAATATATTTCCAAACCCTTAAAAAAATGCATGAAAATAGCCTTTTTTAGCGTCTAAAGTGAGAAGACCCCTTAACTTCAGCCTAAGAACACAAATGTACAGACAGGGACTACAATTTGATAATATTATTACTTAATATTAGATTACTTAATATTATCACTTAGATTTTTCGACTTTTGCTTCCAAATTTTCAGGTTATAATTCATCGATTGATCGGGAATAAAACATAAATATTTTACCTTGCTCAAAATATTGTAGTTTGGAGCTCGAAGCTTGGAAGGGCTGGCTTAAATTTGGCTGCGTTGAATAACGCATTATTTAGAGATATCTCTCTCTCTCTCTCTCTCTCTCTCTCTCTCTCTCTCTCTCTCTCTCTCTTTCTCCCTAGCGCGAAGCTCTCAGGGGACCTTAGTCCTAGAGCACGAAATAAATACCTCAGCGCTGAGAGTGTCAGCGCTGTTTCAGCTACAAAGGTCAGAGTAGTCCAGGACGGAAATTGGTGGTCCATCTATAAGTGGATGTTGCACAAGGTCCTCGTCACCTTGGAGCTCGTAGATTTCGGACAAAGCCGAAAATAGTCGGACCCTCGCGATAAAAAGATTGTTCAAGAAATTTCTTACAAGTCCACAAAAGAGCGCATCTGCTTCTTCAAAGGGACACGTTCTTTCTTTTCTCAGCGCGTTGCTAGCCTGACAGACGGCCAAAGGTCAAAAGCTCCCGCTACGCCATGTACTCTGTCATAAAATCGATCTCGAGTCGACATCGATCTTGTTTTCTCTGACAGCGTTTATCCCGAACACGTTGTTTATACGTTTTATACGAGAGCTCGTATCGAATGCGTAAAAGAAAAGCGTAAAGGTCGTAGGTAACTGCAAGGTCGTTCCTATTTTTTCGCTGTTTCACACAGCAAAAATGAAAAATAATAAATCTCTTCGAGTTTTAAATCTCTCGAGCTGTCCAATAATCCCCGGCTTTTCCATTTCCTTTCACACCCTCCGTCTCTCTGTCTCTCCATCTCTTGTTCTCCATTTCGTTTCCTATCTGTCTCTCTCTACTTCCGGTCAGCATCAAATACTCCCCCAGGAGAGCTTTCCCAAAGCCACGATAAATGTTAATATGGAGTAATGTCTGCGTAAACGCGTTGGAAAAATGGACAAACGATTCTACTGTGAATTCTCGCCCGATCGTTTAAGACGTTGCACTTGTAGCGCAAAAAAAGGCCTTTTTCATGAATTTTTTAAAAGAAAACTACAAAACTTTTTTAATCGATCAATATACCATCTTAAAGAACACATCTTGAAGAACTTTCAGTAATTTTTTTATTGAAAAATATTACATTGTTTAGTGGCAAATAGCCGTCAATGAAATAATGTTTTTATATACACGGTTTGCGTTGACCAACATTGCGGCGAAGTGGATCATCTGGAAAAAAAATGCGGATGGATTTAGTCAAATATAAGTATAAACTAGTCTTTAATCGAAGGATTTTAAAAAATATTCATTTTTCACAAAATGGCGGACAGTCAAAGTTAATGGTTCGATTTTAACAAAAAAACGTCCGTTTTTTGGCTATAAAACGGCCATTTTTTTCGAAAAAAAATCGAACGATTAAAGACTACATTTTTATGTATTAAATAAGCCTGCAAAATTTCAAGAAGATCGGATCATTAGTGTTCGAGTAATCTTGGTCACTGACTTCAGAAATGCCATTTTGAGAAAAACGCGTTTAAAGTTTCAATTTCAGTTTACGCGAAGAAAATATTTTTTTTTGTAAACTTACATAGAGTCATCTATCATTCTCAGATACTTATAGTTCAAAAAAATGCAATAAAAAAAAATCGATTTTTTCAAAATCGCAAGTGGGGGTAACCCCTTAATTTTACGATTTATCCGTGAATTTTCAACACGTGAATTTATCAGCCTCGGAAAAAAGGCAAACGTTTTCTTCGTTCTCTTAGTTGAAATAGGCCAATAACATACTGGTGTCGAATGACGTAGTTTCCATCGTTCGTCAACCCAAATAATTTTTTTTTATTTCCCAAATTTCCTTTGGCACATTCAACTGACAAAAATCAAGCGAACATTTTTAGGATTATTTTTTAGCGATCTACAACCGAAATCTGCTCAGTATGATTTTGAATAATAATAAAAGTATCAAATTAAAAAGAATTTTCCCTGTATTCCAACGAAACTTCTTTTCAAACTTCAACACCATAGTGTCGAGTACTACGTACTACACAGATAAACCGTATAAAATTAAAATAATCAGAGCCTAATAGTAAAGAGTGCGTACAATTTTATCACAGACGGTATCAAAGACTAATTTCGATTTTTTTTAGGATCGGCGTGTTGTGATGTTAAAAAAAAATTAGCAGGTAAAGTTCGACTTCAAAATAAAATCGCCTTATTCTGAAGGGCTCGACTTCCTATCGGTAATTTCACTTCTTTTGCCTGTGAGCCGCGATCTTTTTTGCTCGCACATAAATCATCATTGCATAGTGAAGCCACGGTGATTGCAATATCGGGTAATTAAATTGGGAAGGATGATAAGGAGCAGGGTTGAAATAAGAGATTTTTAATGATCGCTAATAGAGTCGACCTCGATATCGGTACTTCCAGGGCAGTGTGTCGGGGATGAAATACTCTCACTCATCTCTTTGTTTTTTTTTTCTCTAACGATTCCCTCCTCGCGTTACTCCTAATTACTGCTGCGATTGAAAAAAAAACGCTAAATATATGTTGTGAAAGTCCGCACTTGTTAAATATCAAATGGCAAGTATTTCACGTTAATAAGCATATCGATTTATCTCAATTTTCAAGCCGATCGGATAACCGTATGTTATTTTAATCAACTCACAATGGACAACAGACGAGAGGCATTTTACTATTCAACCAACGCCGGAGGGCGTTCAAATTAATTATGTCGCTTTTTTCGTCGATTTAGGGAACGAAAATCACTCGAAGGTTTTTTCTCATCCTCATAAGAGACCCACGATCTTGATCTACAACAAACATTATACTTTGTAATAAAAATAAAGAAGTAAAAAAATTAAAAAGGAATTTGGTTGTATTCCAACGATGCAAACTTCAACGCCATTAGAATTAACGGTGGAACAACCGATGGTAGTTGGCGATTTCTCATATTGTAACTTTACCGGCAACTCGAATTTATCCGGTTCTTTTTTAAATCAAAGTTGACAAAATGGCGGTAGTTTGAAAAAAAAGTATCAAATTTAGCCTATTTTTTCGGTTTTTCGTTAAAAAAAATATGAAGATTTAAATAAAAGCTTCCACAGCAAGATAAAGAATGCCGTGAAGAATGTTGTGTCAAAATTTGAGACGGATAGCTTAAAAACTCTTCCTCTGAGAATGTACACCGTTTCGAAAAACGACATTTCGACAAAAACGCGTTTAAAGTTTCGAGTGCGGAATATTCATATTAATTGTCTACTCACGATCAATAGGCAATGTCAGGTCCATATTTATAACCGTCTATACTATCGAATATTGGGGAAAAAATTGATTTTTTGAAAATTTTACACTCTGATGATCCTTTAATCATAGAAGATTGCATCCCTTGAAAAATGAATACATATGTACATGAAATCTATCATGGGGTGGAAGTTTCCATCGTTTGAACGCAACGAAAGTTCTTTTGAATTTCTTATTTTCATTATTATTTAAAATCAAATTTTACGAATTTGTCGTAGATCGCTAAATAAGAATTCTGAAAAAAGTTTCCGTGATTTTCGTAGCTCAAATCTGCCAAAGGAAATTTGAAAGAATAAAAAAAATCACTTTCATTGCGTTCCAACGATGCAAACTGCAACGTCATAATGTATCAACGTATAAAAAAGAAATCTAAAAAAAATTATTTCTCTCTCTCTTTATTCGTCTAATCTCGGAAACGGGCTTTACCGAGATCCCGTTAGACTTTACCGAGTACCGTAGTATTACTGCACCTTGCTCGACAACACCCTCAGGAAATGAGTTCGTCGGAGGAAAATTGAGGGGAAACTGCAGAAACAACTGTTCCCTTACTCTTTCTCGCGTCCCTCTCGCCCGCTTACGACCCCGTCGTGTCGGGAAAAGAAGCGAATTTCCGGTATCATTCGAGGGCTCCGGGCCGTAGAGTTTTCACCTCTTTATCTCGACACGTTTGCAGTTCCTTGGGATCTCCGGAGATAAAACCCTTCCCAGATAAGATGAACCGTTCCATCTCGAATTGTTGAATTTCCCTGACAATCTGGCGCTTCCTATTCACTTTGATGGAACTGAAGTTTGCGTCGTTGGAATGCAAGAAAAATATTTTTTTTCGGATTGTCGTATTTGTTTACACATTTACGCTTGGAAAATCACTGAAAGATTTTTGAGAATCGAAATACTAGAAATTTATAATCAGAAGCTGCAAAAAAATTGGTTAGATAATGATTAAAATGAAGATATTTTAAAAAGCAAGAATTTTTGTTCCATCCAACGGTGCAGACTTCAACACCATTTACTTTAAAGCCTTTAAAGCCTTAAAACTAAAACCATTTACTTTCATTATTATTCTGGGTACGGTCATAATCTTTTTTTTTTACAATCTGCTACATTCTATTTCTCATTACGCTTCTTCATAAACGCACAAAATTCTGAAGACGAAATTACGAAATAGAGAAGTTGGTCTACTCGAACAACGTGCTTGACATTTTTTTTAGCATCTATGGATAATTATTCAACCGTCTGTGCGACTTGTAGGTATCAAGGTGCACGATAACAAACATTGTATATTGTTTGCTCTCTTTGTAGGCATCGCCTCAATTGTTAAAATGAAATGAACATCAGACGCTATTTTTAACCGTGTCCTATTATTTCGACAAAGTTGCTGAGGGTTAAATTAATGAGCAACTCAAGTAAGTCGAATCAATAAAATAGCGAGGGTTGAGTGTATATATATATGTGTGTGTGTGTGTGTGTGTATTTTTTTTAACGTGTCCAAACCTCTGCGGAGTTTTTTTTATCAAGGGTTGCATTATATTATATCTCTGACCTTGCCGAGTCGAGTGACAAGAAGGTCCAAGAGACACGACGTCAAAAGAGAGCAAAAAATGTCTCGAGAGGATGGAAAACCGCGTCAAATATAGAATAGCGATGCATACATACATACATACATACATACATACATACATATACATATATATATATATATATATATATATATATATATATATATATATATATATATATATATATATATATACACACAGGGTGTCCCAGAAGTGAATGCGTTCCCTGAAATGGGAGGTTGAGGGTGAAATTCTGAGTCGATTGATATAAGCATGTGTGGGTCTCAGATCAACCCCTGAATTATTATTATTTTTTGAAGGCAGGCGCACCTGATTGGCTCACCTTTAAAAATTAATAATAATTCAGGAGTTGATCTGAGACCCACAAATGCTTATATCAATCGACTCAGAATATCATCCTCAACCTCCCATTTCAGGGAACGCATTCACTTCTGGGACACCCTGTATATCCCCAGATGAGTGAAGTATACGTGGCTTGGCTACAAAAAGACTTGAGATGTCTTCTTGGTCGGCTTTTACACCCCAACCCTCCTTCTCATGACGGTTTTTCTGTCTATCCGTCATTCTTCATCCACGAAAGATCTCACGATTGTAATTTTACGTTGTCCCTCGTGAAATCGTACATCATTCCCAGCGTAAAACTCGGGACTCGAAATTTGTTTCTCAATTTCACGGCAGCCATAAATAAAAACGAAACGTCGAACTTATTTCCGAGCGGGATAAAAATAGATCCCTAAGTGTTCAGAAAAATATGGGAGCCCATGAATTATTATGAATTCTTGATTTATGAGGAGTGGCCTGATTTGTCACTTTAGTTAGTTGCAAATTGCATAACATTCGTTTTCTAAGCATGAGCAATTTGACGTGACATGGGAGGAATTGATGTGTCGGAGTCTTGCTGCAATGCATGGAGATAAAAATCGACCCACTAATCCGTTGAAGACTAACATGTTTTTTTAATGAACATCTCGAACGATCATTAAAAACTCATGATGTTGAAGTTTGCCTCGTTGAAATGCAATGGTTTTTTTCTTCATTTTTAATTTCTTCATTTCTATGTTTATCCAAAGCTTTTGCCAATTGAGGTCGTAGGTACACCTCTTATGAGATCGTAAAAACGTTTGAGTGATTTTCAGAGCCACAAAAATCGAATAATTAAAAAGAATTGATTTTCGTTGCGTTCCAAGGATGCAAACTTCACTATCATAAAAACCTTTAGCTCGAAATTCAGGCTCGTTTCACATACCATTTACGACAGAATTGACTTTACGTCAAGACAATATATTCCACATTTTCACGATTGTTGCCTTGTGTTAATTCTATCTCCCATTCATCCTTAACAGGTTACGCCTAGTTGCATCAGTCGAAAACAGTTCATTTTTGGGATTTTTTTAGAAGATTGTAATAATAAATTTCTACAAAAACTAGTATTTCAAAAAGTATCATCGGAAAAACACTGTAATTTTTTTGTGTCAAAATATTCAATTATAATCGATTTACAGCCGATTTCCGGGAAGCACCTCTCGAAAATGTCTTTCGCGGTGAGCAATGCCCTCCGAACCAGGTTATCTAATATTTAAAAAAAACCAAAAAGATTTCGTTACTATATTACTTTATCCTATGATTAATCAAAGGAATTTCCAAAACATCAAATTTAAAAAATGGCGTGCGTTCAAACTGAGTCTTGATTTTTGCGAAAAAATGAACATTTTTCGTTCATCAAATCGAAAGCATACGTCGGAGAAAAATCCTTCGTTAAAATACTGTATTTTTACATCTAGAAAAAGCTCTAAAAATTTCAGAAAGATCGATGCAGTGGTTTTTGAGACATTTTGCTCACCGACTTTGAAAACGTACTTTCGAGAAAAATGCTTTTAAAGTTTCGAACGACGCTCCGAGCGTTTCGACAGGCGTCACCATAACAGTCTATAAATCTGTCAATTTTAATCCGATCGCCTTGAAATATCCAGGGAACATTTATAGGATGATATATTGTCAAAATACATCAGTTTTGAAAAAAGTGATTGTTCGATTTTGAAAACAAGGCCCCATAAACGACCCTGAATATTCTTAAGCGTTTTCGATTAAGCATGATGCTTAACCCTTTGAAGCATACATTTTTCTTTACGTGCACGTTTTTTTTTTTTGCACTTTCGTTATTGATGACATCCGCTACGTGAATAATAAAAATTTAATAGGTATGTTTTAGTAGTTACTGAAGTCCTAGGAACCTTGAAGCGCATTTACAACCGCCGAAAACAAAACATTTTTCTTCAAATATATCCAATTGACTATGGGTTCGCGATCCACTTTTCGAAATTTCGAAAAATACGAAAAATGACAGCTTCCCCAAAGAAAACCTAATTTTTCTCTTGAAAAACAGCATGCTGAAGCCCTTGTTATTAAGAAATGGTTCATCCAATTAAAAAATTCGATCGTGAACCGAAAATGCCTCCAGTTTGAACACTAAACGTGCAAGTTCAAGTCAATAATGTGAAAGTTACTCAAGATATCAATCCAGCCGTGTCAAGATATGTAATTTCGACATAATCGCGTTCAAACAACGACGTTTTCGACGGATCACGATAAACCCCCGACGCATACTGTTCCACTAAAATATGTCTAACTTCGTCAATTTTTAGAATTTCCGGATCCGATTGGTCTCAAAATATTCTCGAAAGTTCACGCTACAACAATATGCAAAAAAACGATTTTTTGAAGTTTCCAGAGAGGGATACCCCCTTAAGCATATTCTCAAGCATCATTCTTAATCATTATACGATACAAACGCGCAAACCTCGTAAGCCAAAGATTTGCGTGAGATATAGGGTTTGAGAAACAAGGGCGAGCCACAATTTGTTTGGTCCCTGATATGCTCCGGTAGCTTCCGTCGTTCGTTTGGCATCCCTGGAGCTCGGCGAGTATCTCTAATTACGCGAATCACGACTGCCGCAGCTTCAATTATGCGCCCTCGCTTTTACTTCACTCTGTGCTCCTTCTCCTCATCCTTCTCCCCCCCCCCCCCCTCCATCTATCTCTCTCGCGCTCTTTCTCTCTCGGAGCAACCCTTTAGTTGCAGCTCGAGGTCGCAAAGTGCATTACTCACTCACGATATCAAGTGCATCGAATCAACAGAAACAAGGGAATTGTTCATCGAACCTCGAGCTCCATTGTCCTTTACCACGCAATCTCACTTTGAGCCGTTTACTTTTTGGTGATTCGTTGAAGTTGAGGGGAATGCAGATATACTTGACATCCTTTGCACTCGGTCGCGATTCTCTGTTGGCTTTAATTGCGTTTATAAATAACGTATCGCCAATCAATGAGAACGTTCTCAACGCGTTCGTGCAGCTGCAGTTTTCAATGATGTTGAAGTTTGCATCGTAGGAATCCAACGGAAATTTATTCTTTTTTATTTATTAAATACTCCTTCGCCGATTGAGACTGATGATCAATCGAACGTTTTGACGTATCCTCGTTAGAGATTCAAAACCTCACTTTGTGAAAAATAGGCTTTGGATAATAATATAAATATAGAAATAGAAAAAAAAAACTTTGTCTCCCAATGATGCAAATTGCATCGTTATGGTTCACCCCTCCCCCAAAGCAAAAGTCCCGGCTACGCCAATGCTCGTGAGCTTCTGCTGTATTTTTTTGTTCGATACCTATATATGTATAAGTAGCAGCTATATATTAGGCTGTCTGGATCAAACTTACGGACGCATTTTTTATTATAACTTCAAAAGTATTAAAGTGATTGTAGTGAAAATTCAGTATGATTCGGAGATACTCTTCTCCACCATTACGATACCGTTGTCATCGCTCAGGAAGATCATTGTAATCCATACATTATAGGTATGGATTACAATGGCACCTGCTACTATGAGTTATTGGAGCGAAATGAAACTGTCAACCACGAGCGTGATTCTCTTGAAGAGGCTCATGGAATGTTGGCGTGGCAATCGGAAGCACACCATCTGGCTACGCGATGACAATGCAAAATCTCATCGACACTCAGCCGTAAAGGCTTGGATTGAGGAACAAAAGATCAAAAGATGTCTTCAACCTCCATATTCTCCGCACATCAGCCCTTGTGATTATGGTTGCTTTTATGCTATGAAAAGAGGTGGGGTAGCGTAACCTGATGTCAATTCATTAAAGCGGGATATACATTTAGACAGGAAAAAATAAGCGATATTGTGGAATTTTTTAAACTAAGAAATAATTATTCTACAATTATCAAACTTTAGGTGTACTTTAGTAGTATATTTGAGTGTACAAAACATTTTTTTTAATTGATTTATCATCGAAACGACGGAGCTGTGGCAGAGTATTACAGCAAGGTCGCCGCGGGAGTTGCGAATCGGCGCGCAGTCTAGCTTCCCGTAGACTTCGATTTGCAAAAAAATTCAAACATTTTTTCAATTAGGACATGTATAGTTTCTATGTGACGGTAATTAAAATGAAAAAAATGCCAATTTAAGAACATGGCACGCCTTTACAAAAAAATCAACATTTCACGCAACATTTCTGTAAAATGTGGATTAAAAAAGTAGTTTTTTTTTCCAATCTTTCAAAAACAATTTTCGTCAAGTAGAAGGTACCAATATTATCAATATTTTTACCTAGTTTCAGCTCAATCGGCTTAATAGTTTTTGAGTAACCCTGCACGCCAATTTCGATAATGCAGTTTTAAGAAAAACGCGTTTGAAGTTCACGCCCGCTCCGAATCCGAGGGGTGAGGCAGAGCGTTGACGGGCTGTAACGTTTGAAATTTTTCGAATTTCGCTTTGTAACTTTAAGAAAATATTTCACACATATAGTTCTATCGTTTAAAGAAAAAAAAATAAATCGATTTTTTTATCGTTGTAAATGTGTATCCCGCCTAAAGGCCGTATTCTAGTGTGAACACCCAGGTTCAAGGTGATTTTTTGAGAATTAAATTTAGAGAAAAGGTTAAATCTACAGTGTTTCTATTTCACAGTTGTATTTATACATGTTTACGGTAACATCTTACATTTTTTTAAAGCATTTTTTTCAAAATTGTACATGATATTTGATGTTGCACAGGTTATGTCGCGAATTTTTGCTATCGTCGGGCGTTGTGGTGGCAGCCGTCCTTGTGATCTGAAATAGACGTTTCTTTAAAATTGTATTCTTTACAAATGCGGTTATCGTTCGGCTCTCTAATAAAAAAAATTTAGGATCAATTTGCGGAATTGCGACGTATGAAAAAGAATAGATCCTCTAATTTTTACAATAAAATTCTCAATTCTCGCGGCCCGAAAAAATAGTAATTATAAAGCAATCAAAGAGATGGAGGGCCAAACCATAACCACATTCGTAAAAAATAGAATTAAAAAAAATCGTTTCTTTCAGATCACATGAACGGCCGCAATCACAACGCCCGACGATGAAAAAATTTCGCGACATGACCAGCGCAACATCAAATATCATGTACAATTTCGAATAAAATACGTTGAAAACAATGTAAGATGTTACTTCAATCATGTATAAATATAACTGTGACTAACACTGTAGATTCAGCCGTTTCTCTGAATTAAATTCCCACCTAGTAAATGGGTGTCCACACTAGAATACAGTTGTTACACTTAATAAATATACTTCCCAAATACATGTTTTTTAAATGTATATTTTTATGCAACCCAAACAAACTTTAAAAGCGTTTTTCTCCAAACAACGTTTTTCAACGGCTTGTTGATAAAATCTTCGAAACTACTGAACCGATCCTTATGAAGTTTTAACCACATATTCTGTACAACTATAGCTATATCGCAAATCAAGGATTTTTCAAAATTCTGATATTTACTTTTTTTTGCCAAAAACAGTGAAAAAACGATTATTTTTCGGAAAATGTCCGCCATTTTATTATTTTTGCATATATCAAAAATCTTATGATATGCGCTATACCCATTAACATACTGAATTTAAAACCGTTTGATTTTTTTGTTTCGGATGATCCATCTCCGAGATTTCATCGACAGCGCAGGCCTACAATTTTTTAGGACATTTTTTCAACTAGCATTTTCGTATATAAATAGTGACTTAAACCAAAAATGTTAATGTCTTTTGAAAGTTTATTTATTAGGTGTCACAACTTGTATATCAATATCTATAATATAAACCTATCAAATAAAAATCACGAAAATAGCCTTTTTAGCGTCTAAAGTGAGAAGACTTCTCAAGAAGATCATTGAAGGCAATAGAAATAGCAAATATCCCTCTGGTGGAAACCTACCTGAGCAAAACCACTCTGGATCCTTGCAAGAAGCACAAGATCTCCGCAGTCTAATTTCAGCGTAGATACGCTTTTCCCAAATTCTGGAACCACCGAACGAACATTATCGCGTCAACTTAGCAGCACCGGAAAATAGGGCGGTCCGTTAAAGTCCGACAAGTCCTGAATTCCCGCATATTGGAAGGTTTGCACTGCTCGTCGTTGAGGGTGCCTGGGACAATGTTAGTGCGGAGTTATTCTCCCGATCCAAAATGCTCCAGCGCAAGTTCGAGAGTCTCTCGTCGCTACGATTGGTAGACGAGTGAGGAGACTTTGTCAATGGAAAATCCCAGGCGCATAATACACCTCTCCTTGCTTCGAATCAATTGGATTTCGGGTTAAGCCCGTCACGGAGTTTATCGAGCAATTATCGCCTCCGTTCCACCCCTACTTCTCTCTTTTTGTTCATATATACGTACATATAAATTATACGCGCTTGCAAATCTCTGATCCAAATTGCGTTACACAAGTGCCCTCAATTTGCTTGTTCGCCCCCGCTATTCATCGAAGTGTGAAGCACTCACTCTTCTGCTATTTACTATTATATAATACACATATACATATGTGTGCGTGTGTGTGTGTGTGTGTGTGTGTGTGTGTGTGTGTGTGTGTGTGTGTGTGTGTGTGTGTGTGTGTGTGTGTGTGTGTGTGTGTGTGTGTGTGTGAAATTTATACTCCGCGAACGGCAGAGAAACTCGTGGGAAAAAACCCCAAAAGAGTGTTCCTCAATAAAATACATTGTTTGATGCAGGAAATAAACATTCCTGTGACGTGCTTGAAGGGGCGAAAAAGAACAGTTTGCATAAGAGCTAATGTGATGGAGAAGGGTAAAATAAAAAATAATAGGTTGAGGCCACGTGCTGACGGGCAAATTTTAAGTCTTCCTTTCTCTGTGCACTTGATCCCGCATATACATGTGTGTGTCTGTGTGTGTGTGTGTGAAAAAAAACACATTGACTTAGTTACTTCTCCCCCAGGTGTAGGAGGCTTTCCGTGTACGTGCGTTTCACCCTTGTGCTCCAATTCGTTTCGGCTAGATCGAACAATCGATCGGTCTCATCCTTTTTTGTTGCCCTTCAGCATTCTCACTCCATCTCTCTTCTTCCCTCAGTCTCTCTCTCCCTATCTCCCTCTATCGTCTTAGTCTTCATCGTCGCTCTGCTTTAGTACGTTGTACGTAAAGGGAAAACAATGGAGTGGGCTGAGGCACTACTGGGAGCGTATAATTGAAAGACGACAGTGTGAAGTCAGAGGAGCACGAGGAAAAACACAGGGTCGATAAAAGCGACACGGCCCGTCCAAGATTTTGGTCAATCGTGAACAGCTCAACGGTAAAGTGGACGGATACACACCCATATACATACATGCATACATACTTACATTCATACACACACATGCATATATATACAGGGTGTCCCTCTTATCTCTGCCACCCGCAATAACTCGGTAATTATCGACGCCACAAAAAAATGTTCCCGACAAAAGTTGTACGGTGCAAAAGGGGCCATTAAATGCGACTAATTTTTTTTTTTCGGTGGAGGCGCTGACGCACAGTGAAGGTCACCTCCACTTTTTAAAATGGAATGGTATATTTTTTCAACCATCTCGTGGAGGACCTCAAGCCGCATAAGAAACATAAAGAGGTCAAAGTCGTTCAAGGTCATTCAAGGTCAGTATCAATTATACAAATCTAAATATCTCGGATATCTCGGATCTAAATATCTCGGATATCTAAATCTAAATATCTCGGATATCTAAATAATTTGTATTTCATTTTAATAGGTGACCTTGACTAACCTTGAACGACTTTGACTCCTAATGTTTTCTATGCGGCTTGAGGTGCTCCACAAGATGGTTGAAAAAAAATGTACCATTCCATTTAAAAAGTGGAGGTGACCTTCACTGTGCGTCAGGACCTCCACCGAAATAAAAAAAATAGTCGCATTTGATGGCCCCCATCGCCCCGTACAACTTTTGTCTGGAATATTTTTTTGTGACGTCGATAATTACCGAGTTATTTCGGGTGCCAGAGATAAGAGCGACACCCTGTGTATATATATATATATACACACACACACACACAGGGTGTCGCATATGTGTGTGTGTGTGTGTGTGTGTGTGTGTGTGTGTGTATATATATATATATATATATATATATATATACATATAAAATTAATAAATATATTTACATGCAGGTAATGTATGAAATACATTGCGATTTTTTGCGGAAAATTTAAATTGCTTGATCACGTCGAAAAACATGGAAGTATATGTAACAAAAAGGCGATTTTAATGTGCAATATATGTTGCAAAGAGGCCCGTAGCTATATAACCGAAACAAGTCCAAATAAACCCAAACGTTTTTTAAAAAAGTCGTACATGCGCGTAAAAAAATTGAATTAAGCATTTTCATGGCTACAATCGTAATCCGTATGGTACGTATTTTTGTGGACGTTTCTCTAAAAGCAAGTATTTTGGGGTTGCAAAATAATGTTTATTATATATGCATTCCAATCGAGAAAAAGTGCTTACGTGAACGTCGAACCAAATCGCAAGGGTTTCATAATGTTCTGCATTTATTAAAACTTGTTATTGAAGCCAGCTATAGTTCCGCGTTTTCGCATGATGTTAAAGTTTGCATCGTTGAAACGCAACAAAAGCTCTTTTTACGTTTTATTTTCCTTATTTTCATTACTACAGAGGATCTTTTTCATATATTTATGTTGGCGATCGCTAAATAAATATTTTAACAATAATTCAGCGATTTTTGTAGGCGAAATCTGCCGAAAGAAATTAAAGGAATTCAGAAATACAAATTTTCATTGAATTCTAACGATGCAAACTTTAAACCCATGTTTACGCACCGTCCACAGTTCATTATCGACCCCCGCATTCACCAAATATAATCCGATTTTCCCTTTCGTATGATATATGTATATCATACAAGAAATGGACGGTTAACCCTCCTGTATCGAACTTTAAGTAGGGGACCACCGTGATATCAAATTAAACTTGGCTTTTCATTGTATATACGGCGAGGTTCTATGTACAATGTTACAATCGGTAAAAATAATTATGAAAAAAACTTCCGGAGTGCTCGTCCATTTTGTAATTAATTAAGGGGTTAGGCCACAGTAACGGGTATAAAATCATGTGCGAATTTAACAATTTTGTTCCGTATGAAAAAATTATTCACTCATGAAATTAATTACACATCTATTTAGTATGAATATCAAGCTGTTAGAAAAAATATATATATTTTTTTCGATGTACAAAATGACCGACTACTAATATTTTCTTTTGTTATCTTTTTTTTAGGCGTTCCGCGGCGTGACATTTAGCATCCACAATTATTTACCTAAAACAAAAAACAAAATTTTTCGTCAATCTGCATTAGAATACCTAGAGAAGTACGTACGGAATTTAAAAAATATTGTTTTATTCAAAAGTTCTAGGTATTTGAATGAATTTTCAGTGAAAAATTTCGCATAAAACTGCTCATAAAATGAAAAGTTTTCGATTAATCAGAAATTCCGTACGTACTTCTCTGCGAAATGCAATTAGGAACATAACTTTTAAATTTGAAGTAAATCAAGTGAAAATTGTTGAAGTTATTTGTCACGCCAATTGGAAAAAAGCTGTTTCGAGAAAAACGCGTTTAAAGTTTTAGGTACTCTATGGCCGTGCCAGACGTGGGCTTACGTTATACGCTCAAAGTCGGTGAAAAAAATATCTTGCTATAAATCGAATAGTAATTTATTTTTATGATGATAAAGCACCGTTTTAGCGAAAAAAAATTGTTTTTTTGAAAATTTTACTGTGGCCTTACCCCTTAAAATGAAAAATTAATTGTTGAGTATGGAAACATACGAATTACTTGATAAATGATTTTTGTACGGTCAACGTTCCGTTGACACACGATTTCCACGATAGATTCGCGCAAATTTAGTAAATTTAGACACTTTCGCTTTTTCTCTGAAAAGTCGGGGCTACGAAAATTCTTCTGCTAGTAATATTTTCTTTAAGGCGTGGAAACAATTGCTGATTTTCATTGTTTCTTAAAAAGGAAAGATCTCTTCACTGTCTTTGAGACTTAGGGTATGTTTTAATACTCCTTTTGGCTGTCACATGGTATTTTTTTTATCTAAAAAAATAGCGGAGATATGGCACGGTCTTCTGTACGATTTGCGGCGGATGTTGTGAGACGGCGTTACACTTAGCGTCGGCGGGATTAATCTAAAAAAAACCAAAGAAGATTTTTTTTATTAACACTCATACGCAGAACATGAACCACGAAAAAGTGGGAAATGTTGAAAATCGATTAAATGCTACGCTTTGAAGCAAAAAGATTGAGTTTTCCGAAAAAAAAATCGCTACACTTTGCAATGAAAAAATACTTCTTTTTTCAATTTTCAAGTGTGACCTTTAGCGTCATGCTTCAGACAATAAGGTTAAAAAGATTTTTATTAAATTTCATTTCAAGTTCGATAATTTGACATGAAGTTTTACCAACTGGGGTGTACTTTTACTTCGTTGTTGACACAAATCAGTTAATTGTTAAATATTCCGGTTCGTGAAAGGAATACCTCGACACTTCTCAACGTGTCTGCGCAATTGAAAGTCGAAAAATGTAACATCAAATTGTTGTTAAAAATTATTGAAAATTCACAATTTGGGAAGGTGAGCACAAATTCGTCCAAGTCAAAATGACCCAGTGTGTCGATGGAAGGTTAAAATGTACGAGTTAACGAAGCTCGGAGAATGCAATGAAAAATGACATTGCGCAACATGAAAATATTCGCAAATATGTTTTTTCCCTCTGCCCTCGGCGGGTGTACCCGGGCCGATGTAAAAATATGGGGTATTCCGCTGGAACGTGAAACGAAAATTCGCATGCTCGACTAATCGGCAAACGGGTGCACCCAGCTGCGATACCAATACCGCCCGGTATATGCGCGACTTTTGATCGAATCGTTCGTGGACGCAAACGTAGCGTGAAACGGGGTCGAGCGGGAAGGGTGTGACGGCGCGGTATGGTAGCCGCAAAGGCAAAGAGGGCGAGGAGAGTCAACATCGAGGCAAACGAGACGGTTTATTTACCAAGGATTGGGTCTGCGGAGCAACGAGATATGGACCGAATGGAAAGGAAGAAAGATAAAAAGAAAAAAAGGGCGACAGACAAACGGAGAAGGAAATAGAGACTACGGAGTGGAAAGTTGAAGTCACAGTTAAAAAGTTTGGGCGTTTCCCAAAGCGCAGCGTGCTCGATGCTCACACGGAACCCATTACTTTGAGGTCGCCTTCCTTGAGTCGTTGAGGTTGTTGTGGGGTTAAGGCAACATGTTACCACCGAGCTGATTTTTTTTCTGGACCTTTATAACCTCTTTGCTGATCATCCCGTGCAGTTTGAATACGATCCACACTACCGTTTTTCAGAAAAAAAATCGGCAACTCAACGTATTTCGTGGGCTAATTACATTACGCTTATGGAAAACTCCCGATCATTTTTCGGTACATTATTAAGGCGTTACCCCCACTTGTAGCGCAATAAAAAGGCCTTTTTCATGAATTTTTTAAAAGAAAACTCCAAATCTTTTTTAATCGATCAATATACCATCTTAAAGAACACATCTTGAAGAACTTTCAGTAACTTTTTTATTGAAAAATATTACATTGTTTAGTGACAAATGGCCGTCAATGAAATAATGTTTTTATATACACGGTTTGCGGTGACCAACATTGCGGCGAAGTGGATCATCTGAAAAAAAAAATGCGGATGGATTTAGTCAAATATAAGTATAAACTAGTCTTTAATCGAAGGATTCTAAAAAATATTCATTTTTCACTAAATGACGGACAGTCAAAGTTAATGGTTCGATTTTAACGAAAAAAACGGCCGTTTTTTTGGCTATAAAACGGCCATTTAAAAAAAAATCGAACGATTAAAGACTACATTTTTATGTATTAAACAAGCCTGCAAAATTTCAAGAAGATCGGTTCATTAGTGTTCGAGTAATCTTGGTCACCGACTTCAGAAATGCCATTTTGAGAAAAACGCGTTTAAAGTTTCAATTTCAGTTTACACGAAGAAAACATTTTTTTTTGTAAACTTACATAGAGTCATCTGTTCCGGGCCCATACAGAAGTATGGGCCCGGATACTTATACTTCAAAAAAATGCAATAAAAAAAAATCGATTTTTTCAAAATCGCAAGTGGGGATAACCCCTTAATATCTGCTAACAAGGAACATCCCTCAGGAGACACCCTTCGATTTTGTTGAAATTTGGATATATTATAAAGCACCGAAAAGTAAGCGATACGAATTTTTTTTATCGGCGGAAAAACGGTTTCAAGGGCTGAAACGCACCCTCAAAAATGGAGATGTTTTTCGTTTTTCGTCGATAACGTTTTAACGGTACGAGATAATAAAATATTTCAAATTGCAACAATGTTTATTTTTTTGCGCACTATTGGAGATGAGAACGATAACGTTATCGACGAAAAACGAAAAACACCCTTATTTTCGAGGGTTCGTTTCACCCCTTAAAACCGTTTTTTCCGCCGATAAGAAAAAATACGTATCGCTTACTTTTCGGTGCTTTATAATGTACCCAAATTTCAACAAAATCGGAGGGTGTCACCTGAGGGATGTTCCTTGTAAGTGAATGTTACCAGGAAGCTGAAAAAATATGTATGGTTCGACTAATTATCGGACCAACCCTTGGTACCGTGAAAATGAGGATTAACAGTACCGTTATAAAATTATTAATGTTTTTGATAGCGAATTTGTGCGAAAATCAACCTGAAAAAAAAATTTGTTTATCCAACCAAAATTCAGTTGGCTTAACAAAATGTATCTTTAAATACGTTCAACTTGATTTTTGATTGGCATAACAAACGTTTTGTTAATTTAACTGACAGTTTTAGTGATGTGAACTGTAGCTTATTTAGCATGTCTGAGCAACTGTTAAAACAACAAAATTTCGAGACAACGAAATGCATTTTGCACATTCAACGATTTCTTTTTCTCAGTGCAAGCACACCAAATATAAGACTGTGCAACCATGGCAACGTCGTAGACGGCACAAATGCTACCAATCTTATCGGTATTCGGTAATTATGCCCGGGAACCTCAAACTACTCGGTCAGGATAATTAACAACGAATATTATTGGTACTTATTCTCTTAATTAGTAATAATTACTTAATATTAATTTAATAACTATGTAGCAGAAATTATACATTTCTAGACATTTCTAGGCAAAGACAAAATAACGCGGGTTTTTTTTTCATATATAATTTTTGTTTAGATTATCGGGAAATTATTAATGTTTTTGATTTCTTCAAGATTATAGACAGCTTTAGCACACACTTTTTCTTTCCAGCGGATTTTTTTTACTCGGACCGATATTCATTTTTGACAGCTCCTTGGGCCGATATTGAGGTTACGAACGGGGCGCATATGTCTGTAACTTCGCGACACTTCTGCCAATCTGGGCATTATAATATACCACGATTTACGACGTTGCCAATTCGTTTCGCGTTAATTGAGCGAGAAAAAGTTATAGAAAATAGTTATACAAAGTAATGAAAACACTTAATGTAATCACCGAATGTTCAAAAATACATATTTTTACAAATAGATGTAGATAAATAGTTCGAAAACGTACGTTTAATATGACAATTATTTGAAAGCTACCCGTTGGTAACAGTCAATCGGCTCCGTAATAAGCATAGGGCGCTCCCTTGTACTTCACCTCTGACGGCTAAAGCCCATAACAACCTCAAGTCGATCCTTTCGCAAGAGACACAAAATTCATATTTATATGAATGTAATTTAAAGGGCCATCACCAAAATCAAGAATACGATTTTTTAATTATAAGGATCATCCTGAAAACAGCCAGATAAACTAATAGCTAACATTGCATAGATATAACGGGTCAAAAGTGTCTGTTTCGATATATATATATATATATATATATATATAAATGGGACATTCCACGCCATTTCACCTAGCCCGTGACCCCGTCCATTTTTTATTTTCCTGATTTTATTTTGGTAGAATTGTAGCCCATGAAAGGAATATCCACACGAATTTTTAGATTTTGATTTCTTCTCTTTTATGAGTTATCATTTTTCAAAATATGTCGATTTCGGAAGTTTTGGGAACGTTTAAACGCTGATAACTCCGGAACCAATTGAGATATTGACGAATATCGATATATAACTTTTTTTCACACTGAAGTCTACTTTCGTTAAAAAATATGAAAAAATTATCAATTATCAACGTCAACGTTTTTTTCAAAATAATTTGTTTTCGTTAAATTTAGCAGCGATAAAAAATTAAGCGTTTCAGGCCTGTCGAAGCCGAATTGGAAATCACAAAATCATTGATAGCATTATTGGAGACTAAAATGATAAAAATCTGCTAAAAAATATGATTAATTCGAAATAAAATAAATGAAAAAAAGGCCCACGATCAGACTAGTCTTAAAAATCATAGAATGGGTCACTCTATTTTAGAGAATTTTTGGAAAAAAGTCAATATTTTTTTTTAAATAGTTTGCACTTTAGAAGCAAAAAAACGTTGACATTGATAATTGATAATTTTTTCATATTTTTTTAACGAAAGTATGCTTCAAAGTGAAAAAAAGTTATATATTGATATTTGTCGATATTTCAATTAGTTCAGGAGTTATCAGCGTTTAAACATTTCCAAAACTTCCGAAATCGTTATTTTTTGGAAAATTATAACTCTTGAAAGAAAAGAGATGAAAATCTAAAAATTGGCATCGATACTCCTTTCATGGGATATAATTTTACAAAAAAAAAATCAGGGAAATAAAAAATGGTCGGGGTCACTGGCTAGGTGGAATAGCGTGGAATATCCCATATGTAAAAAACGAAAAAAGACGCTTTGGACCCGTGGTACAAATAGGACACGTGTAATAATATATATATATATTTATACCACCAATGCTGAGTACATAATTAAATTTATCCTGACTTACATATGAAAACGTCCGAAAAAGATCGATGCAAAGCCATCTCGTAATTTCCCAGGCTGTCAAAAATAGATAAAACATCGGAGCTTTTCTATACGTGCCTGTGTTATATTCGTTCGAAATGAGATTGAAGAGTGCATCGTTGGAATCCAATGAAAATTAATATTTCCGAATAGCCTCAATTCCTTTTGGCAGAATTCGCCTACGAAGATTCATCTATCTATTTTTTCACAAACTTATTCCGAGATTTACACTATTCGTTGCCCTCCAAAGATGCAAGCTCCATCGTTAAAAACTGTTTCTCCACTCTCGGACCGAAGCTCCAGCGTCACGACGGCACCGCAAACACTATAATTTAATAGGGCATAATTATTTTTCAAAATCGCGCAACGCCAGTCGCTTTCTTTTTCTTCTACGATTGTAAAATATATAAAATTACGCAATTGAAAATAATTACGAACTCGAAGTCCACACGAGTGGAGCTTTACTTATTATCATTATCTACTACGTATTATTAGTATCTTTTAAATCATTTATATGAATGCAAAATTGGGAGTTCTCATTCCTCTCAGCCGACGCAAACATGGTTGCATGTGAAAAGGAATATGAAAATATGCTCTCTGGAAGCTCACGATGCTTCGGTCAAAGCAGTCTGATGTTGAAGTTTGCATCGTTACAACGCAACGAAAATGATGTCTTTTTCATTTCCCAAATTTCCTTTGGCAGTTTCAAGCTACACAAATTAAGCAAACATTTTTCAAAATTCTTATTTAGCAATCTGCAATCTAAATTTGCTGAATGTGATTTTAGATAATAATAAAAGTATCAAATTCAAAAGAATTTTCGTTGCGTTCCAACTATGCAAACTTCAACACCATAAAGCAGTACGTACCGCAAAGTTTCGTCACGTCAATATATCAAATATATACGCGATGGGAGAGAAAAAGAGTGAGAGAGAGAGAGAGAGAGAGAGAGAGAGAGAGAGAGAGAGAGAGAGAGAGAGAGAGATCTTGGCGCTACATTTGCAGCGGAAGAGCATTGCCGGGAAGACCCACCCCGACCCAGTTTTGTCCTAGCCTATACCAACTACCAACTGATACCACTACTGCCACTACTGCACTATTTTATACCATGAAGCCAGTATTATGCTCTTACACGTAACCTAGTGCACCCCGTCCCACAAACCAAAACCTCACCCATATTTCGTACACATATACGCACACATCTCGATTTCCTCCATCGCCCCCCCCCCCCCCAACCCACTTGTCCTCTTGCCGCAACCCGGTTAGTCATCCCTGGTTCCCTCCAATTCGCAATCTCGTTCTCGACTTCGAGTCTCTCGTCGACGTTGCCTTATTTTCCGGCCTCGATTTAACGCTCGATTTAACGGGGCCGTCGACACCCCAATCATCCCCAATTCTTGGCGTACGCGGTGTCGTTTCAGTCGTCGGGATTTTTTTTTCCATCTTGATCCGTTCTTGAAATACAGCTGGGTGAAAAGTCGCATGGTAGATTGAAGGGGTCATAAATTGTTTAGGTCGGGGCCAATTTTCCCACGGCGATTTTGATAATATTGAATTACCATTGCGTTCCCAGGGAAGCAGAAACATCCAAAGGTTTCTCAAGTGTTCGATGAAACTTTGCTGGATCAGCTATAATCCTACGGACTCATCTCAAATTCGTTGAACCGTCGTTTCTTTTCATTGCGTGATTACTTTTCACCCTTGGACAGACAGGAGTCACGGAAATTTGCCCTTTAAGGTAGTTCCTCTGCGAAAATCTCAACCAAAAGTTTACATACCATGTTCATGTTTAAAAGATTGATAATTGGTTTAATTAGTAATAAATAAAATGAAAAACTACGCAATATTGACTCGGTACTAGCAGATAATACGATGGATATCATTTATTGCCGTAAAATATATTTTACATTGTGTTTTTGGTCTACCACTGCCAGTAAACTTTTTGCCGGGACTGTCCAGGCTTTGCCCCAATTGTTTTTTTTCCAGGCTTTGCCAGGCTTTGCACCAAAATTGTGAGGGCTTTTCATGGTTATATCTTGGAAACTAGATGGTGAATCATTCTCTTTTTTTCACATTATTCATGATATCTTAATCTAGCTTATCCTCGTTTTTTATCAATTTATTAATGTTAGTTTTGACGGTAAAATTAATGATGCTCTGTTTGCCAATCATAACGCATTTGTTGCGTATAAACCAAGCCAACTTTAAGTGTAAATATCTCAGGTTTGGGGTGGTCAAACTTATTCAAATTGCACAGATGTTTGGATAATGTATTGAATAACATATACGTCAAATTTCAACCATTTCTTAATTCAACTCTTCTGTGGAGGTACTACCTTAACCGAAGATACGAGAGAAAAAAAGTGACGGCTCACTTTTCCCTTTCTTTTGCCTCGTCTGGTATCCTTTGAGACGAGCCTGCGGTTTATGTTTGAGATTTTTCGATAATGCGAATTTCGATTTTTTAAAAATTGTTAATATTTGTATTCAATGCTCCTGGTGTAACCAGCTTATATTTTAATTATTATTTGAATAATCCGGAAATATGCGCTGTTGTAATTTATTCGCATCATAATGAAGTTTCAAATGGATAGTAATAGCGATTGCAATTACTGAAGGACTTGCTACCGTCGCTCCCTACCTTTATTGGCTCATGAGATAAAGCCAAACGATCAATCAGTATCCCTCTTCTTTCCACCCCTCCGTTTTCGTTTTCTGACCGAACTTATGTTGACTTATTTGAATCCCGTTGGATTTCATACAAGACGCTTGGCTGACACGTGCGACGAATGAGATTGCGACAGGTTTCTCGAGTTTGCGAATCGACGGGTCCCCGGGAGTTTGGGATACAAAAACGGAGGTAGTAGAAGGGTGTATTTTTTTCTCCAACATTTCAATTCGTTTTTTTTTCTTCGACATTTAAATTCGTCCTTATACGACTGCCATTGTGTAAAAATTGGTCTCGGCTAAGATGGCAGCACGAGAACCAAGACAGGCATTCTGGAATTGTTCAGGTAGACTTTCTTTACAGACCGTCCATATAGGTTCAGGATAACATGGAATTACGATCAGATCGTTTTACATCGAAGTGAAAATTACATTGAAATTAGTCGCCAAGGATTCTTTTTATCCGAGCTACGCTTTGGAGAATCGCAGGAAAACTTAATAAAAAATACTTTTTTCCCGATTAATAACCAGTAGATTCTAGATTAACGCGGTCCTCTAGTTTCGCGGCTGTTTTTTTACGGCTTTTTCAATAATTTTTTACGGGCAAAGCATCGAAATAATCAATCTCATTATTTTTGCATAATCTTTATTAACATTTAAATAAGCTTTACAAATTTTTTTGAAGTCAAAATATATAATAGAATAAAAGTTATAGTGGCCGGCAGGAAGACATCAAGTAAAAGAGGTGCTTGACGGTGACCAAGATTGCGTCTGTTCTGCTTATCTGAAATCAAAAAACCAAACAGCATTTTAATCTTCATATTTAAGACTAGCGATTGAACTACAGTGAATTCTAAATTACAAAAATTGACTTTTTTATACACTTTTGAAAATTACATTCTATTTTTTACTCATTTTTTCTTAAGTTTTTCGCTCGTACAAAAAAAACTATCGAAGAAATCATGATAATCCTAGTTCAGTCGCTGGCTTATAACATATTAAAGATGCTGTATAAATTTGAACGAGATCGGTGTAGTAGTTTCTGAAATATCGTGGTCACCGTTTCGAAAAATGGTGTTGCGAGAAAACCACGTTTGAAAGTATACCTGCTCCGTATACCTGCTCCGTTCCAGGGCCGTAACTTGTGAACCACTTCGAATATCGAAAAATCCTTGGGCACACATTTTCTACACATGTTGTAGATGTGATTTCCGAAGAAAAAAAATCGATTTTTTCGACCCGAGAAACTAGAGGATCGCGTTAAGCTAATTCGGAAAGCAGAAAAATATGGACTTCGGCATGTTATTCAGGGTTTATACGTTGTTGAATTTTTTACAAATATCGACTTTTGGTTTTCGACGGCTTCTCAAAATATAAAATTTAAAAATTATTCTCTGAAAATTGAAACACTTTTTCTTAAAGTAACTTTTTCAAAACCGCTGACCGCGATATCGAAAAATCACTGCACCGATCAACTTCAAAGTTTACAAGTTTCTTTTACATATCAAAAAGCAGTGCTTGAACGAAGGTATTTTTTTCCATGCATATTTTTTTTATCGTCGAAAGTAGAGCGTTCTTTTCACTGAAAAATGATACTTTCACTCAAGACTGCGGCAATGTTTTTAACAATAAATATTTCATTAAATCCTTCGTCTAAGCACTAGATAATTTCGTACAAAAACTAGATGCATTTTATTTTTTTTTTGTTTCGGATGATTTGTTTCCGAACAGCGGTGGTCCCCGCGAAGGACATTTTTTAAATAGAAGTCTGCACAAACTATTGTATCTACCATGTTTAGAAATATTTTTCGATACAAAAATTGTAAAAAATACTCAAAACAATATTCTTTAATTTAAAAAAATCGAAAACCTGCACCCGTTCTCGCAGAAAGAATTCTCGAAGATTCTACTTTATTCCAGCCACGAGCTACACTAGTGGAATTAATTCTAGACATTTTTCATATAAATTAGCTTATTTTTTTCAATTTACGTAGAACATGTATATTCCGCTACGAGGAAATGATAGAGTGACTTTTTTATTGTAATCTATAATGTTTCTACTTAATATTTGCCTTGATACGCCTACTTTGACAAGAATATAAAATATAAGTGATTATAACGTAAAAATGATAAATAAAAGCGAAATTAAAAGAAATAGAAAAGTGTTCGATATCAATTCCTCTAACTAACGTGTCTCAAAATGACCCGAAATTTAAATTCATTAATAAAACGTGTTATTTATTTGAAAAGTACGAATATTTTTATTTTAATATAAAATACAAACATGGAGGTTATGTCTGGAACACCATATCCGATAAACGGCATGAACGGCATGGACTTGGAAGACATGTTCTTCCAACAAGATGCCGCAACCTGCCACGCTGCGGGCGAAACAATGCAGTTATTGCAGATGAAGTTTCATGGTCGTATTATCTCGCACCGCGGCGATGTGAATTGGCCACCAAGACCGTGCGATTTGACGACATTGGACTTCTTTCTTTGGGGTTTTCTGAAAGGAAAAGTGTATTCCAATGATCCACAGACCATTTCAAAACTCAAGAAAGCAATTGGACGCACCATTAATGAAATAAGTCCGTAATCATGCCAAAATGTTATTGAAAATTTCGTCAAAAGAGTAAACGTTTGCAAACGAGGCGGCCATTTATCGGATCTCGCGTTCCACACATAACCTCCATGTTTGTACCTTGTTTGAAAATAGAAATATTCGTACTTTTCAAATAAATAATACGTTTTATTAATAAATCAAAGTGTCAGATCATTTTGAGACACCCGATAGGTGTAACTCGTTAAGGCGGGATATACATTTGGACAGGAAAAAGAAGCAATATTGAGGGATTTTTTAAGCTAAGAAGTAGTTATTCTACAATTATCGAACTTTAGGTATACTTTAATCGTATATTTAAGTATACAAAACAATTTTTAAAATTAATTCATCATCAAAATGGCGGAGCTATGGCAGAGCGTTACAGCAAGGTCGCCGCGGGAGTTGCGAATCGGCGTGGAATATAGCTTCCCGTAGACTATGATTTGCAAAAAAGTTCAAACATGTTTTCAGTTAGAACATGTACAGTTTCTACGTGACGGTAATTGAAATGAAGAAAATGCAAATTTAAGAAAAAGGCACGCATTTACAAATAAAAATCAACATTGCTGTAAAATGTGCATTAAAAAAGTAGTTTTTTTTCAATTTTTCAAAAACAATTCTCGTCAAGTAGAAGGTACCAATATTATCAGTGTTTCTACCAAGTTTCAACTCAATCGGCTTGAGGGGAGGATAGGGTTTTCAGCGCAAAAAAAAACACTTTTTTGCGAATGTTTTTCATCTATACGGATAGAGTAAATTTATTGAAACCTTTTGTACATTGTTAAGTGTCATTTTAAGAACATTCCGTGAAATTTGTACGCGAAAATATCCACAAACAAGCCGGTGCCGCGTTTTTCTCGAAGCCACTTTTTCAAAGTCCGTGTTCACTGCCATTTGAAAACTACATGACCGATTTATTTCAAGCTTGGTACACACTTTCTACATATAAAATACCTCCCCCCAACGGTTAGTTTGAGATTTTTTTTACATTGAGGGGGTTTTCCACCCCCAAAAAGGCGGAATTTTTCGTGAAAAATAGCACTTTTCACTTTACATGACCACCAAAAATTAAGAAATGAAAAAAAAAATTATCAAAGAGCGTTGGGGGGAGGATTTGATGATACTTTGACTAAATTTTAATGGTACTTGATTTCAGATAGTTTCTAGCTGAGATACAGTGAACACCGCAAATCGTGTTTTTCCAAAGGTTTTCTTGGAAAAGCTTTGTCACCGGCTTGTTTGTGGATATTTTCGCGTACAAATTTCACGGAATATTCTTGAAATGACACTTAACAATGTACAAAAGGTTTCAATAAATTTACTCTATCCATATAGATGAAAAAATTCCGAATAAAGTGTTTTTTTTTTCACACTGAAACCCCTACCCTCCCCTTACTAGGTTTTAAATAATTCTACACTCCACTTCCGATAATGCAGTTTTGAGGAAAAAGAGTTTGAAGTTCACGACCGCTCCGAATCTTTGGGAAAATATTCTACATATATAGTTCTACTGTTTAAAGAGAAAAAGAAATCGATTTTTTTTATCGTTGCAAATGTATATCCCGTTTTAATTGAATCCGTTCGAATCGATGCATCCCGAAAGTAGGCAATATTATAAGATCATTGTTTCCTACACTGTATATCCCAAATACTCCCATCAATTTCACGTCAATCCAAATCCTTCCTGTGCACTATAGTCTCCCTGTGTTCATTTTCCAATTTCGCTCTATTTATGTTCCGTTTGTTTGGCTAGTCGAAAATCGAATATCCTTAACCGTGCGTACGATAACCGTGCCAGCTCACGTTCACAGAATAGAATGACCCGGCGTATTCGGAATTCTAAAATGAGAAAATTCTCCGCCGAGTAACAATGCAAAGTTACGTCAAACTTTGACTCGTTATTTTTCAAAACAACGAAATTCGTTGCGTGGAAAGAATATTCCAAGCTGAGAAATTGCAACGCATGTACCGAGAAAAGATTGCAAGGAACATTCATTTCCGGCAGAAAAGAGAAAGAGGACAAGAGGTATGCAAAAAAACCTCATGACGACGTCCAGGAAAGTGACGCAAGAGGTTTATTTTCTACGTAATTTTTTTCGTTTGTTTTACGACACGCAAAAGAACGAGACAGATTCCAATTCCCCATCGTACGAACATATTGAATGACAATCCAAATGGAATATTCTGACGCATGTACGAGAACTGCACAAATTGAGATAGAGAGAGAGAGAGAGAGAGAGAGAGAGAGAGAGAGAGAGAGAGAAACATTCAAGGAAGAATTTTTATTGTCATACGTTTCTGAAAAAAAGAAACTGTCTCCTGTCTCCGTAAGAAAATAAGCAGGAAAACGTAATAATTCCCCAAAGGGGGAGAGAGAGGTTGCAGAGATAAAGGCCCCCATGATATCAGATCGTATGTATATATATATATATATATATATATATATATATATATATATATATATATATATATATATATATACATCTTTGTTTCTACTGTAATATAAAATCCACCATTCTCATGGTTCGCCGACTGAAAAGAAGGTGTTTTCCACTTTTTCCCCAACTGAGTCGTGCGCAGCAGACTTATTGCCAGCAATGCCATTTTCTCGATTACTTTACTATTTTAACTTTGCGCAAAATTCTCACGTAACGTGCTATTTTCACGTTTCCGCAATACAATGTTAGGTACTCCAATATTTTTCATAACTACTATCCGGTCTTGTGCTTCGAATTCATATATCCTTCTGAAAGGTTTTCTTCGTGTACAAAATACTTTGGCTAAGGAAAATGAAACCAAACTAACACTAACAAAACGCCAATACGATTTGAACCATAAATTCTTCTACGGGAGACTACCAGTCTAGAGTCCCAAAAAAGTGTTCTTCAGCAATTTTTCATGGAATGTCAGTGGAATGAAAATTCCGTTTAGTGACCTTTATTCTACATGACTTCGCGATCTTTGCGATTTTATTCACAAGATTTTGTAAAAATGCGTTGATAAAATTGAAGATGTTATTTCAAACGTGGCCAGCCAGAATTCTGTTCCAATTTCTTACCTGGAACGAAAATACAAACAGAAATTGAGTTCTGGATACGATTTGCCTTCGAATTACGTAGGGAAATCGACGAACATCGATTTTCCGTTAAATTATGCATGTTTGAACAAAAATGGTATTCGGTAAGAAAAACCGCCGAAAAACATTTTTTTTGGAAAAACTTTTGAACACATCAAAAATGAGTGTCCAAAAAAGTTCGAAGTCAATCGGTGCAGAATTGGCGATGTAATTTTGCCGCAGGACACTAGCGGACAAAGGTGACACGCTTAATCCAGCTTCAGTGCCACGATTTTGTTACAAAATCGTGTGAAAAAATTCGTAGAGATACTTAAACATATGAGGAATAAAGGCCACAAACTAGAGTTTTCATTCTATCAACTGGGTATCCATAAACAATTGTCAAAACTCACCTTTTTCCGGGCTCTAGACTGGTGGTCTTCCTTAAGGGGAGGGTAGGGATTTAAGCGTGAAAAAAAACACTTTTTTGCGAATTTTTTCATCTATATGGATAGAGTAAATTTATTGAAACCTCTTGTACATTGTTAAGTGTCATTTCAAGAACATTCCGTGAAATTTGTACGCGAAAATATCCACAAACAAGCCGGTGACAAAGCTTTTCCAAGAACGCCTTTGGAAAAACACGATTTGCGGTGTTCACTGTATCTCAGCTAGAAATGATCTGAAATCAAGTACCATTAAAATTTAGTCAAAGTATCATCAAATCCTCCCCCCAACGGCCTTGGATAATTTTTTTTTTTTCATTTCTAAATTTTTGGTAGTCATGTAAAGTGAAAAGTACTATTTTTCACGAAAAATTCCGCCATTTTGGGGGTGGAAAACCCCCTCAATGTAAAAAAAAATCTCAAACTAACCGTTGGGGGGAGGTATTTTATATGTAGAAAGTGTGTACCAAGCTTGAAATAAATCGGTCATGTAGTTTTCAAATGGCAGTGAACACGGAGTTTGAAAAAGTGGTTTCGAGAAAAACGCGCCACCGGCTTGCTTGTGGATATTTTCGCGTACAAATTTCACGGAATGTTCTTGAAATGACACTTAACAATGTACAAAAGGTTTCAATAAAATTACTCTATCCATGTAGATGAAAAAAATTCGCCAAAAAGTGTTTTTTTTTCACGCTGAAACCCTTACCCTCCCCTTAACGCGCAACTTTTTTAAAACTTTCTACGGAGTTTCAACGCTATTTCTAAATATGTGAAGTTATGCGGTCGAGTTAACATTCCAATGAGAGCAAAAAAAAAACCTTATTTCGATACTCTCTCGAAACTATTGAAATGTCTTAATTTCGTGCAAACCCAATCGTGCCTATGAAATTCACAAGAGGTAATCAGTGTAATAAAAATGCTTGGCATAGAATTATTCTTTTGTGAATATCGATGAATCTCCGCCATCCGAAGTGAAAAAAGACGCTGTCGAAGCAAGCATTTCCGACCTGTCAGCAACATTTTTTTCCAATATTCTCAAGAACATCACTTCTTCCAGCATACCTCTTCGTTCTCGTGGTACTTGTATCCCAAATATGCATCGACATACCTAGTGCATTCGTGCTTCATATATTTCACATTTCGATCGAACGTTAAATTTCATTTTCTGTCGAACGTTCAGACGTTGAGTACGAGGTCGAAAAATTTCATCATGCCAGATATTTCACGCATCGCCTTATTCGAACAGAATTGTACGATGCCCGAAACGCGAGCTTTGAGATTATTATGGAGAGTGAACAAAAAATATATTCATCATACTAGTACTATTAAATAACTGTCTGTTAAAAAAATGTAATGAAAATAATGACCATTTGCTAAACTATTTCTACAATAGACATACGCTTTTCTCGGAATAGTTCAGCAAATGTTGCACTTCAAATAAATAAACAAGTAACAAAATTCGATACTATTGTAACCGACCAAAAAAGGTCGTTTTTTCGATTTTGTTTTGTCTACTAGATTATTTTTTTGGGATTTGGTAAAAAGGTATGTTATTAAGCATACATTGAACTTATTTCGTGTAAATGTTTATTTAAAAAATTAAAAATTAACAACGTCATTGAGGTATAACAGAGCCTCTGTATAAAAACTCGGTGCAAGGGCCGGATCGATAACATGACAATGGTCGGTCTGAAAAACAAAAAGAAAAAATTTTGAGCATCTAAATAAATGTAGTTCTCGGTGTACGTAGTCGTTTTCCGAAAAAAAAATTCACGAAAGGTGGGTGTTAAAAAGAAAGTTTACTTTTGGCGAAATTCTTACTTACATTCGGAGGCTCCAAAAATACTAAATTAAAAAAAACGGTTATGTGCAACGATAGCTACTGCAATTACGGAAATTTTCTTTTTTTTTTTTAAATAAAAAATCGGATAATTATCGCTAGAGTTATGATTCCGGCCAGGTCGAGAAAAGAAAGTTTTAATATACGTAAATCATTGCGCTACCTGCTCTCACTAAACCATCTGTGACTTGGTCGATTTTCAATATTTTAACGTGAACATTTTGTCACTTATTCTTGAATATGTATACTTTGATAAAATGCAAGAAAAATCAATAATTTTACTCGTCACAGTGGTGTCCCGCCTTAAACCTATAAACGTATTATTTTCACATAAATATATCTATGGAAAAAGAATACGTTGGACCCGTTACATATCTATGTTACATTGGCCATCAGCAAGTCAAGCTGTTTTGAGGATGGGCTATAATATATTTTCAACGAACTGTCAATTTGGGGACACAACGTTCTTCCAAATGGCCTTCATATAAATATTTTTTCATTCATCCTCAGGTAATTTCGAAGACTTACATAATCTTCAGTGTGGACATGATAGGCTATAGTACGGGAGGTCCTCGAATTTGAATGTCTTTGAAATCACTCTGTCATATAGACGTATGCAAAACAATAATAACAATCCAGAAAACACGTCACGAATTTGGTGTTGAATTTTAATGAGTCATTCTCCTTGAAAAACGTAGAGAAAAGTGTATGAAACTTGCTATCCAAATTCGCAATACCTCTTGCATAACGATGTCTAAAGGTACGTCAGCCAAATAAACAAAACAATTTTTCAAGAAGTGCGCTTCGTCGCATAGAAATAGAAATTCAGTTTCCTTTGCAATATATATATATATATATATCCAAGGGTGACGAAATATCGAGCTCTATTTTTTCCCTTTTCTCACTATCCAACTATCTTCATTAAAGAAATTTAAAAAAATTATCGTGATAATTGCAAGAGGTCAAAAAATATTTAAAGGTCGCTCCAAACTCCCAAAAATTCAATTGTCATTAAAAAATCGATCTTTTTTCGTCCACTTCTCACTCATCAATTTTACGCTTTATAATTTTTAAATTAACCTCGCGAAAGCTCTAGCCGGCCAATGAATATTTAGTAGTCGCTCAAGAGCTTCGAAATTTCCAATTTTCGCCAATTTTTTTTACTCCTCACTCATAAATTTGACGCTTTGTAAAATTTTCAAAATAATTGATCCTTTTTTCTTTAAAAACAGATTTTTCAAATTTACCTTACACTTCTAACCCAAGAATTATAATCTTTGTTCTCATAAAATAATTGTTAAGGCTCTTGTCCGTAAACAAAATTATAGGTCGTTTTATTCGTAAAACAGAAATGGCAGCTGTTTTTCCCGCATCGGAATGCGTCCCACAGTTGGTTTCGTTCGTCAAATTGCAGACCAATCGTAGCTGTACTCTGTGACGAGCGACGCCATAATACGATAATACATAATAATACATAATAACACATATCGTCTAATTGGTGTTTGTTACAAATTATAATAATAAATTTCTCAGAACTCGAGCGACCACTAAATATTCATTGACCGGCTAGAGCTTTCGCGAAGTTAATTAAAAAATTGAAAACCGTAAAATTCATGGGTGAGAAGTGGACGAAAAAAAATGGATTTTTTAATGAAAATTTGAGCTTTTGGGAGGCTTGAGCGACCTTTAAATATTTTTCGACCGTTCACAGCTTCCGCGACAATTTTTTTTTCTCCAAAAAAGATAATTGGATGGTGAGTAAAAGGAAAAAAAATAGAACTCAAAATTTTCCACCCTAATATACACCCTAAGGAAGGAAAAACGGTTCTATGTCAAATATAGTTACATCAACGCAACCCGACTCGGAAATGCACGTCGCGCGGCGAGAGATTGGAGGTCTCTTTCTCCGACACTCTTTTTGCACATCGTGGAGAACAATCCATCACGGATTGAATAGTTCACGAACTGCCTCGCTGTGTTTCATTCTACGTATGACTTTTGCTCGCTCTCCCTCTCGTTCTCCAACCCCAGGACATATACAAATTGGAATTCGGTTTTTCCATCTATCTCATAGTTTTTCCTCAATTTTCAACACCTCTTTCTCTTGACTATTCACTGTTTGAAACAAATTCTGTTTTGCCTTTTCCGTTCGTAGAGCCAGGAAAGTTTTTGCCGATATATCGTTCAGAAGTCCCAGTTAGCCTCGAATACGAGATAAAATTTCGTGGCGACCTGATAAAATAGTTTTACCGCAGTCTCCCCGTTAGCCCATTGTACCGAAACTTATTTATTTTTTTATTTTTATTAGCACACGAGTTTTATACGAATTGTCACGAATATTTCACGACCGTTTCATCGTGTAGCCAAGCCATCCCAGGTAGGAAATCAAAAGGCTGACGATGGAAACAAGCTTGTGCGAGACTTGTTTCACCGAGCCTGAGTGAGACAGACCTGGCCCAGGTTTCATTGCATCGTTTGGAGCAGCCTGGAACCAAGACTGGCTGCTTAGCCTAAACTCAGGGTTATTTCAAGCTTTATTCAGCCGGTGAATTTTGAGGCTGATAAATCAAGGCTGGATGCAGGCTTGTTTTAGGTTGTCATAAAATAAAATAAGTTTAAAATAATATTTTTTCTGTACTTTTATGAAAAAAAAAAATTGGCAATAAGTTTGTCGGGTGAGAAGGCACGAAAAACGAAAGCGAAGGAGGCAGCTCAGAACATTTAAACATATGCTCTTATCGATATTTATGAGGTACACAAAAAAGTGTATACGAAAATAAAAGTACGCAATAAAATAAAGTATTGTTTTTTAAAATATTTTTTATATATATTTTGTAACAAATAATATAACAAATAATAAATATATATAATAAATCAAATGAATTCTTTACAAATTTATTAAATTTACCCCAATGTAGAATATAGAAAACTAAAAACAGGCCTCATATAGCCTCGGGAAGAGTTTGGGAAAAGCCTGGTCATAAATGCTCGTGAAGGCTTCATTAAGGCTCGTTTTGAGCCTTGTTGTTTCGTCGTTTCAGGCTTAGTACAGGCTTTTCTACCAGCCTTTGGTCAAGCCTGTGTGCAAGAACCTGAAACCGCGTTATCATTCAGAGGTTCAGCTAGGCCTGAAATCAGGCTGGTGCTCAGCCTGAATTAAAAAAGGTGAGCCTTGTTTCAGAGCTTGGCGAGCCCTTTTTTCATCGTCAATTCCTACCTGGGATGATGTACTTTTTTTTCGTTCTTACAGTTTTTGCTACAGTTGCATTATTGTTGCTGTAGTTACGCTGGTTGTTTTTATCCCTGAGCCCAAAATTAATCGCGGACGCGCAGTTTTTAGCGTCTGGAGTGATTGTGGAGGAAATTCAAGACGGAGCATGCAAAGTGTGTCGATTAAACGGATATTTTGTCTACTGTTACAGGCGATGGCGGGGGCGCGGGTGACGGCGATCCCATCGTCAGTGCGAACTCTGAGAAAAAACCCGGATACGAGACAAATCTTTATCTCTACGATGTAAGTAATAATTTTACCTTATAAAATTGAAAAAACATGATACCCTAATTTTCCTTAGGTTCAAATTTATTAGGCAAACTGACTTCAAGCATGGCCGTCAACATTCCTTTAAAATGTTTAACATTCGTTTTACAATCCTCTTCTACCACGGATGTATTCGACGCGAAGTTTGAGAATCGACGCTATCAGATTACCAGAAAATATTACTATTTGTTATTTACTAATTACTAAGTAATTACTAACAAGGAACATCACTTTGGTGTCCTCCTCCAATTTTGTTGAAACTTTTTTATGTGGAAGAGTATCAAAAACTAAGAGACACGTATTTTTGTTTATCGGCGGAAAAACGGTTTTAAGGGGTGAAACGCACCCTAAAAAATGGGGACGTTTTTCGTTTTTCGTCGATAACGTTTTAACGGTACGAGATAATAAAGTATTTCAATTAGCAGCAATGTTTATTTTTTTGTGCACTATACATTTGAGATGAGAACGATAACGTTATCGGCGAAAAACGAAAAACACCCCTATTTTCGAGGGTTCATTTCACCCCTTAAAACCGTTTTTCCGCCGATAAGAAAAAATACGTATCGCTTACTTTTCGGTGCTTTATAATGTACCCAAATTTCAACAAAATCGGAGGGTGTCACCTGAGGGATGTTCCTTGTAAGTAATATTAAGGGGAGGGTAGGGGTTTCAGCGTGAAAAAAAACACCTTTTTGCGAATTTTTTTCATCTATATGGATAGAGTAAATTTATTGAAACCTTTTGTACATTGTTGAGTGTCATTTCAAGAACATGCCGTGAAATTTGTACGCAAAAATATCCACAAACAAGCCGGTGACAAAGCTTTTCCAAGAACGCCTTTGGAAAAACACGATTTGCGGTGTTCACTGTATCTCAGCTAGAAATTATCTGAAATCAAGTACCATTGAAATTTAGTCAAAGTATCATTAAATCCTCCCCCCAACGGTCTTTGATAATTTTTTTTTTCATTTCTAAATTTTTGGTCGTCATGTAAAGTGAAAAGTGCTATTTTTCACGAAAATTCCGCCATTTTGGAAGTGGAAAACCCCCTCAATGTAAAAAAAAAATCTCGAACCAACCGTTGGGGGGAGGTATTTTATATGTAGAAAGTGTGTACACGGTTTGAAATAAATCGGTCATGTAGTTTTCAAATGGCAGTGAACACGGACTTTGAAAAAGTGAAAAAGTTTCGAGAAGTCAGAGCTACAGTATTAGAGGAACGGGACTAAATAGTCAATAACTTCGAGAGTTTTGGTCTGATTGACTTGACATTTTGGGATTATATTCTTGAAATGGTTAACTATAAGAAAAGACAAAAAAAAATCGATTTTTCAAAAGTGCTAACCCCTACCCTCCCCTTAATATTACTAATATTACTATTTGTCATTCTGTTGAAATTTTTCACTTTATTGAAAAGTTTGTTTGATATTTCATAAAAAATGGAAACAGTTCACTCGTCGAAAGTAAAAGGAGCAAAAAGTGAGGAAATGAAAGGAGGAGTGAGAGAGAATGTAAAGAAGAATATGCACTCGAGATCAATCAGTTCTTCCCAGCAACTCTTCCCATTGCCCGCTTTAACTTTAGCCGCAAGAGCGACTTGTCAGCAAAGACGAGAGGGACTCATGTTTCATTCTCAAACGTTCTCCGCAGGAACGATGCATATTCAGTGAGTTTGCCCCGCGCTCAGTATAATTCCATTCAATTGAATTTTCCAACAGTCTCGTTCTTTCGTATCGGTTTTTTTAAATTATTTTCTTTGCCAGCCAAGTTATTTCTTTGGCGTACTCTATCGCCCTTCCTCCCTCTCGTCGTCTCTTTGAAGCTCTGGCATACACTCGCCGATGTTCGTGCATTGAGATATCGTCGACCTGCCGAGGCTTGACCCAACGACGGCTTTTTCTCCCCTCCGAAATACCATTTTAATAACTCTTTTTTTTTCGAATAAAAAAGCAGCTTGTATTTTGCAAATGATTTTTTCTACGTCAAATACGAAAAAATCATTTTTTAATTTGATAGCGTTCATATTTACTTGCCGCATAGCGCGTATGCAAAACCAGCGCACGTGGCAATTTTGCCAAAAACTTCTTAAATTTCGACAAATTGTAGCTTCGAATTTTCAAGGCGGGATAACATTCAGACGGGAAAGAATTGAGGGGTAAAGCCACTGCAGCGGGGAAAAAAATAAGTATATTTTGGGATTTTTTTGAGCAGGACAATGGATTAAATCAAAATTCTAAAAAAGGTGATTTATTGTACATATCATGCATTGTATGAAGTATTTTTTTCAAAGTAATATAAAACAAAATGGCGGCTGCACAGCTTTTCTTCGGCGAAACCTTTTTTCATAGGCGCGCGGCCGGACCAACGGCACCTGCCATTTTTTATTTACAGTGAATGAAATTTTTGTTTTCGATTATACATGTGAATAGCTACAGAAGTACGTAGGATTTTTTTGATATATCGATTTTTGCAAAAACAGCGGGTTTTTTAAATAATAGTTCAAAATTCTCAAAAAAACATCGTCCGAATCGTTTATAAAAAAAACAATGTAATATATCGAGAAAATCCTACGTACTTATATGCAGAATGTAATTGTGAATATACAGTTCAAATTTCAAGTCAATCGGTCAAGATTTGTTCGAGTTATGAGTCCGGCCGACTTGAAAAATGTCGTTTCGAGAAAAACGCGTTTAAAGTTTTCGGTACGGATTGCATCGGACTGAGAGGGGCTGCGCCAAAATTCAAAATAGAAGTATTTAGACATTTTTCCCAATTTAATCCTTTGAATATGTCATTTTTAAGATATTAAGGCATCTTAAAAAAAATGAAATCGATTTTTTGAAATTTCTACAGTAGCCTTACCCCTTAAGAACGTTTGAGGGATTTTTTTATACTAAGAAATAATAATTCTACCTTTATCAAACTGTAGGTATACACTAACAGTGTATTCAAGTATACAAAACACTTTATTTCAATTCATTTATCATCAAAATGGCGAAGCTGTGGCAGAGTGTTACAGCAAGGTTGCCGCGTGAGTTACGAATCGGCGTGCAGTCTAGCATCCCGTAGACTTTGCATTGCAGAATTTTTTTTTTAAATTCACTTAGACCCTTTATAGTTTCTATTTGACAGTAATTAAAACAAAGAAAACGCAAGTTTAAGAGACAGGCACGCATTTATTTTAAAAAAATCAAAATTTGACACAAAATTTCTGGAAAATTTGGATGAAAAAAAAGTAGTTTAAAAAAATAATTTTCCAGAAACAATTATCGTCAAGTAGAAGGTAGCAATATTATCAATATTTCTACCAAGTTTTAAATCAACCGGCTCAATAATTTTTGAGTATTGCTGCACGCCGATTTCGAAAATGTAGTGTTCAGAAAAGCGCGTTTGAAGTTCACGCCCGCTCCGAATCCGAGTAAAAATTTGATCGTTGTAAACGTATATCCCGCGTGAAGGGGTATGCATAACCTTGAAGTTAAAAAAAACAGACCAGTTTTTTATTTGTTTTTTTTTTCGTCTCAGGTATTGGGATGATAAGGTCGATCTTTCTCCGCAGATAGTACATAGTCTTGACATGCCATCGTTTTTTTAATGCAAAATATATTTCAACAACGTAATCGTTGTCATTTAATCTCAGGAAGTAGCCTTCGCACGGCTCAGTCGCGTACATGATTCCGGTAACTAGATTCATCTGAAGTAAAAAATGGAAAAATATACTTTTGGTACAATGGTGAAGCGACAAACCCACCGGATACTTTTTCGAAATTTTAAAATTTCCATAAATTGTACTGTTTTGAAAAAAAGTCGATTTTCGATTTTAAAAAATGACGACTTTAAACGGTTGTTATCAACAAACGGAGGAACATATGAAAAAATCATCTGGCCTGTCAATTGAAAATGTCACGAAATACGTTCAGTCAAAATTTGAAGTAAATCGGACGATTAAACGTAAACGTTTAAAAGTCCGTAACGAAACAAATTCACTCTGCAAACTCGTGGAAACGACGGAAAAAATACTTAATTGATTAAAAGCTAATATGCGAACTTAACCCTGATTAGACCCCCATGGAAATTTATATACACAAAAATATACTGCAAATTTATTTTATTAATAATTGTAATTTATGTGAAATGTATGCCATATATTGAAAATATATGTTGCATATATGTGCCAAATTCTAATTTTCGTAACGTTTTTATATATGAGATGTATATGCGTGGTATTACTGTATATCAATGTATCATATATCAAAGATATATGTAGCATTTATCCTGCATATATACCACATATATTTAGCATATATGTTGCATACACACTGCATACATACCACATATATACTGCATAAATGGTACATATATGCCACATATATACAGATATGCGTAGCATATCTGCATATAGTGTTTATATGTAATAGTGTACTTTAACTGTAGGTTAAGTTTTTTTAAGTTTAAGTTTGAAGTTTTATGAAGTTTAACTGTAATAGTGTTTATACACAGCATATATTTCTTGTCAGGAATATGTATAAAAAATGTATGCGTCATATATGACGGATAAATGACACATATATGAGTCATATATGACGCATACATTTTTGATATATTTTTCTGACAAAAAAATAGATTGAAAATATATCGAAAATATATGGGTCATATATGCGTCATATATTTGGTGCATATATACTCAATATATACGTATTATTCTATTTTTCGTCACTATATATGCGACCGATATATATATATATATATATGTGTGTGTGTGTGTGTGTAGCATATATTTTCTGCATATATTTTACATACATAAATTTCCATGGGGGGAGGATATCGTTCAGTTCGCCATTGAACACCCCGTACACCCATTTTGGGGATGAAAATATTTTCGCCGTGCTTCTACTCGTCCGACGGTAAAAAGTTTGTCCCCGACATTGGGTAAAGCGCAAACAACGTACCGTAAACTCGATTAGTATCACTCTTTATCAAGTTATTTATAAACCGGGGCCTCGTGTTTGTCTCTCCGTCACGCGAAGTGTATGATGTTGAGTATGCCGTGTATCCACGTCAGCGTGTCATCTACCGCTGCACACACCGTATATGTTTATGTATATAAAACCTTTCGTGTGCCTTTGACACGGAAACACCGCGTATAGTAGGGAAATTAAAAAAACGCCCAGGAAGTATTAAAAAAATCATTCCCTAAATACGTTACGGAAATGTGCGTGTATGCATCAATTGAAATGGTTATGGAACCAAAATTGTTTGGGTTTCATAACTATTTCAAGTGCGTTGTATAGGGTGTCTCAAAATGATCTGACATTTAAATTTGTTTGTAAAACGTATTATTTATTTTAAAAATATGAATATTTTTTATTTTAATATAAGGTACAAATCTGGCGTGAATGTGTAGAACACAATATATCCGATAAATGGCTGCTTCGTCCCTGTTTGCAAACGTTCACTCTTTTGACGAAATTTTCAATAACATTTTCACATAATTTCGGACTAATTTCATTAATGGTGCGTGCAATTGCTTCCTTGAGCGCCTGAATGGCCTGTGGGTCGTGCGCATACACTTTTCATTTCAGAAAACACTAAAGAATGAAGTCTAAGGGCGTCAAATCGCACGATCTTGGTGGCCAATTAAGGAGTGAGGTCTAGTTGAACGTTAAAAAAGGCCTTTTTCCGATTTTTTTCGGCGAAACGATAAAATAATTTACAACAAAAGTTCTTCCGTTTGAAAGATATATATTTAATGTAAACATTGTAATTTTTTTAAAGAAATATGTTTCAAAATAAGCCGATACGTATCAATGGCCGAGGACGCTGCAAAAAAAAACAGGTTTTGCGGTGATCACTCTCACGCTGTGACGGATTATCTGAAACCAATAAAACAGGGGGGAATCTTTAGTCAACGATATAATGCTCCGGTTGAACGAAGGGTTTTGAAAAATTTCCATTTTTCACAAAATGGCGGACGTTGAAAGTCAAAAGTGTTGTTTTGACCAAAATTCCACTTACAAAAATTGACTATAAAAAAAAAAATTGTCCAAAAAAAAATCCTTCGTTCATCCGGAGGAAAACTATGTATAGAAGAAGTGATATAAATTTCAACCTGATCGGTAAAGCCGTTCTCGAGTTACATTGATCACCGACTTCGAAAACATGGTTTTGAAAAAAACGAGTTTAAAGTTTTGAGTACGATTTGCATGCAGATAAATTTTTTTTTTTTGTAACTTACATAGAGTCGTCTATTCCTGGGCCATATAGTTCGCCTTCCTACGCTTTATTAATTGCATCTGAAGCCATTTTCAGTTGCCGCCGAACTACCCTCGCCTCTCGAGTGTTTTCCAGGGATCGCCGGTTAGCTTTCTCGACTCAAATACAATCTTTGGCCTTGGCAAACGCGTGGGCGTGTGGTCCCAACTTGATCCCCATGGCATCGAAGACTGCTAGCAAACCGTATGTACCCTCGTTAAAAGTGCAGGTAGCGATGTAAGCGGCTATGCTGACGGTAGTATAGCTGGCAGGTAATGTTTTCGGCATGATCTTCCAAATGATTTGGTTAAAACTTTCGTTGCTGTTCTGTGTGAAACCTCCAATGCACCTTTGCAACAATTCATCGTTTCTGAGACTTTCATAAATAGGTTTTATTGCATCGAAGACTTGCTTCGGCAACGCAGTGTAATCGTGTTTGAAAGACTTCAACTTCTTCTCGGCCTTTGCTTGTTGATATTTGCACCACGAGTCAGCACCTCGTGGACACTTGTGATGCTGCGGTTTCTCGACGGTTGAAATCTTGTGATAGAGCGTAGCCCAAATGGCATCCTTCATTTTTTCAACCGAATCAGAGTTGTCACGAATAGCCTTGCCAAAATACACAGATAATTGGTCAATCAATTTAGCAGTCAGTTCCCCTTTTATATATATATATAGGTATGAAATACAATAAAGACCTTCAGCGACCCTTTGGAGTCGAGCGCACAGCTGCCGCTACCTGTTTACTTTATATGGCTCAAACACGGCGTCCTTCAAAGTTATGTATTTCGGCGAATAATGGTCTGATTTACATTCAATTAGTCGGAAAATACTCGTAAGATATTATACTTTTAGAAAATGAAAAAAAAATCGATTTTTTTTAAATTCTAACTAGACCTCCCTCCTTAAGGTAGAACGAGCGCGCGCTCTTGATTTCTGTTCCGTCGCATACGGAACAAGCGAGCAGTTTATTATTAATTTGATTGAAAATAAGAATTTAGCTAGTGTTAAAATTTTCTATATAATTATAAATGTTCACATCGTCCCAAGGCACAACAGGGAAGAATATTTCTCTCTTACCTGAAGTCCATAAAAAAGGGTCAATAGCCCACGCACGGGTTTGCTCGACGACTCGCGCGCTCGGTGAACCACGTGCAGGGCAATTCAACATTTGGTTCGCAAATGTTACTTTTATTTTTCTAAGCCTTTATACGTGACTACGTTCATACTGCGCATATCGGCGTACCAATGTACCCCTAATAAAGGGATTTACCAAGCGTCCACGTGATGGTAGAGTTAGCGAGGAAGTTTTTTCATCGCGCCAAAGAGTTCGTCACTGGAATGCCCCGCTGGTCAAAACACGTGTGCGACAGGGCTGACCAGTATTTTCTATTCTCACACTTCTCATCCGTGATTGGTGACAGCTACAATCCACCCACTCCTTTTTCTACATTTTTGGACCAATGAAATTAGTTGTTGTTCTTCCAAGGGGTGGCATCGCATCCCCCGTTTGTGAGACAGCTCTCATCACTAACCACGGATGTAAGACTCGAACTTCTTTTCAACAGTAATCATCAAACATTCGAAGAGGAAACATCAAGAGTCCAATCAGTGCGGAACTCTTGCCTCTCACGAACAAATTACTCAAACATCTCCATAAGATAACTCTATCAACACCGTCGTCATTACTACGCGGAAACAACGTGAATCAATGATCAGTACTTTAACTGATCGATGTAAATAATTGTGAATAAATTAAATTGTTTTTTAGTTTATCTCCAATTGTTTTCAACTAACCACCTTCACCACATTAGTTTGAGGTGCGGGAGTTCAATCACGGGATTGCAGTGTCGAATCTCACGCGTTCGGTATCAGGATTTACGACCCTGGTTGACTTGCATCAATAAGTCAAGTCGCACTGTGACCGTGAACGGAACATTTCTTTTTTGGTCCTTCGAGCCGGATCTGAGATTCCAGTCTCACTATTTGATCAGTGAAGTGAAAGTGTGAAATTGAAGCAGTCGAACACAAGGCGCACGACGACGTCTAGGGCGGAGCAGCATCTCATCCTCCACCAGCGGATCACAACGTCAGTAGCGCCAACGATTTCACGCCACAAGGGTAAGCTCGTTAGCTGTATCAATTGCCAATCACGTCCCTGTGCCTTTCACATTCACCCGCTACGCTTCACAATCGCGAAAAATGGCTCTAAGCCCAGTAAACGCAAGGCTTAGGGATCAGCTTGTTCGAAAGCGCGGGTCCATAAAGGGTAAACTCACAAGCTTCAAGAGTTTACTGGACAATCAAGAAGTCGATCCTGACATCTACATATTAAAGGCGCACATGGGTCGGCTAGAAAATTCTTTCGCGAAATTGGAAGATTACACTAGCGAACTGCAAGAGCTTGAGCCAGAAGTCGACCATTACGCAGAACAAGCAACGATGGAAATGGACTACGCGAACGTCCTAGCAAAATGCTATAGACTTCAGGATAGAGTCACCCAAGCAGCAGCAACAGCAGCGGCAAGCTCATCTTCCAGCATTCGGGCGTCACCGAATACATTCGCACCAATATCCACACTAGCACGCCTTCCAGAACAGAGTCTTCCGAAGTTCACAGGAAAATATGAAGACTGGCTGAGTTTTCAAGATGACTTCCAGTCGACTATCGGGCGACGACCGGGTCTCAGCGACACCGAAAGATTAAAGTATCTGCGGTCATGTCTCAGCGGGGAACCCGAGCGTCTTGTACGACAATTCGAGACCACGGACGAGGGCTACCGAAGCGCTTGGGCGCTTCTAAAAAGGATGTTCGAGGACAAAAACAAAATTCGCGAACGCCACGTAACGGAGATTTTCAACATCCCTACAATGCAAGGAGAGTCAGCACAGAATCTCAGCGAAGTGATAAACAAACTCGAACTTCATTGCTCGGCACTCAAATCGCTGGGCGAAAATACATTCAGTACCATGATGCTCTGCATCGCACTGTCAAAAATCGACAAATCTACACGCAAGCAGTGGAAGATGTCTCTCAAGGAAGATGAGTTGCCAACATACGACCAACTTATCACATTTCTTCGAAAAATTGTCATCTCATCAGACGAGCCTCTCAATGCTTTCAAGGACGGAGGCTCAAACGGTCAAGGTAAGGTACGCAATTGCTTCCAAAATGGCCAGAGCGGAAAGACTCCGAAGCAGAGTCGAACATTCGTGACCAACACGTCGCACGAATGCCCGATGTGCAAGGGCAGTCATCAGCTATTCCAATGCCAGGAATTCAAGAGGCTCACGCCGAAGGAAAGGTTCGACGCAGCAACGCGGGTATCCGCGTGCATTAATTGCTTGCGTTTAGGCCACAGCGTCAGACAGTGTACGTCTAATTTCACGTGCAAAACGTGCCGCAAGAAGCACAACACGTGGTTGCATTTCTCAGAATCGCCGCAACCATCGTCTGTGGCGAGCGAAGCAACGCAAGCATGACTGGCAACACCGCAAGTCTTGGCAGATAAAACGGGAGTTATTAGCTTAATGGCCAGCATCCCGTCACGTGATCTCCTAGTGACAGCAAAGATCAACGTATACAGCTCATCAGGAGAACTCATATCATGCCGAGTATTGCTTGACACTTGTTCCAACAGCAACTTCATGACCGAAAGGTTTGCAACACTTCTCAATCTACAAAAGAAGAAATTTACAGTGCCAATTGGGGCCATGAATCAAACTCGAACGGTCACAAACAATCTCGTGACCGCGCGACTAAGGTCGAGGATCTACAACTTCGAAAGGACTTTGAGCTTCCTGACGATTGACGAAATCGCAGGACTCGTGCCAGATGAAAGGATCTCCCGACAGTCATTATCGCTGCCGCGCAATATTCAGCTCGCGGATCCGGAGTTCGACCATCCAGCGCCAGTCGACATGCTAATCGGCTCCGGAACGACATTGTCCACTTTCTGCGTAGGACAAATAAATCTCTCCGCACCCGGTGGTCCGGATCTCTATTTACAAAAAACACTCTTGGGCTGGATCATCGGCGGTGCTATTCAAACAAATGACTTGTCGCCGTGCAACCGACAATGTCATGCCACCACAATGGAAGGCATCATGAAACGCTTCTGGGAAATCGAGGAAATTGACATAAAACGTCACAACTCACCAGAAGAAATTAGCTCCGAGAATCACTTCCGAACAACGGTAAGACGAGACAACGATGGTCGATACATCGTTGCACTCCCGTTCAACAGCAGAAGGGATCAGCTCGGTGAGTCTCGATCAATGGCCACGAAACGCCTTATCGGACTCGAGAAAAAATTGCAAAAAAATCCAGAGCTGAAAATACAGTACGATGCTGTGCTCCAGGAATACCTGACCTTAGGACACATGTCACGGGTTCAGAACAACACCGAAACGGGGGGAGGTTTCTATCTTCCTCACCACGCGGTTATCAAAAACAGTAGCCTGACCACCAAGGTCAGAGTTGTCTTCGACGGATCAGCGAAGTCCAGCACTGGGATATCTTTGAACGACACTCTCATGGTCGGGCCCACCATTCAGGACGACATCTTCTCACTCCTGCTGCGGTTTCGCGGGCATCAGTACGTGCTCACAGGAGACATCGAGAAGATGTACCGACAATTCAAGGTTCGGAAGGAAGATCGGAAATACCAAAGGATTCTGTGGCGCGACGTCAGTGGCTCAATAGCCACATACGAGTTGAATACCGTGACCTTCGGACTGGCTCCAGCACCTTTCTTGGCTACCCGTTGCCTTCAACAATTGGCTGAAGATGAAACAACCAACTTTCCAAGGGCTGCTGAAATCATCAAACGTGATCTGTACGTCGACGATCTCATTACCGGAGCGGCAACATTCAACGACGCTCTGCAACTTCGAAACGAAATCAACGCATTATTGCAACGAGGCTGTCTCAACCTTCGACAATGGGCTTCCAACGAGCCACGCCTCCTTCAAGGTCTCCCATCCAGTAGCGTAAATCTCAAGCTACAATCGCGGCAAGACCAAACTATCAAAACTCTCGGCGTGCATTGGAACTCCGAACAGGACTCGATCATCTACACCGTCAGTCCTGTCTCGCGAGATCATCGCATTACGAAAAGAACCATTCTGTCGCATATCGCCAGAATATTCGACCCGCTGGGTCTGCTTGGTCCTGTGGTGACACAGGCGAAGCTCATCATGCAACGACTGTGGAGGGAGAAACTCGATTGGGACGAATCCATTCCGGCAGAAATACAAACCGAATGGAACAACTACGCATCACAATTGAGTGTCCTCAACAACTTGGAGTTCAGCAGAAGAATTATTACCCCACAATGCAAAGAAATTCAACTGCACGGATTCTGCGATGCTAGCGAAAGGGCCTACGGAGCCTGCATTTATATCAGAGGCATCAACAGCAATGGGAGCATCTCAACAACGCTCCTCTGCGCCAAATCTCGTGTCGCGCCGCTCAAAAGGGCGCAGGATGGGCCGAGCAAGGAAGTCTGTTCACCAGAAGCAGTCTCAGCAATCGAGCACATTCCACCCATGACAATCCCAAAGCTGGAGCTATGTGGAGGTGTGCTTCTGGCCAAACTTTATGACACTGTTCGTCAAGCATTGAACATCAAAATCCACAAAACAGTTTTTTGGTGCGATAACACGGCGGTCCTCAACTGGATCAATACACCGCCATACCAACTTTTGACATTCGTAGCTAACCGGGTGTCCATCATCCAAGAAAAAACACACGCTGGTAATTGGCGTCACGTCCGGTCACTCGACAACCCAGCAGATCTCATTTCAAGAGGTCAACAACCGTCGGAGTATATCTCGAGCCTCATGTGGAAAAATGGACCGCAATGGCTTGCTCAAGACGAATCTACATGGCCACAACTCGGAGTACCAACAGTGGACCAGTTACCCGGACTGCGCAAGGTCCAATGCCTTGCAACACCAATTCATAGCGATATCATTACACGCTATTCATCAATAGTGAAGCTCCGGCGATTCATTGCATATGCCCGGAGGTTCAAGGCGCCGCAGACAAAACAAGGTCACCTCACGTGCGAAGAACTAGAAGCAGCAAACGTCACCATCATAAAACTTGTTCAAGCAGAAGGCTTTCCCAAGGAGCTCAGAGACTTGAAAGAAGAAGGGACCGTGGACCCAAAGAGCAAGCTTGTCTCATTAACCCCATTCTTGGATAATTTGGGCATAATTCGAATCGGCGGTCGACTCACGAACTCCAAGTTTCCGTTTACAGAGAAGCATCCCGTGATTCTGCCACGATCACATCACGTAACCACTATCATTATCCGGTATGAGCATATTTCCACATATCATGCCGGCGTACAGACTACGCTCTACTCTCTAAGAAAACGATACTGGATAATCGACGGAAAAAACCAAGTTCGCAAGGTGATCCGCGGCTGTATGACCTGCGCGAGGGCAAATCCTCCATCCACAAGCTACATAATGGGAAATCTACCTAGAGTTCGCATTACCGAAGCTCGACCATTTTTGAACGTAGGAGTGGATTACTGTGGTCCATTTTTCATCAAAGAAAAGAAGAATCGCAACCGAGGAAGAATCAAGGTGTACGTTGCAATCTTCATCTGCCTCGTAGTCAAGGCCGTGCATCTCGAGCTAGTCAGTGACATGACTACTGAAGCCTTTCTCGCTGCTTTGAAACGATTTATTTCGAGAAGAGGAAGATGTCAAAATATCTACTCTGATAACGGCACAAACTTCGTCGGTGCCAACAACGAAATGAAGGAGATCGTACAACATTTACATTCCAACGAACACAAGGAAAAGACACACACCTTCTGCAGTGATCGCGGAATCAAGTGGCATTTTATGCCACCACAATCACCAAACTTTGGTGGAATATGGGAGGCTGCAGTCAAGTCTTTCAAACATCATTTGAGACGAGTCGTCGGCGAACAACTGCTCACGTTTGAGCAGCTTTATACGTTTGTCACAGAAGTAGAAGCAATCCTTAATTCACGCCCGTTGACTCCTATCTCATCAGATCCCAACGATCCTCTTGCACTCTCACCTGGTCACTTTCTGATTGGCAATACATTAACGAGCGCACCTGAAGCAAATTTCGTCAACATTCCATCCAATCGGCTATCATTATGGCAGCACATACAAAAGATGAAGCAGGATTTTTGGACCAGGTGGCACAAGGAATATTTAAACGAATTAAATATTCGCCACAAATGGATTCGAGGCTCCCACAGCATCCAAGAAGGCTCTCTCGTACTTCTCAAGGAAGACCATCTACCTCCTCTTCGATGGCTCATGGGAAGAGTTATCGAGACTCGACCCGGTTCAGATGGCATCGTAAGAGTAGTCAAGGTCAAAACGTCCACGGGAATCTTCGACAGGAATGTTCGCAAGCTCGCACCACTGCCATGGCTAACTGACAGTGACAGTGACAGTGACAATCACAAATAATCAATTTAGAGACAATTAACGCAATTGCGAACTCACCTATAGACTATACTCAAGCATAACCTTCAATTGTAATGTAATTATGGTGATCGCACTTGATCGGTACCCTCTCAAGGGGGGAGTCTGTTCCGTCGCATACGGAACAAGCGAGCAGTTTATTATTAATTTGATTGAAAATAAGAATTTAGCTAGTGTTAAAATTTTCTATATAATTATAAATGTTCACATCGTCCCAAGGCACAACAGGGAAGAATATTTCTCTCTTACCTGAAGTCCATAAAAAAGGGTCAATAGCCCACGCACGGGTTTGCTCGACGACTCGCGCGCTCGGTGAACCACGTGCAGGGCAATTCAACATTTGGTTCGCAAATGTTACTTTTATTTTTCTAAGCCTTTATACGTGACTACGTTCATACTGCGCATATCGGCGTACCAATGTACCCCTAATAAAGGGATTTACCAAGCGTCCACGTGATGGTAGAGTTAGCGAGGAAGTTTTTTCATCGCGCCAAAGAGTTCGTCACTGGAATGCCCCGCTGGTCAAAACACGTGTGCGACAGGGCTGACCAGTATTTTCTATTCTCACACTTCTCATCCGTGATTGGTGACAGCTACAATCCACCCACTCCTTTTTCTACATTTTTGGACCAATGAAATTAGTTGTTGTTCTTCCAAGGGGTGGCATCGCATCCCCCGTTTGTGAGACAGCTCTCATCACTAACCACGGATGTAAGACTCGAACTTCTTTTCAACAGTAATCATCAAACATTCGAAGAGGAAACATCAAGAGTCCAATCAGTGCGGAACTCTTGCCTCTCACGAACAAATTACTCAAACATCTCCATAAGATAACTCTATCAACACCGTCGTCATTACTACGCGGAAACAACGTGAATCAATGATCAGTACTTTAACTGATCGATGTAAATAATTGTGAATAAATTAAATTGTTTTTTAGTTTATCTCCAATTGTTTTCAACTAACCACCTTCACCACATTAGTTTGAGGTGCGGGAGTTCAATCACGGGATTGCAGTGTCGAATCTCACGCGTTCGGTATCAGGATTTACGACCCTGGTTGACTTGCATCAATAAGTCAAGTCGCACTGTGACCGTGAACGGAACAATTTCTATAGATTTTGGTTAAATTTTAACCAATCGCTGTTCATATCATTATGTTTGTTTGAGTGGAATTTCAGAACAGTCGACTATTCAGATTGGGAGATAATGGCTTTTTAAATTGCAACTCTTAACATCGTAAGGTCTGCATTGACCGAAAGTCAGGTCACATAATTCGTCGTACCATTCCCTTGTCTTTATAAATTTTGAAACAAAAAATTATGTTTAGATAGCAAACTAGTTAGGGAAAGAGTGAAAAAAGTTTGGATTGCCTTTACTATTCAGTTTTGCTAAAAACGTTCAGTAAAGACAGAATGATTCTCCGTAACAAATATTTCTCCCCTATAATAAGAAGACATATGGCAACACCGCAGAACAGTTGTTCAATATTTCGAGAAAAAAAAATTATCGTGTTCCTAAAGTTAAAAACTTTTATCATAAAAAAAATATTTGCGTTATAAATACTAATATTTTATATTGTTTATGTTATCTTCATTAACAAATAAAAGTGTTGGTTAATTCATAACTAATTAAAAACTTTGTTCGATTAAAAATTACTTCCACATAAAAATTTGTGTTGCAGTATTATTTTAAATATGCCGCCCAAACTTACGTCATTGGATACGTGGAACGATGCCGTGTTACCATATGTCTTCTTATTATAGGGGACAAATATTTTTTACGAAAAATTATTCTGTCCAAATTTCACTGCACACCCTGCAGTGTTAAAAGTTGCTATTTCAAAACCCATTATCTCCCAATCTAAATAGTCGACTGTTCTGAAATTTCACTCAAACATGCATAATGATATGAACAATGTCTGGTTAAAATTTAAACAAAATCTATATAAATCAAGAGCGCGCTCTTTCCACCTTAAGATCGCCGCGGCGCAAGATAACACGACCATGAAACTTCGTCTGCTATAACTATGCAGTAACAATGCACGAAATAATAACTTCTATGCGTTGCTCGATCGTGTATGGTAATTCTCTATGACTAAACCACAAGACTTCCTGATGCCGGTTGTCGAAGATTAGTACTTTTTTTTCGTACCACCGCTTTTTCCACCCCATTTAGGGGATGGATTTAGGGTACAACCTAAACCCGGAAGAAAAGGATTTACATGGTAAAAAAAATGAGAAAGTGAAACAACAAAGGAAAATTTTCGTTGCATTCCAACGATGCAAACTTTAACACCATGTATAAACGACATGAAAATACTATATATATATGTGAATGAATGGATGAAAAATGAATTTTATAATTATTGAAACCGCAGTAAAATAAACGCGTAAAGAAGTACAATAATTATAAACAAAAGGGCAAGAAAAAATGAAACGCTAACTTTGCGAATAGGCTAGACCCTAAAATTTTACGACGTTGAAGTTTGCATCTTTGAAATGCAACGATTTCTTTTTTATATTTTTTTGGTCCTTCATTTTTCTCATTATCCAAAGGCCTTTTTTGCAAATTATAGTTGTAGATCTCTAATAAGAATACATGAAAAGATTAGAGTGATTTTCGTAGTCTAAATCGGATAAAAAAAGTTTGCGTAACTCAAAAGAATTGACTTCCGTTGCGTTCCAACGATGCAAACTTCAACGTCATAAAATGTATGAATGAATTCTGCGGTCACGGAACCGCAAGCAACTTTTTCATTGGTATAAAAAAACATAGTCCTTTACCGTTATTCGCGTACAGAAACAAAATGACAGTCGGATTAATAAAAAAAATGATTCTCAGTGTAACCGTGGAAGCCCATGGAAGATTTTTCTTCAGCATTCACATACGAGCAATTCTAAGATGAATGGATCAGTGACCTCCCATTAAGAAATAGTTGTCATAAAAGCGTTAAAAAAAATGTATAAATGAGTGAAAGAAAATCCATGCAGAGAGAATGACAGATAAAAGTTCGCGAGCATTTCACTGATTACGTGTGTCGTCCGATCACTTATCTCCTTCATGTCCGTCGAATCGATTCGGTTTTTTTTTATTGTCCCAAACAGATCGAACTCTTGTTCGTTGAAGCTTAGTCATCTCTTTCTCTTCCCATTTGTGGCTCTCGTGGTAAAGCACTTCACGACGACTGGAGTGAATCGGAGAGCTCGACGAAAAGAGAACGAAAGCTCGGGTGACTCCTCGGGATTCTAATGAAGCCTAGAGACCGTACTCCCAACCCTTTTGTAGCTTTTACTCCCTTCGCGGTTGTACATAGGATATTGCTGTCGCAGCCTACACAAGCTCTCCTCCCTGTCCTACTTTCTTATCTATCGAAGTCTCTCTCCTAACTGAGAACGAAACGGCGAGAGAGAGAGAGAGAGAGAGAGAGAGAGAGAGAGAGAGAGAGAGAGAGAGAGAGCTTCTTTCGAACGATTCCTCTTTGTCTCTCTCTCTCCCGAACTCATTCGATTTTGCTGAATCCGAAGATCGAGAATTCTCGATAACGAAGATGCAAAGCTAGGAAGACTTGCTAATGGGATTTAAAAGGAGAGGAGGGCAGCGCCAACTGCATTCGTTATGTAGAAAAAAAGAAACGCGTAGAACTAACGACTTGTACGTCGTTCATTACCAAAGTCGGGTTAATATTGCAAAATGTCAAAACCGTTGAACGACCAACGGAAAGTGGGAAGAACAAAATATTTTTCGAAATCATTCCCGTCAGAAAACGTATTTGAAAATCATTGAACTAAGGATAAATATCCGCTAACATCACAATTTTTTATATTTAGCAAAAAAGCATATTTTTCTATCATTTTCAGTGAAAAAAAGAAGACTGCACATTACTGTGATTTGAGTTCTCAAATCGTTCAGAAAACCAGCACAAATTAGGGGAAAAAGTTTACCGAAAAAAATCGCCGATTTTTAAGGAAGGAGATACTTTTAGGCAAGGAAAAAATGTCTGATTTCAGGTTTTTTTAAAACCCTTTCCTTGACCCACTGGGTCATTTTGACCCGGAAGAATTTTAAAAGAAATGCTCACTTGCCCGAAATTGATAGTTTTCAATAATTTTGTACAATAATTCAATTTTATATTTTCCGAATTTTAATTATGCAGAGATATTAAGAAATGTTTAAAGTGTATCCCGGATTTTTTTCAATAATCACCGACCGAAGTGTTGTTAAGGGCAGGTGGATGAAGTACAATGCGGGTCAAATTGACTCAGTGTGTCAAAGCCGGGGCCAAATATAAGTGTGTCAAGGAAAAATTTCTTCACCATTTTGGAGACTTAGGGTATGTTTTATTACGACTTTTGGCTGTTACATGGTATTTTTTAAATTAACCTTTAAAAATGGTGGATGTTGTCAGACGGCGTGACACGTAGCGTCAGCGGGATTAATCTGAAAAAAAAAACCAACGAAGCCTTTTCTTTCATTAGCACTCAAACGCAGAATATGAACCAAGAAAAAGTGAGAAATGTCTAAAATCGATAAAACGGTACGTTTTGCAACAAAAAGGTTGAATTCTCCGACAGAAATGGCTTTATTTTGCAATTAAAAAATACGGTTTTTTAACATTTTTCAAGAACATGTAGGGTCATGTTTTACACAATAACGTTAGAAAGATTGATATCAAATTTCATCGGAATCGGCCGATTAATTTTTTAGCTATACGTCACGCCAGTTTTGAAAATGCAATTTAAAAGACCGCCGCTATTTTTAAAGATTAATTAAAAAATACCATGTAACAGCCAAAAGTAGCAACAGACCCTAAGTCTAAAAAATGGTGAAAAAATGTAGCCTTAAAAAAAATCATGTAAATCAGCAAATATTTTCCTCGAATAAAGGTATTTCCCCCCTCAAGTCGCTGTATAGGTGACCTGGACTTATTCCTCCATACGTGTGTACATTGAAAAATCATGAAGGTGGTTTATTTTTCACGAAAGCAATCATCAATTTGTCAGCCAATCTCGCGGAATCTTGATACATTCACCCAGCACGTCTGTAATCCTCCCTTAGTGGTGTATTCATCCCAGAAAGCAACGCCACAGCAGCCCGTCGAATCAGTCGGATTTATCTTTATCGAATCGCCGTGCCGATCGTTTCACATTGAAGAATAACAAGTCCTTATTCGGATCCATATATGCGACCGAGCTGTGCGAGAAAAACACGTTCACGACGTAATTGAAGGTCAGGGATGGCAGACGAGTAATTTTGAAAATTACACTCAATTGCTTTTTTTTCAATGCATGGAAAACGATACGCTTGATTTTTCGACTGGATAAACCGAAGGTCGCGTATGGCGAAAAATAATTCGTAAGACGACATCCAATCATATCATTTTTCTGATGCGTCGAAAATTGTGGCCCATGAGTTTCGAACTGGACGATGGAAAAAATGTATCTTTTGTGAAAGATTCATTATCAATTTACCAAAACCTATTCAATGGTTGATAAAATTCTATTGATTTTTTATTAGCAATCATGGAAAAATTGAAAAAGCTCAACTGATGTCTACACTTGGTCATCACTTTTTCTCTCAAGGAAAAAAAAAGCGATGAAATGATTTTTGATTTTGTATGTTTCTGTATATGCGCCAATCAAATTGGATGATGAATTTTTCAGAATAATTTGGCCGATCGGAAGAGAACAAACGAATACTTCTTTTATTTTTACAATGAGTACCAAATTGGATGATCGATTTTTCGTGTGGAAATGGACGGATGAGAAATTAATAATTCGTAAGCTAGAACTTTTATTTTCAACAGTTTTTCGTAATGTACAATTTCGGAGTTATGGAATCTTATCGTAGAAATCGTCAGTTCAATGCGGATCTTATGGATGCTTGTTTTCTTTCTTGTGTTTTATTATTAGGAAGAATTGGACGATCGACCTCGGATCGCTACGTTGCTCAACACTCTGGGGAATTACAGCAACACGATACCAGCCCCAACCGATCCGGACAGCAAGCCTGGTCCAGCAGCCGGTGGTGGTGGTGGTGCCCGAATGGGAACTCTCATCGGCGTCTTCCTGCCCTGTATTCAAAATATCTTTGGCGTTATTCTTTTCATTCGTCTCACCTGGGTCGTTGGAACCGCCGGTGCTGTTCAAGGTTTCTTGATCGTGCTGTGCTGCTGTTGCGTTGTGAGTGTCCATTCACTCCAACTGGAATACAACAAACGCATTGCCTTTTTTTTATTATTCCGTACAAAACAATTGGTATATACGGACAAAATTGACCGCGACGTTAAGGACCTATACCAGTGTGAACGCTGAAAATTTGGGTGATTTTCGGGAATTTTTTGGAAGAAAAGTACTCCATTAAATGTTTCGGAAAATTCAGAATATATTTGGCTATATTTGACCTATATTGCATAATTTTTTTCATAGAAAAATATTGAGATCCAAACGACTTATGCGCTGCCTTCGGAGGCGCCAAAAAAAGTTCCTTCACGGCTGACATGATTCCGGCCGATTGAGTAGCTGAAACCGAAAAAGGAAAAAATGCCGTTAAATTGGTTGGTATTTCCTGTACAATGACGTAGGATTTTCGAAAAATATCAAAATCTAACAAAATGGCGTAGTTATGAGAAAAAAACGTCTGTTTTCTTGCCTATAAAATGGTCGTTTTTTTCAATGCCAAATCGTCAATTTTCATCCAACCAAAAATATTCTACGCCATTGTAGAGTAAATATATTCAAGAGTACTCAGTTCAAATATTTAACTACCGATTTTTGCAAGATAAAATGATAAAATGGTATAAATTATAATGATATGCTTGAAAGTACAAAATATCGAAAAAGGCAAAAAAAATCGATTTTTCGAAAGTATTATAAATATTGGTATAGCCCCTTAAGGCGAGATATACATTTAGACGGGAAGAAATTAAGCAATTCTGGGGGATTTTTTAAATTAATAAATAATTATTTTATGTCTATCAAGCTGTAGGTATACTTTAACAGTATATTTAAGCATGCAGAACAATTTTCAAAAATTCATTAATCATCAAATCGGCGGTGTTGTGGCAGAGTGTTACAGGAAGGTCGCCGCGGGAGTTGCGAATCGCCGTGCAGTCTAGCTTCCCGTACACTTTGATTTGCAAAAAAATTCAAACATTTTTTCAGTTAGAACATGCATAGTTTCTATGTGCCGGTAATTAAAATGAAGAAAATGCAAATTTAAGAAAATGGCACGCATTTACAAAAAAAATTAACATTTCACGCAACATTTCTGTAAAATGTGGATTAAAAAAGTAGTTTTTTGTCCCAATTTTTCAAAAACAATTCTCGTCAAGTAGAAGGTACCAATATTATCAATATTTCTACCAAGTTTCAACTCGATCGGCTTAATAGTTTTTGAGTAACCCTGCACGCCAATCTCGATAATGCAGTTTTGAGAAAAACGTGTTTGAAGTTCACGCCCGCTCCGAATCCGAGCGGTGAGGCACAGCGTTGACGGGCTGTAACGTTTAAAATTTTTCGAATTTCGCTTTGAAACTTTGGGAAAATATTCTACATATATAGTTCCATCGTTTAAAGCGAAGAAAAAAGAAATCGATTTTTTTATTGTTGTAAATGTATATAGTACAGTCGTGCTGTCGCTGAAAAACCCCGTAATCGGAGAAAATTAGAAGAAGGCCAACTTTTTCACAGGTGATTGTGTAGGTGCCGCGGGTGCTAAATCCAAGTTTGCGTAAAAATCGGGGTGCAGGGTTCTTTTTTAGGGGATGAAGCGGGATGGAGGTGGATTGATTCCGAACTGCAACCCCTACAAAGTCGGCGCCGTGAGACAAAATGTTAAGAAAAATCCGGGCTTTAGTTTTGTCCACAGCGCCGAAGTCGTGGAAATTGTTTTTGGGGGTGAAAAAGTGGGATGAAATTTTGAAAAATCAGTTATTATTCAATAACTTCTTAGGATAAATTCGTACAATTTTTGTTCAAATGAGAACGTTGTAGTATTCAAATGAGAACGTTGTAGTAGTAACGTCGATTGAGTATTCGATCATTACTCTCCAATAATGTCTTCACACCCAAAAAAAATGTTGAAATACCAAAAAAAATTGTTTATTGAATAACTCAAAAACAATCGATTTCTTTATATCGATTTCTTTATATCTTCGTTTTAATGGACGACCCTTGAATTTTGCCTTTTCCAACCCCTCTCGGGGGTTGAAAATAAAAAATAAATTTCTGGGAAAACTATTGACCGCGCGTATTCGCCGCCGTGAAACAATTTGTAGCTTGAACCCTCAGCTACATTTTTGTCCACAGCACCAAACGCGTATCTCTTTATTTTCGGTCAATAGTTATCCCGGAATTTCATTTTGAATTTTGAACCCCCGAGAGGGGTTGGAAAAAGTAAAATTCAAGGGTGGTCCATAGAAACGAAAATATAGAGAAAAATATTCTCTACAATTCGTATATTTAAACCATCCCCGAAAAATCGATTGTTTTTGAGTTATTCAATAAACAATTTTTTCTTGATATTCCAACAATTTTTTCGGGAATGAAGATATTATTGGAGAGGGATGATGAAATACTCGATCAACGCGTCTTTTCAATCGATACAACGTTCCCATTTCAACAAAAATTGTGTGAATTTTTCCTAAAGAGTTATCGGATTAAAACTGATTTTTCAAAATTTCACCCCACTTTTTCAATCCCAAAATGCACTTCCACGACTTCGGCGCTGTGGACAAAAATGAAGGCCGGATTATTCTGAAAATTTTGTCTCCCAGCGCCGACCTCGTTGGGGGAGTTTGGCATTAATCCACCCCCATGCCCCTTCATCCCCTTAAAAAAACCCTACACTCCGATTTTTAGGCAAACTTGGATTTAACCCCCCGCGGCGCGTACAAAATAACCTGTCAAAAAACTAGCCTTCTTCTATTTTTTTCCGATTCCAATATACAGCACGACTGTACTTATATTCCGCCTTGAAGTGACATTCACATTTGTATTCTTGGATCAATTCTGTCACGTTAGTAGCCTCTTTTGGCCAGTTCAGAGATCAGAGAGTTCAGAGAGTTCAGAGATCATTTTCATTTTGCCCATTTCTTGTCTTTCCAGACCATGTTGACCGCCATAAGTATGAGTGCCATCGCTACGAACGGTGTTGTACCCGCCGGAGGTTCGTACTTCATGATATCGAGAAGTCTCGGTCCTGAATTCGGCGGTGCTGTAGGAATGCTCTTCTACACCGGCACCACCCTCGCTGCTGCCATGTACATTATCGGAGCTGTCGAAATTGTTCTGGTTATTATCGACTTCCGTAAACTACAATATACCAAAATTCACATATACCGGGTGTCGCATTTTTATCTTGACCTCATTTATCTCGAAAAATACCGCTCCGATCAAGTATTGAGTATAATAAAACTTTTCGGGTTCAAAGGGGGACGTTAAAAAAATTCTCTTTTGGTCCAAAAAATGGAATGGCGACGTTAAGATGGCCGGCATGTTTCTTTTTTTAATAGGAGCATGAATTTTTTTGCCAAAACATTTATCAGGCCAATACCAACACCTTTGTAGGAAACGTTTTTTGATAGCGTTCATAATTTTTAGGTTAGAATACCTTTTTTACTATTTTCGAGCTAACCAGAATGGACCACGAGGAGGTGAAGTCTTCGACATCTCTAGTGTGTGTGTGTGTGTGAGAGAGAGAGAGAGTTTGTTTGCGGTTGTTTGGGTTTGTTCGATAACCCAAACAAACCCAAACAAGGATGAGATCTCAGAAGCTTGTCATTTCCGTTCTCAAACAAACCCACGTGTAAGTGCGCGTGTGAGTTTGTTTGCGTTTGTTTGATACTGGAAGTTACGAGCTGCAGAGACCTAATCCTTAGGTTTGGGTTTGATTGGATTATCAAACAAAACCGATCGAACCCAAAGAAACTTGAACCCACACACACATGCACACACATGCACACTTACCATTTTGAATTTTTTATTAAAAAAGATTTTTTGAACGTCACCCTTTTGAACCCTAAAAGTTTTATTATACTCAATACTTGATCGGAGCAGTATTTTTCGAGATAAATCAGGTGTAAGATTAAAATGGGACAGCCGGTATATTATAAGAAAAAAAAAACATACGTGTACGTAGTGATAAAGTATAGAATATTGTAGACATTTATGAAGATTCATAGGAACGAATTTCATCACGTTGAACTTCGCATCGTAGAAATGCAACGAAAATTCACATGGATCTTTTTATTTCTTTATTTTTATTATCATCTAACTTTTTTCTTTATGCAAATTTCGATTGCAGACCTCGAAATTCGCATATAAGAAAATGATTCAAGAATCTTCGTAGCTATAAAATGCAAAATAAAATAAGAAAGCTGAAAAAAAGTAGTTTTTATTTCACTCCAACGATGCGAACTCCAATCTCCTCGAATATTGCCAGATTCGTTTAAAAGATTTTTTTTCTTATTTCAGACATACATGGCACCATCGCTCAGTATATTCGGGGACTTCACCAAAGACGCGAGCGCAATGTACAACAATTTTCGTGTCTACGGTACCGGCCTGCTCATGGTTATGGGCACGATAGTCTTTATTGGCGTTAAGTTCGTGAACAAATTCGCGACTATCGCACTCGCCTGCGTCATATTGTCGATTGTCGCCGTTTACGTCGGTCTTTTCGTCAATATCTACGGAAATGATGCTCTACAGTAAGGTTTTTTACTACATATTATTGTTATTATCAGTACAATAACTACATATTACTTCTCTATCGCGTTTTTTGATTGGGTGACACCCGAGGTTGTGTCAGAGCCGTTGAGTGCCACCTAGCATTTTTGTTCCGGTCTGGAATAAGGGGTCTTCTCACTTTAGACGCAAAAAGGCTATTTTCATTAATTTTTTGATAGGTTTATATTATAGGTATTGATATAAAAGTTGTTACACTCAATAAATACACTTTCAAAAAGCATGGAAAAAAAAATTATTTATTTAATTAACTAATCATAGACGAAAATGGTAGTTAAAAAAATGTCTTAAAAAATTGGAGGTCTGCGCTGTTGATGAAATCTCGTAGATGGATCGTCGGGAACAAAAAAATCAAACGGTTTTAGATTCAGTATGTTAATGGCTATAGCGCATATCTTACGATTTTTTATATATGCAAAAATAACATAATGGCGGACGTTTTTTTAAAAAA
>OX101783.1:30043605-30216105 GCA_944452715.1 Ophion slaviceki
ACTTGATTCGAAGTTGGTTGATGGGAGACTGGGGTTGAGACTCGATAGAAGAACTTGGTTCGATGGAAGTTGACGGGAGACTGGCTTCAGGAAGGAACTCTTTCTTTATATAAAAATTAGGAGGAGTTCAATGGTGGGAGAAGGAACCTTAGGGACAGAGTGTGGTTTTGGTCATCCAGTTCTTCACGGATTGGTCCATTGGTCATGAATATGTCGATTGATTAGCGTGATTGGCCGCGGTATGGTGTGCGAATAGTTTACAGATTCACTAGGAACGCGCGTGGCCTTATTCCAGGGCATCGCGCATTCCAATGCGCATGATTTGTCCCGGGAAAAAATGGACATATATAAACATAAATAATCATGTATGATCTTGTCATAAATTATCATGAACGAAATGTGTCTCTATATAATCATATATGGCTATATATTACTATATATGATTATATAGAGACACATTTCGTTCATGATCATTTATGACAAGATCATACACGATTATTTATGTTTACATATGTCCATTTTTTCCCAGAATACAGATACAAATGTACAAATACTTTTTTATAATACAAGTTTAACATATGATTATATGAAGAAGTACAATATGTGTTGACCTATTTGTTATATCATGCTGATAAATAAAAAATACCGAAAAAAATATGTATGACTTGTATATGGGTCATTCCATGTCAAATCGACAAATTTTTTACCTGACCCCCTTTGATTTCGCTGAAAATTTTCTATCTTTTTCTACCCCCCGAAAGTTATTTTTCAGAATTTTTTCAAATTTTTTTTCCCGACTCAAAAAAAGTTATGAATTTTTGAAAAAAACCGCTCTTTTATTTTTAAATTGCCAGAACTTTTTCAAAAATTGACCGTTTGGGAACTTTTTTTTTCAAAATTTTTGTTTTTAAATGTAGTTTTCGAAAAAAAATATGAAAAAATTTTCAGAATCCCAGATATATGAAATATTTTAGTTTTTTTGAAAAAACCGTAATTTTCTCAAAGTCCGACCGTTTTTTTTTTTTTTTTGCTCTAAAAATACTTCAACTAATTCTGCAATGATCCCCGTTAATCAAAAGATGTGACGACAATCGCTTCTAATTTTTTTTCTTGATTATAAAAAAATTTTTGTTGAATTTTTGCTGATTTTATATAACTTTGTTATGAAATTTTTTTTATTTCCTCTTGAAACCTCAAAAGTTGAAAAATAAAATTTTATTGGAGAATTTCAAGTGATTATCGTCCAAGAAATTGTTATTTAAAAAAAAAAATAATTTTTTTCTCTCATTGACGTTATTTTGTCATGTTTCAGTACCAAAATGACGTTAAGTTGTCATATTTCAGTACCAAAAAAAAACGTCCATAAGAGTAAAAAAATAACGTCAATGAGAGAAAAAACTTATTTTTTTTTTTAAATAACAATTTCTTGGACGATAATCACTTGAAATTCTCCAATAAAATTTTATTTTTTAACTTTTGAGGTTTCACGAGGAAATAAAAAAAATTTCATAACAAAGTTATATAAAATCAGCAAAAATTCAACAAAAATTTTTTTATAATCCAGAAAAAAAATTAGAAGCGGTTGTCGTCACATCTTTTGATTAACGGGGATCATTGCAGAATTAGTTGAAGTATTTTTAGAGCAAAAAAAAAAAAACGGTCGGACTTTGAGAAAATTACGGTTTTTTCAAAAAAACTAAAATATTTCATATATCTGGGATTCTGAAAATTTTTTCATATTTTTTTTCGAAAACTACATTTAAAAACAAAAATTTTGAAAAAAAAAAGTTCTCAAACGGTCAATTTTTGAAAAAGTTCTGGCAATTTAAAAATAAAAGAGCGGTTTTTTTCAAAAATTCATAACTTTTTTTGAGTCGGGAAAAAAAATTTTAAAAAATTCTGAAAAATAACTTTCGGGGGGTAGAAAAAGATAGAAAATTTTCAGCGAAATCAAAGGGGGTCAGGTAAAAAATTTGTCGATTTGACATGGAATGACCCATATATATTACCAATTATTTAAATAACCATTTTAGTACGTTTATAATAAAACAATAAAATATTATCAGCATCACATGCTGATTTTGCTGCTTATAGACAGTATTATATGAAAAATGATACGCAGTGTACATGATCGTATATGATATCAAAATAGTCTGTAGTGCTATTATATATGGAATAATATCCATGCTCATATATGATTTCGTTACTATATACGTCCAAATATCGTTGATGCTGATAATTACGATTACATATATGATTACATATAACACCAAAATAGTGTGTACATCATATATAGGTTCATACACATGATCTCATATACAATTATATACGCTTATATATGGGTTTTGGGGGACAAATGCAATTATATATGATAATATATCGTACATGTTGTATCATATATGAGTTCATATATCCAACCATATGTTCATATGCGAGTTCAGAGTACCAACTTTTGAACATACATAATCATATATGGGCATATATGGTCCACACCATATATGCCCATATATGCGTGCGAAACGTACGCACGTTTCTTTTTACGCTGTTACGCGTCTTATTCTTAGATATATACAGTATAACAATAAGCTTATAACGGCAAATGAGGATATTGGGAATATCCAAGAGAAGGCACATTCGCTAGGATGTAACAATAAACGTTCATCAATAATTGAAATAATATCCAAATTTATTCGCCGACTGCCGCTTAATCCGAGCATCCGTTTCGTTTCAGGAATCATGGCCGGATCGAATAGATCGGGGGATCTCGCGGATGCCCAAAAGTCGATACCGATTGGTACGATATGCGCTATTCTGACGACGTCTACGGTGTATCTGTCGACGGTGTTATTGTTCGCGGGTACGGTCGACAATCTCTTGTTGCGGGACAAATTCGGCCAGAGTATCGGTGGTAAGCTGGTGGTGGCGAACATAGCATGGCCGAATCAGTGGGTGATACTGATAGGGTCGTTTCTCTCGACCCTCGGTGCCGGACTTCAATCATTGACGGGAGCCCCGAGATTGCTCCAAGCGATCGCGAAGGACGGCATCATACCATTTTTGACACCGTTCGCAAAGAGCTCGAGTCGCGGTGAGCCAACGAGGGCGTTGCTCTTGACCGTTCTGATATGCCAGTGCGGAATACTGCTCGGTAACGTTGATCATCTCGCCCCGCTCCTGTCAATGTTCTTCCTCATGTGTTACGGTTTCGTGAATCTGGCGTGCGCCCTTCAGACCCTACTGCGCACGCCCAACTGGCGTCCACGTTTCAAATATTACCATTGGAGCCTCTCGTTCATCGGGCTCTCACTGTGCATCGCGATAATGTTCATGACCAGCTGGTATTACGCGCTACTGGCGATGGGAATGGCCGGTTTGATCTACAAGTACATCGAGTATCGCGGGGCCGAGAAGGAATGGGGCGACGGTATACGGGGACTTGCACTTTCGGCGGCGAGATACTCTCTTCTGAAACTCGAGGAAGGGCCACCGCACACGAAAAATTGGCGACCGCAGATTCTCATACTCGCCAAGCTGAATGAAGATCTCGTGCCCAAGTACCGCAAACTCTTCGCATTCGCTAGTCAACTCAAAGCCGGCAGAGGCTTGACCGTATGCGTGAGTTGCATCGGCGGCGATTACACGAAGAATTCCGGCGAGGCTCTAGCAGCGAAACAGTCCCTTCGCAAAGTCGCGGACGAGGAGAAGGTCAAGGGTTTCGTAGAGGTGCTCGTGGCTCGAAACATTGTCGACGGCCTCAGCTCCCTCATACAGACGACCGGCCTTGGTGGCATGAAACCCAATACCGTCATACTCGGATGGCCCTACGGCTGGCGACAATCCGAGGACGAAAGAACGTGGCGCATCTTCCTCCAAGCTGTCAGAAACGTCACCACCGCACGCATGGCTCTTCTCGTTCCCAAAGGCATCAACTTCTTTCCTGACTCGACGGAGAAAGTCGTTGGCTACATTGACGTCTGGTGGGTCGTTCATGACGGCGGACTACTCATGCTTCTACCCTTCCTACTCAAACAGCACAGAACGTGGAAAAATTGCAAAATGAGGATATTCACGGTCGCACAGATGGAGGACAATTCGATTCAGATGAAGAAAGACCTCAAGAAGTTCCTGTACGAGTTGCGCATCGAGGGAGAAATTGAGATCGTCGAGATGGTAAGTCGTTGGCTTTTGCCACGTGACAATAACAGGCAGATCTCGCACTTACGGCATGCTGGGGTCTCGCAATAGGCGACGTAGATTGACACGGCGTAGGGGAGTTGTGCTTAAGGCACAACACCACTGTGACCCCCTGTTTTTTTGCCCTTTTTCAAGAATTTTTTTTGTGGGAAAAAAAAGAGATATTCGAAAAAAAAAATTTTTTGTTTTGCTCGTTGTCTATTGAAGATACATAAAAAAAAATTTCAAATTTTTCACGCCCCATGGTGACGCTGGGGAAGCTCCCGCGTCAGGTACTGTTGCCTCTGCAGTGGTTCGCGGCACGCAGCAGAACTCTCTTCAAAGTCGATCTGAAAAAAAATACCGAGTGTTTTCTTTAATAATATGATATTTTGAAGAGAAGTACATAGGGATTTGAAAAAATATTGATTTTTAAAAAATAGGCACGCTTTTGACATTAAAGGACGATTTTCGAGCAAAATTTCTCGTCGAAAATAGGCTATAACTTTTTTTATTATTGAGATGTCGGAAAAATCCTATGTACTTCTTTAGATAATCTAGTTTTATTGATACAGTCCAAATTTGAAGTCAATCGGATAAAAATTGCTCGAGTTCTGCTGCGTGCCGCACTCAAAAAAGTGGTTTTGAGAAAAACGCGTTCATAGTTTTAGGTTTGTTAATTGATGCGATAAATTGGAAAAAAAATGTTTACCTTTAATCAGCGATGCCGGCACCATATAGCTGGCCTTCGAGAAGCAAATCATTGTCCCTAGCATCTTTTCTCGAACTTGTAGAGGCTCTTCTTGCCTCTTTTGCAGCGTCTGTGAGCGAGCGCTCCGCCAGCTCGATCCGCGCTGCGTCGGTTTCAACGCAAAAATTTAAACAATTTGGGCCAATAGTTATCCCCAACGTCTCCAAAACTTTCATGAGGCTTCTCAGGCCATCATTGAATAATAATACCGCGATATCAGCTGCAATATCGACGATTTTTTTGCTCCCGGACTGACACTTGGGGGCTATTGCCCAAACTGATTTGTTGTAGCATTCGTTGTTATTTTGCGTGAAGCCGCCCAAACAACGCTGCAGCAAATCTCCTCTGCTCAAATTTATATATCCCGGTATACCTGCCGACCCTGAGGCGCGCAGCTGCGCGGGACCCAGAGCGTCAAGGAGCGCTGCACCGCTCCACAAAATATTCAATATCTCCGAAAATAATTATTTTTTGACCTGGGTCCAACGGCATCTTAATCTTAAATGTATTTTAGATTTTTCTAGATGGTTTTCAAAAAATCGATTTTTTTAAGCCCTCACAGTGGTGTTGTCCCTTAAGGTAGTTGTCTCGCCAAGGCGTTTTTCTATTGATTTGTTTTATTTTGAGGACACATTCAAGACACTATTATGGGGTTAGGCCACAGTAACGGTATAAAATCATGTGCGAATTTAACAATTTTTTTCGTATGGAAAAGTCATTCACTCATAAAATTAATTAGACATCTATTTAGTATGAATATCAAGCTGTTAGAATAAATATATATATATATATTTTTTTGATGTACAAAATGGCCGATTACTAATATTTTCTTTTGTTATCTTTTTTTAGGTGCTCCGCGGCGTGACATTTAGCATTCACAATTTTTTACCTAGAACAAAAAACAAAAATTCTCGTCAATCTACATTAGAATACCTGGAGAAGTACGTACGGAATTTAAAAAATATTGCTTTATTCAAAAGTTGTAGGTATTTGAACTTAAGAAATGAAATTTCAGTGAAAAATTTCGTTGTAACTGCTCATAAAATGAAAAGTTTTCGATTAATCAGAAATTCCGTACGTACTTCTCTGCGAAATGCAATTAGGAACGTAACTTTTAAATTTGAAGTAAATCGAGTGAAAATTGTTGAAGTTATTTGTCACGCCAATTGGAAAAAAGCTGTTTCGAGAAGTTTCGAGTAGTCGGCCATTTTGTACATCGAAAAAAATATATATTTTTTCTAACAGCTTGATATTCATACTAAATAGATGTGTAATTAATTTTATGAGTGAATCACTTTGTCACACGAAAAAAAATTGTTCAATTCGCACATGATTTTATACCCGTTACTGTGGCCTAACGCCTTAATCTGGGTATTGCCGAAAACGCGAATCACCCCATTTCATAAAAATGATCAGGCTCGTTTTCGAAATAAAGTTCACGAATATAGGAGTCTTGCTCACTTATTCACACAGGATAACCTTGCCAGGTTGAAAGCCGACCGAGAAAAGCTCCCTCAGGTTACGACTCGAAGAATTCACCGATGCCGGGCTCACTGGTTCTTTTTTCGTTGCAGATGAATTCCGATATTTCGGCTTACACGTATGAGCGAACTCTCCTCATGGAGCAACGCAATCAGATGCTTCGCGAGCTCCGGCTCACACAGCAGGAGGCCCTCGGAGTGGTGAGTGTCAGCGACAAAATCCTTTTTTTCTATCTCCCGTTTCGATCTTCTCACGATAATATCAATTTATATTGAACAAGAAAAGAATGAACAAAAAAAACAGTACAAAACAAAAATGTATATACGCGAGATAAGAATTGCGCGATGGATACTGATCGGTATGTGTCTGTTTGTTGCGTGCTCGTCACGGATAAGGTGCAGACTTTGGTGGACTTCAACGAGGTACCCGCTGTGGAAAATTTACCTCCGGTTTGTCAGTCAGATCCCCGACAAAAAAGAAACGATCCTTCTCAACCTCACGAGGCCCTTCCTTCGAACGACGAAGAGCTCTCTTCGTCTTTCGTTCTCTACCCAAATCGCTCTTATGATTCATTTAACACGTCATCGTCATTCATCATTTTATCGTTTCGAATCGCCTCGTTCATCGAACATATTTCCAAACGACGAAAAAACCATTTCCAGCATCCAAACGCGCACACAAATCGCAACGTCATATCCGTCGTCATACATCGTGTATATTCCCAATGCGAACAATCGTTCAATTAGATCCTCAGCACAAGCGAAACAAACAATACCAAGCGCGTTTCACGCTCCTTCCCTTCGGCTTGATTGGCACGTTCATTTAGCAATGGCTTTGATAGACGTCAAATATATTTGTGTATGCGTGTACTTTTATATACATATATATATTTTTCTTTTTGTTTGTTTTACTTTAGCAACTCATAAGCGCTTTCACGCTCTAGCTCATAGTGATCTTGTGACTCGTCATCAGTGAGACACTCCTGACACAAAGATGTGCAAGATCGAATTTTTTAATCACCCCGAAAGGAGCAAACGAAAGAAAAACAAAACACTGCAGTTCCGAATCTCCTGCTTTTGATTGTTTAAAATGGAGTTATGACTAACGTACGTCCATTGCCAAATGGAGTTCCGACTAACGAACGTTTTGCCGCCACTCGACGGGCGGTAATTGGAAAATTTGTATTTTGACCATCTTTGCCCCCGGATCCCCTCCATTAAAGTCCGTCATATCGGGACGAAAGATAATAAATTTAACTCAATCGAATAAGAGCATAATTAATAAGAAACAGCAGCAAAAAAAAAAGCAAAACCGCCGCGTAATAATTGCCTCGGGACGGAACGTCGATTTCACAGCAGTTTTTTCTACCGCACAGGTACAAAAGATCGTGGATTCGCATCACAACGTGGACCCGAAAACAGCGACAAAGGTGAGATTCATGGAGCCGGGTGTACAGCCACAGGCTAACGGCACCATCGAAGAGGCGGACGACAAAATCACGTCCGAGGATTCGACGGGCGACAGGGCGCGAGAGACCTGCGACAACAGCGAGAAATCGGACGACTGCAAGGAAGTACCAGAGGAGGAGGCACGTTTGATCGGAGGCTCGTCGCCGAAACCTGAGAAACGAGAAAACAGCGAGAAAGATACGAAGGATAACGAAAAGTGTAACGAACAAACGACGGAAGAGCCAGCCGGAGAAAAACCACCTATTACACCGTAATTATCGTTTATTCGTAAGCCTCGATAATGGTAAAATATAAAGGAATTTTTCTTGATTTTTTGACGCTTCGCCATTTTCAGAGACGAAGACGACGTTAGGCGTATGCACACGGCGGTCAAACTGAACGAGGTGATCGTCAACAAGAGTCATGACGCTCAGTTGGTTATCCTTAATCTGCCCGGACCACCCAGAGACACGAGGATGGAACGTGAATCGAATTGTATCCTTTTTATCAAAACGTACATTTACCGTTGATTTCATCCGGCATGAGCTTCCATGAGTATATTTATTTCTTCCACGATTTGCGAGTCACAAATCATACAGACCGTCCCAAAGAAGGCATGGTCGAGAATATATAGTTGATGAGGTCTAGGGCGGACGTCAGTTTTTGGTACTCTTTAGAAGATGGAACGAAGCACTGAACCCGGACGCAAAGCCCGATCAAAATTTACTTTCGGATTTGAGATAATGCGAAGACGTAGTTGATTATTAAATCGCTGCTGGATATTTTTATATGCTACGGTTTTAACACTCGTGAAAGCTCATCGGCTATTCAAACGAAATAAATAGACAAAGGCAGCAGGTTCGTTTCTTACGCAAAAGCTATCATGGCCGTTTTCTTGTTCCGTTTCGGGCGTATTTGCAATTAGATAAATATCAAGTTATCTAATTGCAATTAGAAGACATATGTGCAACAGCGCAGAACAGTTTTGTTCAATATTTCGAGAAAAAAATAATTATCGTGTTCCTAAAGTTAAAAATTTTGTCATAAAAAAATATTTTCTTTATAAATATTAATATTTTATATTGTTCATGTTATCTTGATTTGCCAATAAAAGTGTTGGATCATTCATAACTAATTTAAAACTTTGTTCGATTAAAAATTACTTCCAAATAAAAATTTGTGTTGCAGTATTATTTTAAATATGCCGCGCAAACTCACGTCATTGGACACGTGGAACGATGCGGTGTTGCCATATGGCTTCTTATTATATGCGACAAATATTTTTTACGGAAAATTATTCTGTCTGAATTTCAATGCAGACCTTGCAGTGTTAAAAGTTGCAATTTTAAAACCCATTATCTCCCAATCTAAATAGTCGACTGTTCTGAAATTTCACTCAAACGTGCATAATGATATGAACAATGTCTGGTTAAAATTTGAACAAACTCTATAGAAAGCAAGATTGCGCGCTCGTACTACCTTAAGGGATCGTCACAGTGTAACAGGTTGAAAAATAGCTGTTTTTCGCCATTTTTTTCGATCGTTATAATACGCTAATCAGTCTGATTTTTCGTGGCAAATGAAACCACTCATGAAGAACAGAAAATAAGTTCTTAAAAGTTTATTTTTATTGAATGTTTTTAACGGATAAAAATGTTTAACGTTTAATTTTTTAAACGTTTATTTTTATTACTTTTTTAACGGTTAAACATTTTTTTGAACGGTTGAAAATGTCTTCGAAAAAGAGATTCCTCACGGTGTGCACGATTGTGGCCGTAAATATTGTCTGAAACAGAATTTGTAAAAAAGATTATTAATCAGTGTGAAAGCCGCGATCTTACTATGGAGGTTGTTTTTTGTATCAAAATTGACAAATCGGCGGCGGTTTTAAAAAGAAGTTTATAAACGTCTATACTATCGTTTAGCGCAAAAAAATCGATCTTTTTTTATTTTACACTGTGACTATCCCTTAAGTAATGTTCCTTGTGAGTCGTTATTCGAGAAAGACTGTCTGAAAACAAAGTAAAATTCGTACGAGAATAATTCGGTTGCCGATCGCGAAATTCTCGAAACGAATGTACAACATTTGGATATATCGTAAAGGTTGTCTTCCATTGTATATTTTCTCTCTCAGTTACCTAATGTAATTGAAAACTGGCCCACTCTCAATACTTTACAGATTGTGACGCGTAGAACAACGTGATTTGATGCAGATGAAAATCTATACTTTATCGAATAACGATTTGTGTCATTGGTGTTATTTCTATAAGTATTTTCATTAATAGGAGGTACCTGATTACACGGCGAGAAAAACAGGTAAACTTCGGGAATTTTTATCTCAAAAACTACTGTTCCGAGTGGATCTGGGTTTTTTTTCATTGGAAAATATGTACAGTGAGGTACGTTTAGGATTTTTAAAAGATAAATTCGTTGACTGGAAGCGATTCAAACGCGATTATCTCGAAACATAGTTTTCAAAGTCGGTGCCAGATGTATCTCGAAAACGGCTTGTCCGATTTTGTCCAAATTTGGATACAATATTCTTCGATAGTTTTTCTCGTTCGCCACGTAGGGGTTTTTCATTTGATTGAACCATTGCTTTTTTATGCAATGTGTGTGCAATCCAAAATCGTCGGAAATTGCGAACGAAAAACGAATGTTAAATTAAAACGGTCGCAATTCCGTCAAAAATGAAAATTTCAAAAAAATCCTACGTGGCGAACGAGAAAAACTATCGAAGAATATTGTATCCAAATTTGGACAAAATCGGACAAGCCGCTTCCGAGATACATCTGGCACCGACTTTGAAAACTATGTTTCGAGATAATCGCGTTTGAATCGCTTCCAGTCAACGAATTTATTTTTAAAAATTCCTAAACATACCCCAATGTACATATTTCCCAATAAAAGAAACCCGGATCCAATCGAAACATTAGTTTTTGAGACATAAATTCCCGAGGTTTACCTGTATTTCTCGCCGTTTACTCAGGTACCTCCGCTTAAAGTATGAGCATTTAAACATTCTCACATCAACCCTCTCCTCCCATTAGCCACTGTGCACGTACTACCTTAAGGTCTTTCCCTTATACCGTTATACCTCCTTGACCGATTGAACAGACATGGAATTTCTGGAGGTACTCACTGAGGGATTGGAAAGGGTGCTAATGGTACACGGTGGTGGCCGGGAGGTCATCACGATTTACTCGTGAAGTGAACGAGACAATTCAAGCGTCGTACCACCAACGTATCAACACACAAGATCTAGTTTATTTCAAATGTATCTATACGAGTTAAGTATCGCAACGACGCTACGATCATTACGTCACTTCGCGAAACTCCGTCACTTGCGCTACACTCTGTAAAGAGTCGTTCAAACCCGGCGAGTGCAAAACATTGGACGGAAAAGGAAGAAAAAAGCAGCAGAGGACGTAGTCAAATCACGAAATGCACTCGATTGAAGTTTCGTTTTTAAGTGACATTGAGTCAACGCGTATCGTTTTTCCCGACTACAATGAAGAAAGAAAACAATGCGAAAGGATCAAAGAGAGGAAGCAGCGAAAAAAAAACGTACGAAGAATGAACGCGTTTCGTGTTGAAAATTCGATTGAAGCTTACTTACCTTCTGGCTCGGTGGCACACGCGGAGCGTGGACTCCAAGTGTGATGTTGTGATGCTTCGATCGAACGCGATGCCAAACGAAAAAAAAAAGAAAAAAAAAACATGTTACGTGCCAAAGGATAAGTTTACTTTGAGTGGATTTTCACAAATCGCGAGAGGAACGGTCGGGGAGGGCGCGAATTGAGAAAGCTGATGCGCGTCTATGTATGCCACGAGGTTCAAAAAAAAAGAAAAAAAAAACACGTACGTACTGTTCCCTTCGAGACCGAGCTATTTATTCGTACTTGGTGCTTCGTAATGTTTTCGAACGTTTAATACACTCGCGCATGTACAGACATGTCAGTTTGACACGAAAACTCCGTTGAGTTCCCGAAAAATCGTCAAAAGTGAGAATACCACGAGAAATTGGGATAAAAGTTTAACATTTAAAAGAGGAATCTGCGATCTCTTTCTCTCGTGGGCCCCTCCTTACCTCTCTCGTAAATGCGATAGACCAGTGCGCGTAATCCGAGAATTCTCACTTTTGAAAAATTCGCATATATATATATATATATATATATATATATATATATATATATATGTACACATGAGGCATGAGGGGCATTATACATCAAACCGACTTGGCTGTGACTCTCGCTGTCGTTAAGTTCTTTCTTCTTTCGGCACGATGCCAGGAAACATGAACCAAAAAATATCCATAGCCAATTTTCAGATTTTTCTGAAAACAAATTGGTCAACAATTATGAAAAATCGATGGAAAAGGGATAAAATCCAATTTCATATCGATTTCATTGTGACGTAAAATTATACCGCAGTTTCCGCTAACCAAAAATCTTATGATTTGCAAATGCAATTCTCTTCACATTGTGTTTTCTCGAAATAATACTTCTTTACAATATCATTATATGTTATATCAAATATAATTGATCTATATATATATATATATAATTATCCTCAATTATATGTTTTTTAATAATTATTTTACATTTTATGGATAAAAAATCCATTCAAGTTTCCTACAGGTGAGAATTACAATCATCGCTTTTTTTAAGTACCTTCAGACACCTTACCAAATATTTTCATGAATTCCAAATTGACGCTAGTGTCGTGTTAAACCCCGGTTAGTTCAAAGAAAGAATAATTACATTGTATCACAGCCAGATCGGTTCAACCCAAACAAGATTATATATATATATATATATATATATATATATATATATATATATATATATGTATGTATGTATGTATATATAAATATATATGTGTGGGTTATTGAAACTGAAATCAAAATTTGGTCCGAGGATAAGGTCGAAGCATCTACGAAACCACTGCCAGAATACTTTCTAAATGCTTCGCGTTTAACCAGAGACGCTAGAGGCTCATTTTTCTACATGCATCGTCGTTTAGAGAGAGAGAGAGTATATATACACACACACATATATATATATATATATATATATATATATATATGTAATAATTCTACCGCTTATAGGATATACTCCAATGACGAAGTGACGAAAGTAAAGAGGAAGAAGAGAAAGGCGAAACACGAGGAAGAAAGAAACGTTGTTTGGAAAGCTCTGAAAAAAAAGAAAACAAGAAGAAAAAAGCGGGAATCAATTACAATTATTATTGTAACGGACGTAACGAGTAAAGAAAACGATGAGTCGCGAAGCGGACATGAATTTTCCTTTAGTTCTGTTCGTAACCTTCGTTGGTTTAATTATGAAGCCCGTTAATACGTACTATAAAACGAAAATATGTACTTATCGTACATATTTAATGTCCCTCTCTCTCTATCTCGCTCTCTCTCTCTCTGTTTCTTACACCTATACTGTCCAGGGCCTATCGGTCGAATTACCACTCGGGCACAACAAAAAGCCTGACGAGATGATTGACGAAAAAGAACGCATCTATATTCATATTGTTTCCTAAGAATCATTCGGAACGATGATTCGACAACGATGAAGGGATACGCCATGGGCGAATACACTGTTTGGATATTTGCATTGAACGTCAAGATGATTAAGACGAAAACGCGTGAGAGTATCGTAAAATGCCCGATTATGAAAATTAAAGCAACAAAAAATATATATATATAACGTATATCAATACTTAAATATATAAATCGAATGCGGGTCACGCTCATAACGCATAGCTCGATTACGAGCTGATGCTCTAGATAGACACTTTATAGTTGCGAGATAAAAAAAAAAACAAAAAAAAAGGTAACAGAAAAATCGCCAAGTCTTTTTAACAAACTCTCGTAGCTTGCCGTTTTTGATTGATTCATTCGTTGATAGAAAACATGATATACCATCTAATTAATCGGTGTCTGTGAAACAAACGGTGAACAAAAAAACCACGAGTATTAGACCACGGTTCAAAAAGGAAAGAGAAACGATTAAGAGAGACATTTATTTTGCCGATCTGGATGCCCATCGAAATTCTCGTGAACGCGCGTCTGACGAAAAGTTCCGCCATGAGGAAAATCGATTCAGCGGACTTACCGCGCGCCTTGATCGTCTTTTTGGTGGTGGGAATTTCGACGCGCATCGAAATTGAAAAATAAATGCCGCGTTGAACCGGTCTAACGAGTATAAATTGTAATGTAAAATAACGCGTAAAAAAAGAACACGTTCTGTAGATAATTAAAAGAAAAGAATGAACTTCGAAGTAATGGAAATTGCGATGCGGAAAATATTGCGAAAGCGTTTGAAAGCGAGTCACGTGAGAAGGAGAAAATAAACGAATTGCGCGTGACACGGAGAGGGATTAGGATCGTATTTGAAAAAATTTAATGTGAACTCACACTGGTCGATGTAAAATGCACAGACTACCCAGCAATAGTAGCTAGGAAATCGAAAGTACATTATTACGATATGACATTCTACTGAGATATTATCCAAGAGGTTGACGATTACTTGTAACACTAAGTTAAAAGAAAATTTAAAGAAATGAAATAAATAAGCAAGCTATTAGGGTCGAAAAATTAGGTGGACTGAAAGGCAGCGAGTATGTCATGACAAAATTTACCACACGCGAAATTAAGGGACAAAGGAAAATGGAGAAAATAAAATCTACAACCAACAACTGCATAACCACTCTACAATGCCAAAAAAAAGGAAACAAATATACACATTGTTGCGAGCGAGATAAAAGTGGCACAATACTCGTTTCGCGAATCACAATCAGTCTGCATATCTTTCTCGTTATCCGTACCGCATTGACGGATTTGTTTTATTATACATTGAGAATCTTTCTATTCGCGTTGACGCGGTTATGCTTCAAAAGTCAATTTGTCAATTTTTATCAACGCTCGAAATTTTCATCGAAATAAAATGCCACACCGGCTCGGACGAATCGTTATGAGAATATTCCATTTAGTTCTCACGTATAATTTAACTTGCCGTGAAAACAAAAAAGAAATCAAGTACTTGGATTCTCCAAGGCACGTCAAGATTTTTATTGAATTGCTTTTCCGTAGAAACTCGGAGAAGGTTTACTCGAAAACTACCTTAGATCCATAAGTTTGTCCGTACAATTTCGCAGTCACCTTAATTATCGACTTTATCGATTTCGGCAAAGAGTCAGAATCAAACATCCCCGAAAGATTCATCTTGTCCAGGTCTTTGGGGCATCGTATAACGGTGCTTATTCGAGGCCCAAACGAAATTCAACAAAATCCCATTGACTTTATTATCGGTCGCCGTGAATGAAAATTAACCCACTGTTACAACGAGAAAAGTACACACAGCCGTATAAAAGACACAATTAGTGCGTTTCGAATGTAATTCATAACGAAATCTTTTGTCTCGCGGGAAAACAACATTTTCGTTTAAAAACGGCGAAAAGCAAATTAAAAAAATCTAATAAGACAGCCGATTTGTCGGCAAAAAAGAAAAACACCTTACAGGCACGTAATCGCGATTGAAGCAATACGTATTTTCAAACAACTTTTACTCAATCTTACTGCTGCATCGTAACAAACAAAACAATATACATATATGTATATAGATACACATATACATGTATATTGGTTTTCTTTTCAATTATATAATTATATGTATATATATTCGCGTGTGTATACGTATATATACATAATTGAAAAAGACAAGAAAAGTATTCATCGCAGAGTTGGCATAGAATTTAATATATGGAGATTTAAAGAATCATTATACTCTCTATCTCGTCCAAAATGTTGCGACTTGTATTTTATAATTTTACTACGTTTACGAATTATCTTATAATATATTTTATGAGTACTTACCTATCTGATAGGCATCGGCACTGCATAGTTTATACGTGAAATGTTGAATATGAAAAAGAAGTTTATTGTGAAGAAAGAAAAGAAGATACGAGGAAGAGCGAAGAAAAAAAAGTACTGTTCCGACTAAGTTGCATAACACACGTTGTACATAAAAAGAAAAATATAGATAGATAACAAACGAAAGAAGAAGAAAAAAACAGAATTGCGAAGAGAGAATTATCTCGACACACCGTTTTCATTGTCCGAACGCGTTTCTTCGCAGCCGTTACATTCGCGCTTGAAAAGTTGATTTGTAGAGAAAAAAAGAACGACGGAAACTATGTTTACGTTTCCTTCCATTGTTCATGCACAATTATCTCATTCTGACATACAAATTTGTGTGCACTTGTATTGTAATATATTAAAATTGAAAGAAAAAGAGAAAAAAGCGAGGCTCTGCAATCGTCGAGGCATTCCATATGTTGCATTTTCGTTCAACGTTCTTTCGTCGACGATGAGAAACACATGTTTTCTTGTTCGTTTCTTCTTTGACATTTGAATCACCTCTAGGCTGTGAGATACGAGCTAAGCAGCGGTAAACTTGCTCGAAACCTCAATCACATGTGTCAAATCAAGTAACTCTACCTTCGATGTATTTATAAAGAAATGAAAAAGCAAGAAAAAAATCAAATCGATATCCACATACTTACGAACGACGATTTTTTTTTTTTTCGAACATAAAAAAGTAACACTTAATCCATCGCGTTAAATCATCATCGATTCCATCGTGAATTTCGAATGCCCCTCGGGCATGTCCGAAATAACGGGGAGTTAATTGAAAATAACAACATGCGCCATTCGTTTGAATACTACGAGGTGCGAACGGATATTTACCACGTAGCAACGTAAAAAATCGACATCCGGAGGAAGGGTCGTCGCGAAATATACGTGAACTGCGAATTAATATATTTGTAGATACAGAATTTAGACATCTGAATAATAGATCCAAGAATAGAGTCAATACTGTGAAGACGAAAAAGAAAAAAATAACATTACCTATAACCCGTAGTGTCTATTAGCCAATGATAAATACTTGTAATTAACTTATAATGAAAAAAAAGGAACTATGGGGAGAGATACGATTGCGATTGAAGCGTAAAAATAAATAAACGGTATATCTACGATCTGCGGATCTTGCGATACGATCATTTTGCGTTTTCGTACTGTAGTTCAATGATTTTATTAGACGCCTGTTCCTTCGTCCATTTTTCTTCTTTTCGAACCTAGGAAAGTTTCGTTATCGCAAATTCCAAGTATTTAAGGGGGTAGGCTACTGTGACGACCCGAAAATCCGGGTTATTTGAAAAAACTAATTTCGAAGGACCGAGCAAGATGATTGAGAAGTTGTCTGGACATTTATTTGTATGTACATTAGCAAAATTATGTGCCAAATTTCATTTGAAAATATTCATAACTAAAGAAGTTATAAACAATCTCGTGACGGACCTTTGAACGTGTGGGGGTCAATGGTGCACAGTTGATCTGAAACACAACAAAAAATGAGTTTTTTCTTAAGGGGAGGTACCTGAATAAACGGCGAGAAAAACAGGTAAACTTCGGGAATTTTTATCTCAAAAACTAATGTTTCGATTGAATCCGAGTTTTTTTTATCGGAAAATATGTACATTGAGGTATGTTTAGGAATTTTTTAAAATAAATTCGGTGACTGGAAGCGATTCAAACGCGATTATCTCGAAACATAATTTTCCAAGTCGTTGCCAGATGTATCTCGAAAACGGCTTGTCCGATTTTGTCCAAATTTGGATACAATATTCTTCGATCGTTTTTCTCGTTCGCCACGTAGGATTTTTTTGAAATTTTCATTTTTGACGGAATTGCGACCGTTTTAATTTAACATTCGTTTTTCGTTCGCAATTTCCGACGATTTTGGATTGCATACACATTGCATAAAAAAGCAATGGTTCAATCGAATGAAAAACCCCTACGTGGCGAACGAGAAAAACAATCGAAGAATATTGTATCCAAATTTGGCCAAAATCGGACAAGCCGTTTTCGAGATACATCTGGCACCGACTTTGAAAACTATGTTTCGAGATAATCGCGTTTGAATCGCTTCCAGTCAACGAATTTATTTCTTAAAAATCCTAAACATACCTCAATGTATAGATTTTCCAATAAAAAAAACCCGAATCCAATCGAAACATTAGTTTTGGAGATAAAAATTCCCGAAGTTTACATGTTTTTCTCGCCGTTTACTCAGCTACCTCCCCTTAAAATAGATATCGGCTAAGACTTGACCGAGCTTTTTTTGTAATCGTGTTTCAATCATCAAAAAACAATTTACCATTTTTTTTCGATTTTTCGAGGTAAAACGACATTATTATTGTTAATAACCAATGAAAAAAAAGTTGAGATGAAGAACGTCGTTCATGGCTAAACTACTATTACACTGAATAAGTGTACCAAGTTTCGAGTCGATCCGTTCATTCGATGTCGAGAAATCGTGTACTCCGTTTTGAAAAACATAGTTTCGAGAAAAACGCGTTTAAAGTTTTACTAGCAGTTATATCGTTGTAATAATAAATTTGCCTTCAATGTGCGAACCCTGCACCCATATGTTGTTCTCTTCAATTTGAGTTGGCTTAAGCGACGAACGAATTTTCGTCATTTTCACAGTAGCCTAACCCCTTAAGACGTTTCTCCATAGTTGGTCACAACAGACCCTCGTCATCGAAATAAAATGCTGTTTCTCCATTTTTCCTGCCGGCTCCTGATAAAGTCAATTGAGGTAAGTGGATCTGCAGAAACCAGCCCCGGTAAACGTGAAATTTATTGTTGAATTACAAAACCTTATGTACTACACCTAGAGGTGCATAAGTTAAATATTCCGAATTCATAATTAATCTTATATGTACACAATGTTGAAAACCAGATATGATTTATTCAGCGATATATAGCTATATTACTGGATATTGTCATGAAAAGGTTACGTACGAACAATATTTCTTGTTCGATAACTGAAAAAATTACGTTAGAACGCTTCTGCAATTTTGCCAGCGATATCGAGGCTCGATATTTCGCTTCGAATAACCTCAAAATGTACACAATAAAAAACGATACATCCAAAAGCAGTACTATTCAAACACATTATGGTTGTAGGCTACTAACAGACTGTGATAAATTTAAGTTTTTTTTTTTATTGACAGAAGTCCGTTCGTAAGATATGAAATAATATAAAAAAATATATTACGACGATTTAAAAACTAAGTAGAATAAAAAAAGCTACATAATCGATCTATTTTGGGCACTCGCTCAAAATCTGGAATATGTATATGTACGGGGTGTTTGGCGCATAACCGACACATTTTTTGGGGGGATTGAGGGGGCCATTTGCTAATTTTATCACCCTTAGACCCTAGCTCCTAAGTGTCACGGTAATTGAGAAACGATTTTTTTCGTTTTTTTTTTACCCGAAATGTTCCCTTTAAATCGTCATAACTTTTTTATTTGTGGTTGTAATAGCACGAAATAACTTTTGTTCTATTCTGCAATGTATGGTTATTATAACTAAATTATTATTTAATACGATCGGTATCAGAAAAATGACTCTTGAGTTTCCAAGCTTAAAAATGTGTAAATGTATGAAAAAATTCAACCCCTAAATTCATTATAAAAATAACTTATTCTTTTTATTTCAATCACATAATGAATTATTTCTATGACATGTAGCGTACCGTTGGAAAGGGTATGAAGTAGAGTAGGTAAAAAAAAAAGCTAAGTTCAAAATAGCTTTTAGTATTTTTGTCTAATTAATTTAGAAGTTGACATTTGTCACACATTTACGCATTTTTAAGACTTTTGAAAGTCATTTTTAAGACTTTCATGAGTCATTTTCTTGAAACCAATTGTATTAAATCATTATTTATTTATAATAAACGTCCATTGCAGAATACAACATAAGTTATTTCATGCTATTCCAACCTCAAACAAAAAAGTTATGACAATTTTGAGGCAAAATTTTGGGTAATTGAAAAAACGAAAAAAAAAAGTTATATCTTAAGGGATAACACCACTCTAGGGTGGTGTTATCCCTTATCGTGCAGGCATCACAGATTAAAGGTAAACAAAAATTTCAAGGATTTAAGTGCTCGTACAACTTTAAACGCGTTTTTCTCGAAACCACTTTTTTCAACCTGGGAGGACGGATTACTCGAACACCTTTGCATGGATCGATTTGAAATATTGATAGTAGCTTCACAATTACATTCTCTATGGGAGTACGTAGCCGTTTTTTGATTGAATGTAAACTTTTTTTTCTAAACAATTCAATGTTTCTTTATTGGCCAAAAAATCGATTTATTTCTTTCAACGTGCCCATAGCTAATAATATATAGATTATATTTTTTTCGATTTTTGTTCCAGGTCTTATACTTTACGAGAAAACCGTCCTCCCATGAAGCTATTTGTAAAAAACACGTTTTTCAATATGGGTAGTGTCGTCGGCAATTTGTATGCAAATTATAATAAAAAAATTTGTTTATACTTTAATATGTGTTAAATAAGCCCTCAAAAGAAATGCTATTCCTTTTTCATACTCCCAAAATAAATTGTCAAAGTTAGGCCTTATTTTCTGCCGCTGAGTGGTGTTATCCCTTAATTACCGTGAAACTTATAACATAGGGTCTAAGGGTGAAAAAAGTAGCAAATGACCCACCCAAACCCCCCAAAAATGATGTCGGTCCATGCGCCAAACACCTCGTATATGTATATATATATATGTGTGTATATATATGAGATGTTCCAAATATTTTCGAACGGCCGAAAAGCCTGACCTTCTTCAATCTTTTTCAAAGTTGGTGATGTTTTTGTATCATATATTTTGAGTACGTGGCATTTTTTCAGATTTTTATCGGCTCACTAACTCGACTAACTCGGAGATGGGATTTTACACATGATAAAATAAAAAATGATCGTATCGTAGTGATCTTCCCGTCGTACGGAAAATTGTTCTCTACAAAAAAGATGCATTTTTCTATGAACTATTTTGGAAAAAAATTGCGAAATTTTCTAAGTACTACAACACTAAAATACAAAGAAAAATCTTTCATTTCTTATTTTTTTTAACCCCAATGACTAGGTTGATCGTGCTGAAATTTACACTGAATTATCTTTGATTAGTGTAAAACAACATGTGTAAGTTCCATCCTGGGCTGGGTTTGCGTTCAGTCAATATCGTCGTCTTAAATTTAATGCAGAATTGTTTTTCTGGAATAATTCGGCGATTTTCAATTTTTGAGTAAAAAATGGTACCGACTAAACTTTTAGGAAATCGACTGCTTTACAACTTTGGTCATTGCAGTTTTTTCTCTACCATCGATGGTTTTCGAATTAAACCTGAAAAAAACGACTATGGCATTATCTCGTTCATTTTTAACTTTAGGGCATAAACGAACATAGATAAACTTGTAGAGAATGAAATTCTCGACAATTTTGGTCTCTACCTTTTTTTCCTAGAAGCAATAATTAAGGTCGCACGCCAACGGTAAAAAAAACGAGAAGCGTGAAAATATTATTTCGTGAACCATTCGCTCTTTTCTTTTACCGTTGGCACGACCTTAAATATTGATTCTAGGGGAAAAAAGATAGGAACAAACATTGTCCAAAATTTCATTCTCTACAAGTTTATGTTTGTTTATGCCCTAAAGTTAAAAATAAACGAGATAATGCAGTAGCCGCTTTTTCAGGTTTAATTCGAAAAATATCGATGGTAGAGAAAAAACTGTAATGACCAAAGTTGTAAAGCACTTGATTTCCTACAAATTTAGTTGGTACCATTTTAACTTAAAAATTGTAAATCGCCGAGTTATTCGAGAAAAACAATTTTCCATTAAATCTAAGACCACGATATTAACTGAACGCAAGCCCAGCCCAAAATGAAACTTACACATGTTGTTTTACACTAATCAAAGAAAATTCAGTGTAAAGTTCAGCAGGATCGGCCTAGTTATAGGGGTTAAAAAAATTAAAAAATGAAAGATTTTTCTTTCTTTTAGTGATGTAGTGCTTGGAAAATTTCGAAATTTTTTTCCAAAATAGTTCAAAGAAAAACGCATCTTTTTTGTAGAGGACATTTTTTCGTACGACAAGAAGATCACTACGATACGATCATTTGAAATTTTATCACGTGTAAAATCCTATCTCCGATTTAGCCGAGATAGCGAGCCGGTAAAAATCTGAAAAAAAAATGCCACGTACTAAAGGTAGTACCTCCACAGAAGAGTTGAATTAAGAAATGGTTGAAATTTGACATATATGTTATTCAATACATTATCCAAACATCTGTGCAATTTGAATAAGTTTGACCACCCCAAACCTGAGATATTAACACTTAAAGTTGGCTTGGTTTACACGCAACAAATGCGTTATGATTGGCAAACAGAGCATCATTAATTTTACCGTCAAAACTAAAATTAAGAAATTGATAAAAAACGAGGATAAGCTAGAGTAAGATATCACGAATAATGTGAAAAAAAATGAGAATGATTCACCATCTAGTTTCCAAGATATAACCATGAAAAGCCCTCACAATTTTGGTGCAAAGCCTGGCAAAGCCTGGAAAAAAAAACAATTGGGGCAAAGCCTGGACAGTCCCGGCAAAAAGTTTACTGGCAATGGTAGATCAAAAACACAATATAAAATATATTTTACGGCAATAAATGATATCCATCGTATTATCTACTAGTACCGAGTCAATATTGCGTAGTTTTTAATTTTATTTATTACTATTTAAACCAATTATCAATCTTTTAAACATGAACATGGTATGTAAACTTTTGGTTGAGATTTTCGCAGGGGAACTACCTTAAAACGTATGACACAAAAACATGACCACATCACCACATCACCACATCGAAAAAGATTGAAGAACGTCCGGCTTTTAGGCCGTTCGAAAACACTTGGAATACCTCATATATGCCATCCATCACTCGAAATGTGTAATCCGTCAACAAAACCGTCATTCAACGACAGTACACAATAACCGAAAATCGATCCAGTGTGAAACGGCGAAAAATACATTGTTTTTTTAGTTCGGCACTGACTAGGGTAACGCATGACCTCACTTGCTCCATCGATCGTTCCGATGCGCCGTTTTCACCTCAGTTATTCGTCACTCGAGGAAGCTAATCCACGCAGCATTGCGGCTCTTTCAAGCACAATCGGGCGTCAAAGTCTTCAGTGCCGGAACGGCTGGCACGAGATTCCGTTGCCCCGTCCTGTCAAGCTGTCTCATTCGAGCCCAATCGTCCAAGGCCACTTTCTTCCATCGCCATATCCGCTCGACGAATGTACCACGTCGTACAAGAGTAACTGTTCATTATTGTTCGAGAGATCGCTCCCACCTTGCGACAATTACCTATCGAACTTGTTGTCGGGTGCGCAGGTCATGTACATCGGTAGAGGTGGATTGCCGTTGTCGTAGTAGCCGTAGATCGGTTGATTGGAAGTTTGCGAGGGATGAACAGGTTGATGCATCATATGGACCGGTTGTACGTAAGGCATCATTTGAACAGGTGTGTTGGGCAGGGTATTTGGATGAACATTGCCATGTCCGAGGGTCGAGCCATTGAACGAGCCGACGTAAGCCTCGTGATTGATTTTGCCGGAATAAGCACTTGCCGGTCTGATGACGGAAGCTTCGTGGATGCTGGAGGCCATGGCTGCCATTCTAGCCTCGTTGACGCGATTGCTCCAACGCAAACGGCATATGCATATTATGATGATGACTATAGCGATGAAGGCGACCACACCACCGACAATTCCAATGATGAGGGTGTCGTCGGTGCCGGTTGACCCGATCACCGTTGAACCGCCACCCTCCCCGTTGTGCTGTTTGTTCCGGTTCTCGTTGGTGGTCGGGGCAGCCGTCCATATGATCTCGGGCTCCGAAGAGGTCGATCTCATCGAGACTGTCGACGGCGCTTGAGTGGTCTGAAATCTGGTCGACGTGGTGCGCTCGCAGGACAACGCTTCCTCGCTCAATTCCGTCAAGATTTTACCGGCGAGATGTTCGGGCTTGCGGCACTCCAGACGCGTTCTGCGCCCAGACATCTTGAGCCATCGCCAGAGATGTTTCGCCTCGCAGTCACAGACGATGGGATTGGCCTCAAGACCTCGTAGCGTTATCATGCCGCTTCTCTCGTCCAGGGCCGCTATCAATTGAGCCGGAATCGTCGTGAAGTTACTGGCCGAAACGTCGATGTCGAGCCTGGTCGATCTCGGCACCGGGAACAGCAGAGCAGCCGGTATCGCCTCTATCGACGAATTCCTCAGCCCCAGATAGAGCTGTGAACTTCTGACCCCTGCCAGTGCGCTGGACAATATACCGCGCAATCGCTCGCCTCGCAACGTCAATTCGCGAAGACGCGGATGCGATCTGATCGACAGCAACTCGTTGCCAACCGTCGAGTCCTTTATCTCGACGTCCAGCGACTCGAGATTCGTCATACCGCGGAGTATACCCTGAACGTCGAAGTAACCAAGCCTCGGATAATCCTGCGCGACGAAAACACGCAGCTTTCCAAGATTCTTGAACGCGCTCTTCTCGATCCTCGTGCATTCCGTCATATTGGCGATTTTCAGTGCTCGCAAACGATCGAGACCCTCGAAGCTGCTCTCGTTGAGATTAGCGGCGAGATTGCCCGAGACGTCGAGATTTCTCAGCGCTGGCAAGGTCTTGAACGTGTTGACGAGATTGCCAAAGTCCCGGAGACGATTCGACGATAGATCGAGGCTCTCCAGGAGGGTGGCGCGCTCCAGTGCCGCTGGTCTCACGTCCTTGATCTCGTTACCGGAAAGATTCAGATATCTGAGAAACGGAGTCTCCAGTCTCGTGACGCTCGTCATGCCCGTACGCGCCAGATTCAACGACCGTAGAATCTTCGCTTCGCCCATTATCCCCCTAACGGCGTTCTCGCTCAGCGGATTGTCCGAAAGATCGAGATCCTTCACCGCGTTCACGATGTCCTGGGTGAACACCTCGGAGAGACGATTCCTCGCTACGCTGAGGCTCAACAGCTTCGACGATTGTCTCTGCAACGCCCTCACGGGAATCTCGTTGAAGCGATTGGAGGATAGATCGATCCTCTCCACCGATCGTATTCTCGTCGGATCGAAGATCGTCTCGGGCAACGAGGCCAACCTGTTGTCACTCAGATCGAGATACTCCAGACGCGTAACACCCTCCATCGTTCGCTCGCTAAGCAGCTCGAGGACGTTCCTCGACAGGTCGATTATCTGCAGTTGGCTGGAATTGTGAAAAGCCAGATCGTCCACCGACTCTATTCGGTTCCCGGAGAGATCCAATTCACGCAGATGGCCGAGCTGAGCGAAGGCGAATTCGGCCACGTTGCGCAACGAGTTCGACGAGAGATCGACGCGTTCGAGAAACTGAAGGGACTTGAAGTATTCGCTGGGGAATCTGGCGAGGCGATTTTTCGCTAGGCGAATCTCACGGAGACGAGGATGTATGAGGAAGCTGCTGGGGGACAGATAGGCTATCTCGTTGTCGCTTAGATCGAGGATCTCGAGACCCGTGCCGGTGTTGAAATATTCACCGGCGAACGAGCCCAATCTATTGCCACGAAGATCCAACTCGTACAGATTGATCAGACCGACGAAGGCACCGTTCTCGATTCTCTCGATCGTGTTGTACGACAGATCGACGCTGGTCAAATTCGACAGATGCTGAAAAGTTCCCTCGCCGATCTCCTGGAGATGATTGCCCGCTAGTGCGAGACTCGCGAGAGACTCGAGATTCAACAGGAGAACGGTCGGCAAAACTTTCAGGCCCGTTCGCGATGCATCGAGATTTATGAGCGAGGCGGGAAATAACGGTGGAAATCCACCGTACAGAGGGTTGCCGCTTATATTGAGATAACGGAGCTTCGTCAGATGCTCGAACGTGTCCGGAGTCAAGCGCTTCAAATGGTTCTCGGCAAGATTGAACGACAGAAGAGTCTTTAGGGGCAGAGGACTGAGGGAGGTCAAACGATTGTTGGATAGATCGAGATTCAACAGAGTATTTTCCAGACCTGCGAACGTGTGCTGCGACACCGAGGACAACATGTTACCCGACAATTCAATGTTCACGAGATTCTCGAAGCTCTGGAACAAGCGCGCGGGTATTTCGCGCACTAGATTACGCGTTAGGGCCAAAGACACGAGACTCGGGGCTGTTGATCTCAATAATTCGTTGGACAGGGCGGCTATGCGGTTGAACTCTACGTGAAGGTGGGTCAACGATGGCAAACGACTTATCGCCAATGCCGGCACCAGTAGGATATTGTTGTCTTGGAGGGAAAGCCATCTCAGATTGATCAGACCCTCGAATGACGATGCTTCGATCTGAAATCACGTCGTGGAGTTTCATTTAGGGGACTGGCATGAGCTTGGAATTTCGAGAATACGGGATTCTTTGCGTAGCTTTAGAGTCCGGGGCCTCAACCTTAAGGTTGTTACGGGGTTTCGCCGTCGGGAGTGAAGTACGAGGGGAGCGCCCTATGCTTATGCACAGAGCCGACTGTTACCAACTGTTAGCTTTCAAACAATCGTCATATTAATCGTACGTTTTTGAACTATTTTTCTACATCTATTTGTAAAAATGTGGATTTTTGAACATTCGGCGATTACATTAAGGAGGTACACCAGCTTCATACAATGTTGCCATGCTAAACCATGGTCAAATTTCAAAATGGTGATAGATCAATAAAATTTGGTGAGTATATTCTTTAGTATTATATATGTCAATACAATTTTTTTCAGATTTTTTCATTGTGCCGTTATCGAATAATTGAACATTGAAGTTCACGTGTATAAGCATAGCGTTTTTATAGATATAGGTATATATTCCGGGTATAAGAATAAACGCTTGTGAATTATTTGTAAGAAAACGGCACAACCAAAAAATCTGAAAAAATTTGTATCTACATGAATAATACTAAAGAATATATTCACCAAATTTTATTGATCTATCACCATTTTGCTGAAGCTGGTGTACCTCCTTAAGTGTTTTCGTTACTTAGTATAATTATTTTCTACAACTCTTTCCCGCTCAGTTAACGAGAGATATACACCTAGATGGTCGAGGTCGAGGATTTAGAAACTATGAACATTCCGTCGATCGTAGAAGACCTACAGTATGGGCCTGGTATCAATGATTCCATGTAAGTTGACAAATTTCATGATTTATTCATTCCCAAATTTTCAAACGCGTTTTTCTCAAAACCACGTTTTTCAAATCGGTACCCAAAATTTCTCGAAAACCAATTAACCGATTGCCTTGAGGTTTTTTGTGGTTATTCTATACACCATTGTCTAGTACTTGTCATAGGATTTTTTTTCCGTTACTTAGTTTTCGTTTTATAGGTAAAATAATAACTAATTTTTGGCCCAAAAATCAATATTTATGTTCAAACGTCCGCCATTTTGTCATAAATCGATATTTTCAAAATCGGTTATGACAAGTACTAGATTATAGTATCTACTTTAATCATCTTTTTGGAATTTTTTTCAGATGATGTTTGAAGAAACGCCAGTGGGTACCGTATCCCCAGATTTTTTTACGACGCTCCAAGGATCATACAATATCTTTGTATATTTTTGATATTTTTAAATAAAGAAAATTAAACATGCTTTTTAATGTGTATACTTTTAGATAATTAAAACCCCAATCCGAAATTTCAAATAGTTTTCCTTGGAAAAATTCACAAAAATGACCTTTTTCCGGCTCCTAGGTGTATATCTCCCCTTAACGCGAAACGAATTGGCAACGTCGTAAATCGTGATATATCATGATAATGCCCAGGTTAACAGAAGTGTCGCGAAGTTAGAGACATATGCGTCCCGTTCGTGACCTCAATATCGACCCAAGGAGCTGTCAAAAATGAATATCGGTCCGAGTAAAAAAATTCCGCTGGAAAGAAAAAGTGTGCACTAAAGCTGTCTATAATCTCGAAGAAATCAATAACTTCAATAATTTTCGGATATTCTAAAAAAATGATGTATGAAAAAAAATCCGCGTTATTTCGTCTTTGCCTAGAAATGTCTAGAAATGTATAATTTTTGAACATGGTTATCAAATTAATATTAAGTAATTATTACTAATTAAGAGAATAAGTAACTAATTAAAAGAATACCGATAAGATAGGTAACATTTGTGCCGTCTACGACGTTGCCATTATTGCACAGTCTAATATTTTGTGTGCTTGATTTTCGCACAAATTCCCTATCAAAGACATTCATAATTTTATAAAAGTACTGTGAATCCTCATTTTCACGGTACCAAGGGTCCGATAATTAGTCGAACCGTACCTGTTTTTTCAGCTCCGTGGTAACATTCCCTTAGCAGATATTAATAATGAACTAAAAAATGATCGGCAGTTTTCCATAGGCGTAATGTAATTAGCCCACGAAATACAGCGAGTTGCCGATTTTTTTTCTAAAAAACTGTACTGTGGATCGTATTCAAACTGCACAGGGTGATCAGCAAAGAAGTTATGAAGGTCCAGAAAAAAATTCAGCTCGGTGGTAACATGTCGACTTAACCCCATAACAACCTCAAGGGGAAAGATACTCTTAGGCGGGCAGAAAATTTGCTGATTTTCATGATTTTTTTTTAAGGGAAGATTTCTTCACCATTTTTGAGACTCAGGCGATATTTTATTACTGCTTTTGCCTGTTAGATGTCATTTTTTATTAGTCTTTAAATATGGGGAAGTATGGCACGGTCTTCTGAACTGCATTTTCGAAACTGGTGTGCCAGATAGCTAAAAAAATAATCGACCGATACTTTCGAAATTTGGTACAAATCTTTCTAACCTTATTGTCTAGAACATGACCCTAAATGTTCTTGAAAATTTCTAAATCAGTATTTTTTATTACAAAATGTAGCTATTTTTCGAAAAGTTCAAGGTTTTTGTTTCGAAGCGTACCATTTGATCGATTTTCAAAATTTCTGGCTTTTTCTTGGTTCATATTCTGCTCATGAGGGTTAATGAAAGAAAAATCTTCGTTGGTTCTGTTTAGATTAATCCCGCCGACACGACATGTCACGCCGTCTGACAACATTTGCCGCAACCCGTTTAGAAGACCGTGCCATACTTCCGCCATTTTTAAATATTAATAAACTAGTAGTTCGCCCCGAACTGAGACCTCGCGATGTTCCGCTTTTACCCCACTACCAAGAAAGAAGGATGGACGTATATGTATTTTACGTACGTTCATGTGTTTCTCACATCATATCTCATATCCTCATCACCTCATATCTCATAAACTACTCAACGTACTTTGAGAAATAAAGTGTCTGTCGATGTGTCTTCACTCCGAGCGTCATCTATCTATCTATATCTACAAAAGGACATGTCCTGACTGACTGACTGACAGACCAACGCACAGTACAGACCACTGAAGATAGAAACGTAAAATTTTGAAAATAGCTTCCTCTTATGATGTAAACACCTACTAAGAAAGGAATCTGTGATATTCAGCCCCTAGAAGGGTAAAAGGGTTGTTACTACCATTTTAGGATAATAAAATACTACCAAAAAAGAAGGGAGTGTGTATATGCATTTTACGAACGTTCATGTGTTTCCCTCATATCTCATAAACTACTTATGTTTTTCTCATGTACTATTATTATATTTATTATACAAACTACTATGATTCCATTATCTGTTTGTTTATTGAAAATTATTATCAATTTTTTTTCTTCACTCTATTATACTTGCAGGATGGCCCAATCTCCTCTCTTCATCGATTCTCGACTGCAAGGCTTTTATTTTTAACGGGTTATACACAGTTAGAAATTTCAAAAAATCGTTTTTTTTCATTCCATTTTCGGAATGTACAAATATGTGAGTATATTCCCTGAAAATTTCAAATCTATCCAGCGAATATTCTCGGAAATACACACGTATTTGTAAGGACGCTCGGAGCGCGTCTCCGAGCGTCCGAGAAACTTCAAACGCTCAAAAACGGCTCGACCGATAGGTCTACAATTTTAACACAACCTTGTCAGATATATTCTTCGGGTATTGATCGAAGGAATAAGATTTCCGATAATTACTTCTATTTTTTTCAACGATTTAACGAAAAAAATTTGGTCGTAAATCGAAATTGTTTCTTTCCGGAGCCACCATTTTGTCAAAAATTAAAATTTCGACGATTCCTTCGATCAATACCTGGATTCATCTATCTCCTGAAAGAATCTTTTTGGTTTTTTCATTTTAGATAATCCAAACCAGAGATAGTTTGCTCACCGCCGGACACTTTTTTTCGGGGACCTCCAGGAGATTTCCAACCGGAGCAATGTTAATGAATATTTTTGAAAATGAAAAATGCCAATCTAAAGCTAAAAAATGCCACTACACTGCCTAATACTTTTCGTTTTGCCCAAATGAAATCCTTTTCCAGAAAAAATTCGTGAATAAAAGACTTTTTTGGCCTTGCAACTGCGTATAACGCCTTAAGGTAGTACCTCCACAGAAGAGTTGAATTAAGAAATGGTTGAAATTTGACATATATGTTATTCAATACATTATCCAAACATCTGTGCAATTTGAATAAGTTTGACCACCCCAAACCTGAGATATTTACACTTAAAGTTGGCTTGGTTTACACGCAACAAATGCGTTATGATTGGCAAACAGAGCATCATTAATTTTACCGTCAAAACTAAAATTAAGAAATTGATAAAAAACGAGGATAAGCTAGAGTGAGATATCACGAATAATGTGAAAAAAAAATGAGAATGATTCACCATCTAGTTTCCAAGATATAACCATGAAAAGCCCTCACAATTTTGGTGCAAAGCCTGGCAAAGCCTGGAAAAAAAACAATGGGGGCAAAGCCTGGACAGTCCCGGCAAAAAGTTTACTGGCAACGGTAGATCAATAACACAATATAAAATATATTTTACGGCAATAAATGATATCCATCGTATTATCTACTAGTACCGAGTCAATATTGCGTAGTTTTTAATTTTATTTATTACTAATTAAACCAATTATCAATCTTTCAAACATGAACATGGTATGTAAACTTTTGGTTGAGATTTTCGCAGAGGAACTACCTTAAAGCTCAATATCCGAACTGAACAATTGCATTTGCATGAATTATTTGCCTACAACATTATACATATTATAATACTATACTATACCACACTACTATTATAAAAGCGAAACTGACTCTATCTTTCTGTCTATTTCTGTCTGGCATTTTTAGTTCGCGGAAACTTCGCTTTGCTCGGTCTCAATGCCCCGAACTGAAACTTTGCAACCCTCAAATTTCACAACCCCTTGACCGCTTTCGCTCTTTTCCGAACTTAAAAATTGTATTAGCATAACTACTGGCCTGCAAAATTTCATGAAGATCGGATCAACGGTACGCAAGTTGTCGAACAAACATGGAAACATACGAACGCCGATTTGTCAAAAAAAATACCATGTAACAGCGAAAAGTAGTAATAAAACATACCTTAAGTCTCAAAAATGGTCATAAAATCTTTCCTTTTGATTAAAAATCATGAAACAGCCATTTTTTCTTTGCCCGAAAGTACCTCTCCCTTAATGTGCAACAAAGATTTTGTAAAAATTCGAAAAATTGGCCGAGTTATGGCGATTTTTATGAAGTGTCAGGACGCCCAATGCGCTGCGGTGAACCGCACCACTATTCGGTAAATCTTGTTGAATTGTCAGATTATTCGTGAATTTCCAGTCGCACTGTGACACGTAGAGCGTATCCTTGGCAGAATGGATTTGGCATGCGTATTAGAGAAAGGAAAAAGAAATGAAATTCGTCGTTCTATCTTCTTCGTACAGACTGGTAATGAAAGTAGAAATCAAGTGTTGCAATACCGTGCGTAACGCGTTTAGGCTGAGGTCGAGTCTGGTCAGAGCCGTAAGATTCGCAAAGGTGTTGACCCCCAAACGACCAATGTTGTTTCTGCTAAGATCCAACACCTGAAGCTCCGCCAGCCCAGTCAAGTGTGTACGCTCTATTTCCTGCAATTAAATGTCATTGAATTAAAAAAACGTTGAGCATGGAGCAATGCAGAATATGTATCCTCAACAGCAAGATAACCGAAAGAAACCGAGTGACAAGGAGAGTTGTAGGATCATTCAAATTTAAACCATACGTAAATATCGTCAATTTCTTTTTTTTCGCATCTTCTAGAATGAAAATGGAAATCCTCTAGAATAAAAATGGAAGTTTCTTGGTGGCACAAAAACGACGTTTAAAAGTCCAAAGAAACGAAAAAGTTACTACTATATTATCGTAATAAAGAACCAATTATGTAATATTGCTTTTTTCAATTGATTTATTTTTGGAGATTTTTTTGTACTTTCCGAAGAACAACAGAACAGGCAAAAATTATTTTGAGACACGTTGAATGAACATTGGATTGCCATTTTTTAAAGTGATTGAACATTGCTGTGTTTGAAGGGTCCGCATGAGCTTGGAATATCCAAAATACCCTTTTTTTATCGCATAGTTTTTTATAGCCTATGGTCTTGACTTTTGATTGCAACAAAGGTTTCGTAACAATTCCAGAAATTGACCGAATTATGACAATTTTTATGAAGAGTCAAATCACCCACGGCCACCCGTCCCACAGCGCTTTCGTCTTTTGCGTTTTTCTCGAAACTATGTTTTCTGAAACGGTGTAAGTCGAATCTCAAAATCTGTTTGGTCGATTCGCTTCGAATTCGGACAAAGCATAGTTTACAACATTTTATATCGTACGACCGGAACATTTTTAAATATTTTCATCTATTAAAAAAAATATTAAAGTTGTTTTTCGGTCGAAAAGCGCACATTTTTTTCTAATTTGACATTATTCATAATTTTCAACATTTCCAAAAATCATTCGTTCGTACGATAGTTTTATTATTACAATAAAAGTATATTTTTTATTTTTTATTTCAAATCACTCGAGTTGCCAGACCCACCCACGCCGATTGGCCATTCAGCAACGGCGACACTTGGTTTAAATAATCATAACTTAACTGCTTATCGATATTTTTCGACAAAAAAAAACTCAAACTTGGCAAGACTACACGGAGAAAACAGGGGCCTCGAAGTTTAGAACTAATACTATGCTTCTAAAAAAATATCATTGAATATCAAAAAGTATTGAATGGAAGATAAAAATTGTAATTATGGTATAGTAATAATGAAACATTTTTTATTTTAACCTACGATATGGCACGTAAACTGATACAAATAATACATTTTATTCGGCATATTGAGATTTGTTGTAGTATTCAAAAAATATTTTGCCCACGTAATTGGAACAATTAGTTTCCAGTATTCTACAAAAAGTATTTTACTAATAACATCGTAATATTTTTCGCTATACGCCGAAGATTTATGCTATGCGTATAGTGAAATCTATACATACACGAAGATTCATGCTATACGTATAGTAAAATCCACATGAAAATATAGCGTGTGATAAAGGTTGGTATTTTACAAAAAGTCCTATACAGCATACAGGACTCGCGCCTATGCGAGAACAGTTTCAAATGTAAAATGCACGCATCATTTTTACTATACGGTGTGAGAATCATTTTTACACTTCTATAACAACAAGACTTAGAATTCCGAACTGGCAGTGAACTCCTACACTTTTCTAGCACTGAATATTAGAATTCTGGAAACCAGTGTTAGAATTTGAGGCCGTATTTTTCTCCGTTTACATATTAATTATGTGTAAAATGCGAACCTCCTCATCCCAATACTCTCGTTAGAAAAAAATATCGGAAATCGGCCTGTTTTTGGGCCCCAAGTTCATGCAGACGCGTTAACAGCCATGCGAGAGAGCATCTCGGTGCCTCCGAAGTCTTGAAAATTGATTGACATTATACATCGAGGACTCACGGTAATCAAATTGTTCGAAACGTTGAGAAACTTCAGTGCTTCTAGATGGCGTAGCGCGTCAGTCGGGAATTCGTGGAGAAAGTTTGCCGAGAGGTCCAGCTGTAGTAAATTATAAGCACCTGCAAAATACACACGAATATGTTTTTCTTTCTCTCTCTCTCTCTCTCTCTCTCTCTCTCTCTCTCTCTCTCTCTCTCTCTCTCTCTCTCTCTCTCTCTGTCTCTGCAACGTGTTCTCAATTATCCTTATCTCACATTAATCATCGTTACTTTTATATCAATTTACATCAAAGTTACATCTTACAATAACAGAAACGGCGAGCCCGCGAATCAAGCTAATTGTGAGCACGAAGGAGCACCAATTAAATAAATGGCGTGAACGCGATATGTTTGAACGAGAGAAAAAAAGAAAGCAGCTCGCAGTGTCACGTAATTAAGTACGCGAGAGTTGCCCTGAGGAATCTTTCGAGAAAATTGGAAAGTGTTCTTCGTCGAGAGATACAGGCTCGGGTGTGGAAGTTGACGGATTGAGAATTTCTATGCTCGTCTCGTTCGATCTATCGGCATTCTCAAGTGTGTCAAAGAGCGAAAGAAACTGCTAAATAAATCTTCAAAAGAAAGAAAAATCTTTGTGATTTTATTCTAAATCAGACATTATCATGAAGATCGAGTCATAATTAGAAATTTTCTAAAGTCTATCCATTCTTCCAACTTTGACTTTCCGTCATTTGTTACCGTAAAACGGGGTTAAATTGACATTAAGGATAACTTTGACAGTTTTTCGGGCTACTTTAACAAAGCGCCAAAATACGGTTTGAATGTATGCGCATTTGAATTTGTTTAAATTTGTTGTTCAAGTTTATTATAATGTTGCTAAAGTTGATTGTAATGTTGCTCAAGATGATTTTCATCTCAATGATGATCATAAGACTGATTATGTGCCTATAATTGTACCCTAGGTATCTGATATTTTAATGTTAAATGTTTCCTTAGTAAAGATGACAATCTGATTATAAAAAATCGTTGTTTTTTAAATTTAATTCCATGTATAATGCGGAAAATACTAATGTTTTTTTAATCAAAATGATGTCAAAGTAACCCTTAATCTTTGACATAAGTTGCATTTCAATGCCTTGTCAAAGAAACCCCACACGCGAGGTTACTCTGACACTTTCTGATAAATATAGAATTGTGGGGGGGGCTTGACTTTCTTATACATTTGATAGCCAAAGAACACATCGTTCTATCGGCGCAAAAAGAAGTTGGAATTTAGAATGTTGAGGGGTTACACTCACAACCTTTCAAAGATATTCTCTGAAAATTTCAAGTCCATCCGTTGAAAATTGGGGGAGTTATAAGCGTTTATCGGTAGAACTGCTTACCGCTTTACCGTTACAGGTAAAAACTTCAAACGCGTTTTTCTCGGAATTACTTTTTCAGAATCGGTGACCAAAATATCTCAAAAACAACTAAACCGATCAGCTTCAAATTTCAGAGACATTTTTTGTACAATTGTACATTTTTTGTAGACAAAATAGAGTGTTTTTTCACCGAAACTTCGACAATCACTTTCGATCGGTGACCATTTTTTTCAAAAATCATTATTTTATTGAATCCTTCGATTGAAGACTAGATAATACGGTACAAAACTAATTCATTTGGTGTTTTGATTTCAGATGATTTGTTCCCGAGCAGGAGTGGTCACCGCGAAGGACCTTTTTTGCAGCGGTCTGTGCAATTTACTGTATCTCCGTCGTTTATAAATGTTTTCCAATAAAAAAATTGTCAAAGATACTTGAAATGATACCCCTTACTATGAAAAAAAAGTTAAAAACGTGCACCCATTTTCCGAAAAAAAAAATAACAAAACCACCTCTTTTTTCAGAACCTGTTCAAAGTAACCCGATTTTACGGTACTTCGTGAATTACTCGCTAGTAGCGCAAAACTTCTACTTTTCATTTTTCAAGCAAATACGAAGTTAGAAATTTTATCCTAGAGATCGGATCCTCCGGGAATAATCCTATAGAGATAAGAATGTCGAAAATGACTGGAAAACAGTAGGGAAGAGATTGTATCGCAGCAATCGCAAGTGTCGATCGCGCGAGAAAAAATCCCGCGGAAGATTAGAGCGGAAATTTCTTTGCTGTCTACTTGTTCCGAAAGATCCGTGGGAGCGGCTGGATTAGACGCGAAACGTTTGTGTTGCTTTGTACATGTTGGCAGGACGTGCGAACCTCGAGCTCATTCTTAGCATCTTACGCGAGGTCGCGGCCATCGAGCGGCGGGCACCGCGATTCTCGTTGTACACAGTGAAAAACAACGCAAATGCCCACACACCATACGCACGAATAAATTTCTACGTACGTATGGGTACGAGGCGATCCATGACGAACCGAGCTGCCTCACAAGAAACATCACTCAAGGTAATCCTATCGCCAGGCTTCGATCCGTAGAATTTTCATAATTTTTTTTCGAGCTCCAATAATTATTTTAATAATCGTCTCTGTAAAATTTCAAGGTCGGTTATCGACCTAATTACAGAGAAAAAAAATATAAAAAGTGCGTATTTTTGTGAAGGAATTCCGAGACGAGATACCAAAACCCAATTTCCGGTCGCTACAAAAGTGTATATAATAGTGGGAATCCGTCAGATTCTTTAAAAAAATTAGATTTACATACTTAACACTTGTAGTAATCCAATGCTCTCAGAAAAAATTACGCTTATTGACCTAATTTTTATGTAATATCAAGTTTAATTTGAACTTCCGGCATTGGATTTATTGCTACTTGCTACGATAAAGAGACGTGACAGCAAGGCAACAACTGACGGTAGTTCTAACCTCATCTCACTCATTCGAATTTCCACACATTTTTCATTTTTAACCGACATATTTCGCCGCCACAAATTTTCCACGCTTTTTACCAGTCGTGGCCCGAATACAATGCTTTATATTTCCCGCACCTGACATTCTCTTGACAGATCGACGTTGAAAAGCATGGAGGTTATACTCGCCTGGTTGAGTAAAAAGAGACGGAGATAGAACCAATGTTGCCAAATATCAAACCTGGAAATACTGCGCGAGCCGATGGAATAACTATTTTTTTATTTTTGTAATTTAATGTGAACATTCATCAAGCAGTTTACACATGGAAAATTTTAGTTACTACAAATTGTTTGTTTTGCACATATTAAATATATAAATTGTACAAGTCTCAAGTATAATCAGTGGTATGACTAATGTGAAGCGATGGGATTACCGTAACTGACCGCCGTCGATTTTGTTGAAACTCATATACGTGATAAAGCATTGAAAACTATTAGACACGTATTTTCTTTATCTGCGGAAAAACGGTTTTGAGGGGCAAACTCACCCCTCAAACAAAGGCGTGTCGAGGCCTGGTTTTGCAGTTTTACCCATACCCAGTCCACTGATCTGAATGAAACAAAAACTAAAATTCTTCTACTATAAAGCGATGAAAAATCTACTATAGAATAATTGGAAAAAAAATTAAAGGGGACACCCCTTTCTTCGAGAGGTCGTTTCCTCCTCTAAAACGTTTTTCCTCAGATGCAAAAAAATAGGTGGCTAATAGTTTTCAGTGGTTTATCACATTGATGAGTTTCAACATAATCGAAGGCGGACACTTGAGTGATGTTCCTTGTAAGTGTTGATAACTTTCTCATTTTTTCCTTTATAACTTAGAACTTGAAAAATTCTTATTAAATAGGGAAGGATTTTTTTCTATGACGTTGAACTTTGCATCGTTGGAATGCATCGAAAGTTCCTTTCTATTCTTTTCATTTCTTTATTTTCATGGTGTTCTGTCATTTTTTTTATTTATTAAGGTCATGATCTCTAATGTGTCTAAGAAAAACCGTTTGGATGGGATTCGTACCCTAAATTGGCGAAATAGATGTGAGCGATAGAAGAAGAATGAACTCTGGTTGCATTCCAACGATGCAAACTTCAACATCATTTTTCCTGCAACCGCTCATTCCTCCGAATACACAACTGTATCGCGATTGCAGGGGGGGGGGGGGGCGAGAAAACCATGGAAAACCTGTGCCGATACAGGCAGCCATAATTGACTGAATTTCACATGTGGTATCGGAATCTCAGTGAAACCACCGCTGATTTGGTGCGCAACCCAGTGAGAAGCTATCCGGTCACCCATAAAAGTATTTACTCTGTCAATTATCCCTCTACATGTCGCAATTTTTTTCAAGTGCGAGATGCAAACATTGCAGATTCAAGGACTTACACCTAGTTGACATTTTTGAAAATATCGATTTTTGGTTTTCGACGGATTTTCAAAATATTGCATTTCAAAAATATTGTCTGAAAATTTCTAGTCGATCCGTTCAAAATTGATGGAGCTATGTGCGTTTATAGATAGGAGCCGCAAACCAGCGAAATTTATACGCGTTTCTCTCGAAATGATTGCTTTTAAATCAGTGACCACGATATCTGAAAAATCACTCCACCGATCAACTTTAAATTTTACAAGCTTCTTTTATGTATCAAAAAGCAGTGCTTGAACGAAGGATTTTTTTTCGCTACATCGTTTTTTTGATCAACGGAAAAGAGCGGTTTTTCGCCGGAAGTCGATACTTGCATTTTGGACTGCGGCCATTTTTTCAAAAATCAATATTAAATTAAATCCTTCGCCCGAACACTAGGTAATTTCATGCAAAAACTAAAGTCGTTTGATTTTTTTCATTGGATACATGGTTTTCAAAGCTTTGTATCTGCCACGTTTATAAATATTTTTCAATACAAAAATTGTTAACGATGCTTAAAACCATACTCTTTCATGTTAAAAATATAAAATGAAATCTGCATACGTTTTCTCAAAAAAAAATCACGAAAATTCGTCTTTTTCCGGCCACGAGCTAACCCGTTAATGAAAAGATTATCGAATGGCGATCGGTAATGAATTTCTTACCGATCTCAACGGGGCCGGATTGAAATTTCGAACTTTGAATGCTCCGACGGTTTAAAATTCCGAATTTTAATGTTCCGAAATTCAAGATGGGGTCGGGTTGAAATACCGAACTTTGAATGATCAGAACGCACAAAACTTCGAAAGAATACTACCCCGAAAGATCAGAACTCCGAAAGAATTTCACACGAAAGACCAAAACTCCGAAAATCTGAACACCGTCAAAATAATTCGGCTATGGAAGTATTAAAAGTTTGAAAATTTTTAATAAATCGACGAATTATTTCGAGAATTATTTTTTATTAAGAAGTGATTTTGCGTCAATTTTGAAATTTGCCTAGACAATGTTATACGTTCTACATCATTTACAGTCAACTGTGTAGACTTTCGCTGGCATGATATTGACATGGGGGCCAGGTTGAAATTCCGAACTTTAAATGCGCCGATGGTTGAAAATTCCTAATTTTAATGTTCCGAAATTACAAGGTTCGTCAAGATCATGCCAGCGAAAGTCTACACAGTTGACTGTAAATGATGTAGAACGTATAACATTGTGTAGATATATTTCAAAATTGACGTAAAATCACTTAATAAAAATAATAAAAATAATAATCTTAATAAAAAAAAAATTCTTGAAATAATTCGTCGATTTATTGAAAATTTTGAAACTTTAAAAACTTCCATAGCCCAATTATTTTGACGGTGTTTAGATTTTCGGAGTTTTGGTCTTTCGAGTAAAACTCTTTCGGACTTTTGATCTTTCGGGGTAGTATTTTTTCGGAGTTTTGGTTTTTCAGGTTAAATTCTTTAGGAGTTTTGATCGTTCGGGGTAGTATTTTTTCGAGTTTTGAGCGTTCTGATAATTCAAAGTTCGGAATTTCAACCCGGCCCCAACTCAACCGCTCATCAACCCGAAAATGATGACTTTCTCAAAAAATATAGTTGAAGTATCTTCTGCACGTTTTTCAAGCGCAAAAATTTCGAATCCAGCAATTTTTGCGCGCCAACAAAAAAATGCTTTCGCATCTTCAATTATTTTTTTTATATAAATCTAAAAAAACAGAATGTCATCTTATCAGCGACAAATGAAAAAAAAAAAACAGTTCGAAAGACTCAGAAGTTGATTTGACACGGAATTCCCTGTGCGCGCGCGTTCGCATATTTTACGCAGATTTTTCCCACGATTCCGAAGCCCTCGTAAGCTGAAACTACGGTATTTTTTTCCTTTTCTTCAACTGGCTGAGGAAACGAACGCAGAAGAGGTGAAGTGGCGTTCCGGTTGCTCGCACGCGGACTTGTGCCTTTTCTCCAGCATTCTCTTGTTAATTTCCTCCGCCGGTTTGTTCTCTTTCCCGCGATATTATACACGCATTGTGCGTTGCGAGACCGTTTTCGAAAAAAATGTTTATCGCTTCAGCTGCTTTTTTTCGCGCACGCAACGAGAGCGAGAGCGATTTCACTGTGATCTCTCCTTTTTTCTTCGTCTTCTTTTTTCATCGTAAGCAGAAGAATACAAATTAATTATTGATTTTTCAAGATGCTCACCCTTGAATACGTCGCTGTTGAAACGAGTGAGATCGTTTCGCGACAAGTTGAAGAAGAGAACGTGACTCAGGCCTGTCAGAGCACCGTCTTCCATATGTGACAGCTCGTTACGACTGAGATCGATCCGTAGAAGAGATTCGCCGAGATTCGAGAATGCTCCGCGTGGAAGAGATCCTGAAAGTTTCGTTTAAAAAATGCACACACATGCTTTGAGGGGTCATCCCACTTTCTCAACTTGAAAAAATCCATTTTTTAAATGCATTTCAAAAATAGACCACTTCAAAAATATTGTGTTGAAATTTCATAATGATGATTATTTTCAAACCCATTTTTTTCTTGCTTCGTTGATTTTTTCTCTGAAACTACTGAACCGATCCTTACGAAATTTTAACTACATATACGTCACATGTATGGCTACTGCTGGAACTAGAATTATTTGAAAATTTTCTCTTTAAGTACGTTTTTAACCGAAATATCACTCAAAAAAGTCTTATTTTTGGAGACGTTTTTTTTTCAACAGTCTCCATGTTGTTATTTTTGCACAAGAATTAATAATTCTAGTTCGGACAGTAGCCACAACCATACTGAACTCAAATCTTTTTGGTCTTTGTGTTTCAAATAAATCTACTCAGAAATAACATCAACAAAGCTGGCATCGCTTCATTTCGAGGGGCTATGAGGTTGCTGCTAGATAGATAAATGATGTCAAATGAAAAAAAAACAAAAAAAATTTCGTACATTTCAAAAGTTACGTTATCAAGCCCAAAAAGATTTGCATCAATATCCTTTAGAGGAACCATCCAAAAATTTCCCAAAAACCTCATTTTTCAGCCGCCTAAAGTGGGATGATCCCTTAAGGTAGAATTCAGAATGTATAAGAGATAAATTGCCAAAACGTTTACAGCGCTGTCGAACAATTTGGCAATGATGTATGGGAGAGCCGAACAAGAAAATGAGCAAAATTTCTATAGGTGTAACCGAATACAGTACAATTATGTAGCGAATCATTGTAAAATTGTTCAAATAGTTCCTTTAAGTCAGGATACCACTGTGACAGGTAAAAAAATCGATGTTTTTTCCATTTTCTCAATGTATACATGTTCAAGAATATGTGAAAAAATTCATGTTGAAACATTGAAAATTGACCAAGTTACGGACGATTTAGTGAGAGTAGGTAAGACAACGATTTACGTGTACTAAGACTTTCAACCGCGTTTTTTTCGAATCGACTTTTCTCGACCTGGTCGGAATTATAACTCTAGCTATAATTGTCCGATTTTCAATATCACGAAACCCAATTTTCCGTAATTGTAGTAGATATTCTTGTACTTAGCCGTTCTTTTTCAATTTAGTATATTTTAAGCCCCCAAATATAAGTAAAAATTTTGCTAAAATTACACTTTTTTCGAACACCCGCCATTTTGTGATTTTTTTTATACACGGCTACGTTTAACGTGAACTACATTTGATAGATTATAAAACGTTTTTTTATTTTTCAGGCCAACTATTGTCAAGTTATCAATCCAGCGGTTGGATCACATTTTTTATACAGTGGCTCTATTATACCTCAATAACGTTGTTAATTGCTATTTTTTTTTAATAAAATTTTACACGTAATAAGTTCAATGTATACTTAAAATATATAATATATTATTATATTATAATATAAAATAAGTATGCTTTTCTCAAATCCCAAATAAATAATGTGGTACACAAAAAAATCGAAGAACACGGCCTTTTTCGGTCCGTGACAGTGGTGTCCTCCGTTAATGTTTAAATTGCCCACAGGCAAGGCCTGAAATATTCTGTAGCATTTTTTGGTCGGATATATATTATTTAATATTTTTTTTTTCTAATCTCTATTGTGAGGTTTGTGAGAAAAAAAGTGATAATGCACCAAAATTAAATCTCATTAGCGGAAAACTGATATATTGCCAACAAGCGTCATTTTCTTTGCAATTATTCATTGGAAAAGAGTCAACAACGTTTCGCCGGTAAATTCTAAAGAATACGGATTTTTTAACCTTCGACGTGTCTAATAAAAGTTTCGAAGATTTCCATAGGTACGACTACATCGTTTTGTAACTAGACTATTTAGTAATGATTCCTATGGAAAATCGGTAATTCAGTTGCGTGCTCGCAAGGGACATTCCGGAACTTCTTAAGAGTGCAGATGATTGTAATATTGAATAAAAACGTAATTACTCTGAAAGAATTTGCGATTCACGCTATTGTGTGTTAAATAACAGCATTAAATATAGACATCGATGATCACGATGATTAAAAAAATCGAAATCAACTGAATGCGTCTAGTTGATCCTTTTTTATTCGACTTAATTCAAATTTTCCTAATATCAATGTTTTTTAAACTTGATTCCACTATTTCAGAGATTAATCCCAAATATATTCATCAAAAAGAAAACCAAGATCTATCAAACGCCGTTGAATAATAAAAATACTTATTTGCTTCGAATAGTTTTGATATTTTATACGTTCAAATCAACAATGTATTTTGATAAAATACGTATTTATTGAATAGTCTACTTCACTAAAATTAGAAATAAATAAACACCTAGGCAACGAGGCAAAACAAATTATTTCATTTAGATAGATCCTAGTTGAATTAAATAAAAAAATTAAACAGTGCATCGATGTCTGGCATGTCAAGTTTTTCAAATAGTGACCTAAATATGGTGAACAGAGTCTTTCCAAATGGAAAACCGATCTTCGCATTTCTTCCGAAACGAATGATCAAGTAGTAAACAGAATAATTCTACTTAAAATTTTATTGGTATCGATTTTATCAACATTCCCATTGATTTTCATTTTTATGCGAGAAACTCTTCTCCGCTCGTTGGACGGTGATAAAAATAAAAGAATACAATATCATTCCAAAGTGTTACAAACAGCAGTAATTTACCGATATCGTTGCCGGCGAGTGAGAGGATTCTGATGGCTTTTGGTCCCTTCAACGACTCGGCCGGAACTGCAGTGAGATTGTTGTCATCGAGATACAATTCTTCGAGATTGTCGCAACCCTTGAAGATTCCCTCCTCGATACTTCGGAGTCCGTTTCGACGAAAGTCAAGCAATCTGAGCTCAGCCATGTCACGAAACTCGTTGCTCGAGAAAATCGGATTGAGATTGTCACCGAGTAAATTGTCGCTCAGCCGGAGTTCGCGAAGTTGCGATTGCGCGTTCAAGACACGATCCATCAGACGATCGATGGAATTGCCCGAGAGATCTAGCTTTTCCAATGAAAGACCCGAACTCAAAAGATCCACGGGCAATCTGTGATAACCGCAGTTCTTCTGGCTCAGCCACGTAACCGGCTGATCGCGCAATAACTCGATCGTGTCGCGCCCGAAAATCACACGATCGCAGTCCATTCGAAGGGCTCGTGGATTGTCCGGGACGAGAGAACATTTGCAGGGCAGATGGAGATCCCTCTTCAGCTCCACGCATGGCCGCCATTGCGCCTGACTAGCTTCGAATATTGAGATCAGAAGAAGCAATCTCAGAGTCTTGTCGCTAAAGGAAAGAAAGTGGACGTTAGTTATAAGAGACTGCTCTGTAGAAGTACTCCAATGAGCATTGAAGCTGAATCACAGTTATCGTACACAACATTACGTTATATCGATCTGTATCGATTACTGAAAAAAATCGCATTTTTTAATTCCGCGTCTACGACGTCAATTGGTGCGGTTTGAGGATACAGCGGATTACAATTACACGCAAAAGTAGTCGAAATTTAAGGGGTCTTCTCACATAGACGCTAAAAAAGGCTATTTTCATGCATTCTTTTGATGGGTTTATATTATAGATAGTGATATAAATAAAGAACATTACACGAAAAGATTGAAGTGTAGAATGTTGACAATGAAAATATAATATCGTAATAAAACTACTATACAGTATAATAATAACAAATTTTTTTATTGATAATAGATTTAGATAATAGAAAAAAGGCTATTTTCATGAATATTTCTGATAGGTTTATATTATACATATTGATATAAAAGTTGTTACACTTAATAAATACACTTTCGAAATACCTTTAAATAAAATTATGTATTTAAGTAACCCAAACAAACTGTAACGCGTTTTTTTCGAAACTACGTTTTTCGACGGCTTGTTGATAAAATCTTCGAAACTACTGAACCGATCCTTATAAAATTTTAACCACCTATTCGTTTACAACTATAGCTATAGCGTATATCGAGAATTTTTTGAAATTTTTATATTCACTATTTCCTTTTTTTGCCGAAAACCGTAAAAAAACACGTTTTTTATGTTTTTTCGAAAAATGTCCGCCATTTTGTTATTTTTGCATATGCTAAAAATCGTGTGATATGCGCTATAGCCATTAACATACTGAATCTAAAACCGTTTGATTTTTTTATGCGGATGATCCATCTCCGAGATTTTATCAACAGCCCAGACCTACAATTTCTTTAGGACATTTTTTTAACTACCATTTTCGTCCATAAATAGTGACTTAAATACATAACATTTTAGAAAAATGTATTTCGAAAGTGTATATATTAAGTGTAACAACTTTTATTTCAATATCTATAATATAAACCTATCAAAAATATTCATGAAAATAGCCTTTTTAGCGTCTAAACTGAGTGTGTAAATGTATGTCCTAGATGTGTAGGAGAGTCAGTCGTCAGTGGCATAGTACGTAAGCCAAACCGCAAATTTCCAGTTAAACCTGTTTCTTTCAAACATCTGTTTTGTCTGCATTGGCTAATATTTAGTTTTACTACGATAAAACTTAAGGGCATGTACCCGGTCAAAATAACCTCACAAATTTTCCAACCCAGGTTTCTCATACGGCCGTCCATATATTACGACGTCGATTTTTGCTGATTTTACCCCCCCCCCCCCCAACCCCAGAATCCAATTATCGTTACCGTCATCCCACGACCAGACCCCCCCCTCTATTTTGAAATGACGTAATTTATAGACAGCCCCATAGATGGTTAATTTTTTTTTAGGAAAAACAAAGCATCAGGCCCTGCAGAATCCCTGGCGCAGAGCTTGACGATTTTCTTTTGCCCAAAATATTATTCGTCTTCGAGAATTTTAGCTATCTCTCTCGCACTCATATGTCACGTCGTACACCTACTTCGATTTAAGGCCACGATCCGACCACTCCGAAATTCTGAACCCTAATTCCGACCAAACGCTACAATCAAGTGAGATAAAATTGATTATGTCCATGCGATATTGTTGCAGGAAGAGCCCAACAGTCGATATTGTTCTAAATTTTGGAAAAAAAACTTTACAGATTCTAGTTACCATAGGATTAATTGTGAATTACTAACTGATGCACCGATTTATTGCACACTTCAAGACCGTTAGGCTCTCGACAGTGAAAACACACATTTTGACCGCTGTTCCAACCGATTTTATGGAAAAATGACGGACGTATTGGGGTTTCGAGTTGCTTAAATTTGAAAACTAGCAAAATTGTACCAACGACGCTCGAAATATTATCGACAATCCTAAAAATCTAGTGCATCAGTTTTCCCACTGGCGGCGATCCCGCATGGTAACGTGGACACATGTACACGCATCACAGACGGACTTGCAGTAACCGTCACCTATCGGGCCTCTGCTATTTACTGTAATGTGAGTAGCAGACAGTTGCTCCGACATCTGGCGGCAGTTTATGGCGACTCGTAACCAAAAACTACGAATTCTGCAAAACCGCCGTCACCGTGTAGAATTTTTGCAACGTGTGGGACATGGCCTTAAGGGGTTACGTGGGTTTCGAAGCCAAAAAAGCATATTTTCTCTATTAAAAAAATATAACAAATTATTTTATTCAAAATGTTAAGCACAACATTTCAACAATATTTAAAAAAAATTACATCCAAAAAATTGGGAAGTTCAGCCGGTGGGATCTGGTTTCCGGAAAACCCTAAAAAAGGTGTCCTCGTGCTGGTCAGGATGACTCATTATAGCTTTGTCTGAAATTGAAAAACCAATTTTTTCTGTTAGTAGATAAGTATAGATCGTGATTCAACGAAGGATTTAAAAAAAATTGGAATTTCAATTTTTGCCAGAGTTGCATGCAAAATAGTTCAATTTTTGGTACAATTTACACTACGTATAGCCTTGTAGTATTAGTTGTAATCGAAAAGAAACCTTTGTTCAATCACTAGTCAACGCTATTTTAAAGAAGGGTGCAAAATTTCAATAAGATCGGTGCATTAGTTTTGGAGAAATCGTGTCCACCGACTTCAAAAATAGTGTTTTGAGAAAAATGCGATATACCTGCGTCGTTCCCGGCCGGTCTTTCCCACCAGGGGGAATTCCCAAACGCTCTCTCTCCTAGACTTTTACTCCGATTGCCTCAAGACTTTGAGAGAATATTCTAGAGATATTGTACTATTAGATAATAAAATTTAAAAAAAAATGATTTTTTTAAATTTTCAAACCCACATAAGGAAGTTTTTGAGGCAACTTTTTGAGCCCCCCCGGCTACAACACATCACGTGTATTTTTTGTTAAGGAATGTCTGATACAAGCTATAGAGAGTACGGTATTTTATTGTGAAAAACAAAATAATATACATTGTTAGTATATTTTTGAACGGCGTTGTCCTTGCAGTTACATAAAAAATACACGTGATATGTGCACAACGACCCCCCCCCCCAGCGTGATCAATCGTGATGTTATCCAAACCCCCTCCCTCCCTATTGGAGCCTCACGTGATTGATGCACGGCCCCTAACCCCTCAATTATGCCACAATCATGTAGTAAATGATTGTGAAATGTTCCAAAAAGTGTCCTTCATAAACGGACAAGTAAAAAAATCGAAAGCATTCCGTACCATTTTTCATTGGGCTTTGATCATCATATCTGCGAGTAAAACATCATCCTACAGAGCTTTTTTTATAGCTACTGCATTACAGTACCAAGAGTATTACAATTATCCAATCATTTAGGGTTTCGACTAAACATTTTCTACACTGGCTTAGGAACAAAAGAAGTAATAATGTATGGAGTCTTTCTCGCCAAGATAGCATTCTGCTAAGACTCCCTTAATGCCTAAATTCTCGATAGTCAAGCTACAAGGCCCGGTGGGGCTGTAACGTTCACGGGTAAGTGTAAAGTTCGTATCTATAAAATTCTCTGCCCCCATATAAATCCGATAAAGATCGCTCGTACCGCGAATAGGATGAAAATGATTGGTAATCTCCTCTCATCAAAGCTCCAAAGACAATCGCCCCGCCGCATCTCGAAATCTTCTTTTTCACATGCTCAGTCGCCACTTTCCCATACGACGATGATTTTCATGCTCAGTAAACGCTCCGTGGAATAATTTGCCTCGAAACAATGTCCATCTCACACGCGCATCGTTGACACACGCGAAATGTCCGATATAAAAGGAAAATATCGCCATTGGTGACAAAGCCTCCAGGGCATGGTGCGGAACAGCTTGACGGTAACGGGTTTTGGTAAAGCGTGGAATCAAGGCCTCGCCTTGCTCAATGTGTATCCTGATGACGGTAGCAGAATCCGAGTGGCCGCCTACTCGATTCCATTTTTCCCAGTATATGTCGCTTTTATGAGATCTCCATTCATTTCTGACACTTCTTCTCAAGCGCGCGGGTATTGTACCGGTTGGGTCTGCGCTTGAGCTTCCTTTGCTGAAAGAAGTCAATTTCGAAAGACTGGTTCTTTTCTTCTTACGTTCTTGTGTTTGCTTCCTTTGTATCGCTATATTTTCCCGACGGAGAACAACAATTCTCTGTGATGAGTTTTGTGTGCGAAGAAAAGCGGAAATGGTGGTTCTCGCGCTGGGAGAACAATGAAGAGAGAATATATGAATAAAGTTAGCTACTCAGCAAGCGGATACATGTGAGAAAAGGATATTTTGGACCCGTTATATCTGTTTAATGCTGACTATCAGCACATCAGACTGTTTTGAGAACTGTCCTTGGAATAACGTTCATACGAATATGCTCAAAGGGGAGGTGCCTGACTAAACGGCGAGAAAAACAGGTAAACTTCGGGAATTTTTATCTCAAAAACTAATGTTTCGATTGGATCCAGGGTTTTTTTTTTAGAAAATATGTACATTGAGGTATGTTTAGGAATTTTTTAAAATAAATTCGTTGGCTGGAAGCGATTCAAACGCGATTATCTCGAAACATAGTTTTCAAAGTCGGTGCCAGATGTATCTCGAAAACGGCTTGTCCGATATTGTCAAAATTTGGATACAATATTCTTCGATAGTTTTTCTCGTTCGCCACGTAGGATTTTTTTGAAATTTTCATTTTTGACGGAATTGCGGCTGTTTTAATCTAACGTTCGTTTTTCGTTCGCAATTTCCGACGATTTTGGATTGCATACACATTGCATAAAAAAGCAATGGTTCAATCAAATAAAAAACCCCTACGTGGCGAACGAGAAAAACTATCGAAGAATATTGTATGCAAATTTGGACAAAATCAGACATGCCGTTTTCGAGATACATCTGGCACCGACTTTGAAAATTATGTTTCTAGATAATCGCGTTTGAATCGCTGACAGTCAACGAATTTATTTTAAAAAATGCCTACATATACCTCAATGTAGATATTTTCCAATTTAAAAAAACCGGATCCAATCGAAACATTAGTTTTTGAGATAAACATTCCCAAAGTTTACCTGTTTTTCTCGCTGTTTACTCATGTACCTCCCCTTAATTTATCTGAAGGCAATGATGAAGACTTCGAGGTTTACATGACGGTGAGTAAAGAGGTTCGATTATCGGAGCTTTTTCTATTACCGGAATTATGTCGATATCAACAAGTTGTAATATGGGAATACCGGTATTTCGATATATTCCGATATTTATGGGAAGCCTTCATTAACAACGTTAAAAGCTTGAAAGTAAAGATGGAAGTTGTAGAAATAATAGTATATAGCTAAGTCAAAGCACAGCATTTATTAAAAATCGCCGTCTTTTATTGCGATCTTCATTTGTTATCCATTTCTAAACATACTATTCTAACTATCCATTTCTAAACATCTACTATGTTCAAATATATCCAACCCAACATAAAATAAATCAACAAACAAAAAACGAAAATAGGGATGGAAAATGCAAATATAAAAAGTAGTAAACAAGCATAAATCAAATTACAAAGTTTTGTGAAAGTCGGTGCAGTAGTAGCTACCAGAATGCAAACAAATGGCTTGTGGCAGGCAGGCAACAGCATGGCCACTTTATTTAACGAGATTGAGATTGTTGAAACAATGACCGCGAAAAACAGAGGGCATCTCAAGTTTCGTCTTTCAGAAACGACTATATTCTATTGCATTTGTAAGCCGCAGAAGAAAAGGCCCATTCTGTTTCGGGAAATTAAGAATATATTTGGCTATATTTGACCTATATTACATAATTTTTTCATAGAAAAATATTAAATTCCAAACGACTTATGCGCTGCCTTCGGAGGCGCCATAAAAATAAGTTCCTCCACTGCTGACATGATTCCGGCCGATTGAGTAGCTGAAACCGAAAAAGGAAAGGATGTCGTTAAACTGGAAGGTATTTCCTGTACAATGTAGGATATTCGAAAAATATCAAAATCTAACAAAATGGCGCAGTTATGAAAAAAAGTACTTTTTCTTACCGATAAAATGGTCTTTTTTTTCAATGCCAAACCGTCAATTTTCATCCAATCATAAATATCCTACGTCATTGTAGAGTCAATATATTCAAGAGTACTCAGTCCAAATTTCAAGTCAATCGGATAATTGCTCTTTGAGTTACAATGTCAGCAAATTTGAAAAATCTCATTTCATATTCTTGAAAGTATAAACTGTCGAAAAAGGCAAAAAAATCGATTTTTTTTAAGTGTCACACTGGTATAGCCCCTTAACTCTGATATCGAAATATCGGTATTATTCGAGTCCAAAATCGGTTTCACGGTATGGAGGTTGAGTACGATGGCAATGAAGCAATGATCACAATGAAGACGGCCTTCAGGGCAATGACTATTATGAAGACGGTCTTCGAAGTCGAGTCTCCTGAAACCTGTAACCATACGTATATCCAAAGGAACAGACAGGTTGGGTTTCCCGTCTTTCTGCAGTTTGGAAAGAATGTTCTGTATCCAATAGTTTCTCTCTCTCTCTCTCTCTCTCTCTCTCTCTCTCTCACTCTCTCACACTGTCTCCGTCTTTCGCATTCTTTTAGTCGGACCAGCGTGGCTGCCTGGCGGGCATTATAAAGCGAGGCCAGTGAAAATCGCGTCGCACATCAACCAGAGATCAGGTAGCGTTGTAAGCAAAGCAATATGTACCTCAGTGTCCCGTGCTAATTGGAGGGAAAGGCACGGAATGCGCTGTATCATACCAGCAACAGCGGAAGCCTAAAGTCGAAGGAAGCTCATCTAGCCTCAAGTCTCATCGCCCTATAGCGCTGGGAAAAAATTCAGATGTTGTGAGCTGCGAAACTCATTGTTACATATGTACACTTTCAATTTGTTCGTTTGCACACTTTGCGGGAAGACAGGACTTCCGGTGTGCTTACGAAAATTTCTAACAGCGAGATAAGTTCTCGAACGATGTTCCTTGTAATCTACACGAATAAAGAAAAATTGAAAAAAGACCTCGCGAAGTGAGTGCGTGTGGATTGGTATTCGTAATCGAGTCATGCGAGGCGGCGCACTTGATTTTCATACCTAATTGCAAGCGATCTCTCTTTGCACGGTATTTATATTGAGGTCGAAATATACCTGGTTCATTCTTCGGTATCGACTGCTCTCCATTTTTTTCTTCAACTGTGTACCGAATTTCACCGCATCGAATAAACGCGAAACACGAATTCGAATGATCCCGTGCGGAAATTGTCATAGGGACCCAATTGGATTCCCATTCTTGTACTTACTTTCTAATAGGGATCCAATGAGTCGTCGCATTGGACCCCGTACTATTTTTTATTGGTTTGTTCCAGCCGTACAGTATTTTCCCTTTTTACTTGCCTCAACTTCGTTCTACCTCCCTTCCACATACCCCTCTACCTCCCATTCCACATCCCCCCTCTACCTCCATTCCACAACTCCCCTCAACTCCCATCCCCCCCCCCCTGCGGCCATAGCCGACTTCCCCCTCCGTATCGTATTCACAATGACGTATATGTCATGGGCATAGGGAAACTGCGGAAAACCTATACAGCCGGCCCCAAGTTCGCCTCCCACTCACGGAACTGGTCGTCTTTCACCGAACAATATCGAAGAAAAACATTTCATGACGAAAGTACGCGACTGGGATTCGAACCCGCGACCTCCCGATCCGCTGGCCAGCACGCTAACCACTAGACCAACGCACCAGGTTTGATCTCTATACTGAAACGTTGCACTCGTTAAATTGGATTCTAATAGGAATATTCCATTGAAATCCAATGTACAAATCACATTTAAATTCTCAAGGATTCCCACATTATGGAACAGCATTCGATACGATTCACGCTGTACTCTTCGCATTCTGTACGGTGAATTTTCTCAATGAAATATACGGATATACCATGTGATTGGATCTTAAAAAAGTATAAATAGTATCTTCAAAACTTCAACTATGTTGAAAAAAGATTTGCACCACATCACTGAAAATCCACTGTTATTGTCAGTTGTTATTTATTTTACTGCACTTTGACATAATATCACCACACACGTACATGCTCATGGACCGTGCAAGTTATGCTGTAACGCACCGAATCTTTTCTCCTGACTTTTCACATATTTTCGATTCGAACGTGGTAAGAATTCTCAAACGGCGTTCAACGGGGAACAGTTCAGAATACAGTTGGATCCTAAAGAAAACTCCCCATGTGAGGTGTTCCCTAACATATCCCATTACACTCAGAAAAAAGATTTATTATGTTCTAATAAATTGGCACACTCTTTTACTCGTATGGAGACAGTTTTTATGTGATTATAACTACAGCATTTATTCGGCGGCACTAATTATGTTTTTTACGTGCCGATTTTTCACATCAATTAAAATCCATATTTAAAATAGAACATTTCAATAAATATTTCCTCAAATCAAATAAATACTACCTCCCAATCACGAAAACCTCTTATTTCGCGACTATGAAACTAATGCGCGCATGCGCACTCACCATGAGCTTCTTCCAATGCCAATGCTTTTGGCACAAGTGTCAGTGTTGCCTTCCGGAAGTGAGAAACTCGAAAGTAAGGAATGATTTAAGTGTAAGAATATAAAGTGAGAAAAGAACGTTCAAGTGAGAAAATAATGACGGACGAAATTACACAATTCCTCGAAAAAACCAGCTGGGCGATTATGAAGAATTCTATTAGATGTCAAGAAAAACTCTATTTGTCGGATATAAAACACCTATTTCTTCTAAGTTATATATCCTATTAGGTGTTAAGAAAAATTCTTAGTAAATCTTAAACATAAACTTTAATTTCAAAAATGTCTTAGCTGTTAATAAAATCGTCGTAGGCCGACATACGAATAAGAAAACTTATTCGCCGGGAGACAAACTTCTTTGTCCATAATAAATCTTTTTTCTGAGTGTATTAATGTGGATGCATCTTGGGACTCCTCAACCAGATTGTGTACGGGATCCCGAAGAATATTTTTCTTGACAGGCCCAACAAATTCCGGTGGGAATATGAAATAAAAAATTCTCAATCCACACGAATCGGGAAATAGCGCGGTATCGACTTGAATTCCAATATGAATTCCCTACGTGCAGCATCCCTATCAAATCACGATAGGGATGTGGTATGATCTCGGGACTTCCCAACAAATGTCTGTACGGGATAAAGTGAATTTGATGAACCTCGCGTTGGTCGCCGCTGTACGCTGACTAAGGAAGAAATATTTTTGAGAATACGAGAAGAACCCTATATCAGGAAATTCATGTATAAGATTCCTGTCAGTGACAGCTCATTATATTTGTATTAATTAATATATAAATATTGTTCAAAGCCTCAGTTCCGACGTCTCAATAGAGGTGCTCTTCGTGACGTTTTGCGGTCACAGTATAGCAATAGAACACTAAAGGTGGGATACTTGAAGATACCAAGCCTAATTCACAATATTTATCGTTGCAAGCGCAAAGGTGCTATGGACACACAAGCATGCGTACATGTACGCAATTTCGTCTCGTAAATGCATGTTTTACGCGCGGCACATTCGAAACACGATCTTGCACCCACATACCATCATCATGTGATCGCGCGCGCGCGCGCGTATGTTTGTGTGTGTGTGTGTGTGTGTGTGTGTGTGTGTGTGTGTGTGTGTGTGTGTGTGTGTGTGTTCACGTTCGCACATTTATACGTATACATACACACACACACATATAGTGCTGCATCGATTGCTCCACACACTAGACGCACGTAATGAGTGCAATACTTTCTCATTATCGTAAGCATGCTCCCTACATGATTGGAATAATTAATTTCCGGCCCTGTACATGCTAATATGCAGGGGAAAAATTATTATTTTCAATCTAGTGCATTTCCCGACTATGTAGTACCGGTCAAAAGTTTTCGATCACTTTGGATAATTGCAAAATTTTATTAAGAGACACGAATTGTATAATTTAAACGTAAACAATAAAGTTTTACTATGAAAGAGATATATTTTGAACATTGGGATTGTTACGAAGATACTATATAGCTGTATGAAATTAATTATATTATTCCATTATTATTTTTCTATTATCTAAAGTGATCAAAATCTTTTAAGTGAGTAAAAAGTTTTCGATCACTTTGGATAATTATGAAATTATATTAGAATAATATAATTGAAATAAAATGAAAAATTCATTAAAATTACATTTTTGCCAGTCATCAGTTTTCGATCACGTTCGATAATTGCAAAATTATACTGCAATGATATAACTCATTTTATAGTGCTCAATAGAATCTTCTTTACAATTTTCTTGTTCAAAATACTTCGCTTTCATAATAAAACTCTATTGTTTACGCTTAAATTATACAATTTGTGTTTTTAAATAAAATTTTGCAATTATCCAAAGCGATCAAAAACTCTCGACCGATAGTGTATATATACGGGGAAAGGTAACAATTTTAGTACCTATGACTTCAAGATTGCAAGAAGTGTCCTCATACTCCCCTATTGTCACCATACTCCGCACGACGAAAAGCGCGATGTCTTCCGAAATGTAAGGATTTATCATAAAAAGATATTTTCAAAGACCGTCCGGCCCCGAAAATCAACGTTTCGTCGAAACAAAGTTTAAAAGAAGTTCTCAAAACAGCCGGATCTGCAGCAGACGTTAGCCGTAGGATGTAATGGGTTGAAAATATGTCCTGCCCATGTATATTCCGAGATTTGATTGCGTGTATGAAAGTGGTGTACGAGTTTTTGCGAGCTCGGGGAGATACACAATGCATTATCGGTTGTTAATCAATTTTTATTACGGTAGAAAGTCATCCGAGACTCTCATCGTTGCGATCGGGCTCGTTTGCAAACACGGAATTTTTTACCTCGCGCACGTATACTTATACACGTTTTATTCGAGCTCGTGAAAGGAATACAACGATAAACGGACCGCGATTGTATATTTTCACTCTCGGAACAGCCATGCAATTGCAATTTGGACGATGACTTCGTAACAAGTAATGAGAAAATTTGCACAGCGTGTATCATCGTATCGAATAATCGTAATTCCAGAATCGCGGATTATGTTTCGGCGAATTATTTTAGACGGAATTATTTGAGGCCCAAGTAAAACTTTTCCTCGACTTTCTGCTTTCACGTTCGAGCGCAAAAAAGTCACAGTCCGTTTGGGAATGTAAATGAATGATTACTGCGCCTGTTTTTCTTGCTTTCCTGGTTCTATCGAATCCTCGAATGTGTTTAGAAGTCGAAGTTGCTACGTTTCCTGAATCACGAGAAAGAGGTCACGTGTGTCCATTGCGCAGCTGAATAGTTTCATTCATTATTACACGGTGCTCGAGATCTTTTTTTTTTGTTTTTTTTCCTCACTGTCGTGTGAGAGACCGGTCCCAACACTCGGTCCACTCCGATGATTATTGAACCTCCACACTATTATACCGGAAATTTCCCTCACATAGCTTGAGGCAACTCAAATTGAATCCAACATCTGGTGCAAGAATCGCAGATTGAAGCTAAACTTATTATTACAACGATAGAACTGCTAGTAAAACTTTAAGGCGGGATATACATTTACAACGATAAAAAAAACGATTTCTTTTTTTTCTCCAAACGATAGAACTATATATGTAGAATGTTTTTCTAAAGTTTCAAAGCGAAATTCGAAAAACTTCAAACGTTCGGGCCCTTTCAACGCTGTGCCTCAGCGCTCGGATTCGAAGCGGGCGTGAACTACAAACGCGTTTTTTCTCAAAACTGCATTATCGAAATTGGCGTACAGGATTACTCAAAAACTATTGAGGGGCCAGTCCACTTTGAAAATTTCAAATAATCGAAAGCAAGCATGACTTGAAGAAATCGTCGATGATGAGCAATCAGAAGGGATTTTGTACGGTGCAGGAATTGCCGATTGAGTTTAGGTAAGATTTTTTCATAGTATAAACTTCAAACGCGTTTTTCTCGAAGCAACATTTTCAAAATCTAGCTCCACCGTATTTCTAAAACTAATAAACCGATTCTCTTGAAATTTGAACCACATATTGTAAACATGTTTCGCAACAAGATGACCCTCGATGGTGTTAACATTTTTATTTGTACTCTTTTTTGCGAAAAACTGCGAAAAAACGCCTTTTTTTTTTACTTTTTTCGTTTTTCATCTGCCATTTTTTTATTTTTTGATAAAACTTTATATCCGAGGGTCATTTTGTAGGTAGTATCATACTGAATCTAATGTACTTTGATTTTTTTGTTTCAGACAAGCCGTTGCCGAGTTGTGATGGAGCTACCTATAGCCCACCTATTTTTGAGGCGTTACGTTGTACTATAGTTTTTGTACTTAAAAATGAATAAACATAAATTAAACATTTTTTTAAATGTATTTCAAGACTTCATTTATTAAGCCCAACAACTTTTATATTCATATCTTTTATAAAATCCTCGAAAAAAAAATCGCGAAAATAGCCTTTTTTCGTGGCTCCAAAGTGGACTGGCCCCTTAAGCCCATTGAGTTGAAACTTGGTATAAATATTGATAATATTGGTACCTTCTACTTGGAGAGAATTGTTTTTCTAAAAATTGAAAAAAAAAAACTACTTTTTCATCTACATTTTATAGAAATGTTGCGTGAACTGTTGATTTTTTTTTGTAAATGCTTGCCATTTTTTTTAGTTTGCATTTTCTTCATTTTAATTACTGTCACATAGAAACTATACATGTTCTAACTGAAAGGATGTTTGAATTTTTTTGCACATTAAAGTCTACGGGAAGCTAGACTGCACGCCGATTCGCAACTCCCGCGGCGACCTTGCTGTAAAACTCTGCCACAGCTCCGTCATTTTGATGATAAATTAATATTAAAAAATTGTTTTGTATACTTAAATATACTATTAAAGTATACCTAAAGTTTAATAATTGTAGAATAACTATTTCTTAGTTTAAAAAATCCCTCAATTCTGCTTATTTTTTTCCTGTCTAACTGTATATCCCGCCTTAAACGCGTTTGCTCAAAACTATGTTTTTTTAAACGGTGTACACGATTTCTCGATATCTAATGAACGGATTGAATTGAGATTTGGTACACTTATTCAGTGTAATCGTAGTTTAGTCTTGACCGACGTTTTGCTTTTTAGAATTTTTTCATTAGTTATTAACAATAATGATGTCATTTTGGGTCAAAAAATCGAAAAAATCACTTTTTTTGCTGATTGAAATGCTGTAACAGAAAAAAACTCGGTCAAGTCATAGCCAATATTATCTATTTTGACCCTTAGATTGCACACTTCCGCCACGAACCTCTGTCTGCATGTGGAGTCGATCGCACCCCAGTCGTTTTTCAGATCGTTGTATTTCGAAAAATATGCATTTTTTTGTCGAGACGTTTTTCGTAGTCAATGATCCTTATTTTCTGGCCGAAAATTTAGTTTTTAAGAAAAACAAAAATTAAGTGCCCAATTATTCGTTCAACCCTTTTTATTAGCTGGCGACGCCCTTGAGCCTAACCCCTTAACCCGACAATTTTTGCTTTCGCCGTTATACGAAAGCCTCCGTTCACCTAATTATTGTGCAAATTGACAAATGAGAAAAGTTGAATTCCATCAGCTTCGAATATTCCCCGTTTATTTTTGTAAATGTCGTTGACTCGTTTCGTGTATTCTAGCAGTGTGCAGTCTTGGTCAAAAGTTTTGTGTAAGTGCATTTTTCGTCATGTGAGAAGTAATCGCTGTCGCAATTAAAGGAGAGGGATAACCTGGAGGAAAATTTTGTTAACCTTGTAAACGATTTTTTTAACACCCCATATTCTTTTTATCGATCTAAGACCCCCCCACCTCACCGTATTCCCCCAACCCGCTCGTTTAAAGATCTGGAATAATGAATTTGAATAGTATTCAGTGAGTATAGTCAAATAACAGTGTTGCGGTTACTGTAGAATAACTAGTTTCGCCAGATAAATATAGAAACCGTTTTTAATTTAACAAGGCTCTGTCATATTTTTCGCACTATTTTAAAAACTTAACAGTTCATGTATTGAAAATGAGTGGGGTTTGTAAAATACTGTCTTCTAATAAGCGACAGACTAATTTTTGCTTTGAGGAATTACGTTGGTTTGAATATTTCAGAAAATCCTTTTAAAAAATGTTATTATCTAATAGTACAATATGTCTAGAATATTCTCCCAAAGTTTTAAGTCAATCGGATTAAAAGTCTAGGAGAGTATATCGCATTTTTCTCAAAACACTATTTTTGAAATCGGTGGACACGACTTCTCAAAAACTAATGCACCGATCTTATTGAAATTTTGCACACTTCTTCAAAATAGCAATGGCTAGTGATTAAACGAAGGTTTTTTTTCGATTACAACTAATTTTAAAAGGCTATACGTAGTGTAAATTGTACCAAAAATTGAGCTATTTTGCATACAACTCTGCCAAAAATTGAAATTTCAATTTTTTTTTTCAAATCCTTTGCTCAATCACGAGCTATACTTATCTACTAACAGAAAAAAATTGGTTTTTTAATTTCAGATAAAGCTATCATGACTTATCCTAACCACCACGAGGACACTTTTTTTTAGGGGTTTCCGGAAACCAGGTCCCACCGGCTGAATGGCCTAAATTTTTGGATGAATTTTTTTTTAATATTGGTGAAGTATTGCTCTTTTATGTGCTTAACATTTTGAATAAATTAATTCATAAGTTGTATTTTTTTAATAGAGAAGATATGCTTTTTTGGCTTTGAAACCCACGTAACCCCTTAATTTTGAACCTGTATAATTTTTGTTTATTTCGCACAATTCTATGCATACCCTGACCATCCATACTGGCCAGGAACAATTTACTTTTTAATTATTAGAGAAATAATTCGTGATAACAGGATAATTACAGGGCTGTCTGATGCTTTTTGCCAAGACTGTACGTATTACTCGTCTTTATCCGGCAAAACTCCTTCAGGCTATCACATGCTTCGATGCCTCGCTTCCTATTGCTCGCTCTTTCTCTCGCCATATATATATATATATATATATATATATATATATATATATATATATATATATATATATATATATATATATATATATATATATTTACACACACACACACACACACACACATATTTATACCAGTGTTTCGTCATAGAACCAATACAGCATTTAACGAGACACGCCGCCGGGATAACGGTTCTCCAAGACCGGGATCCTCGGATTGACAGAGAAAAATAATTGAAACCCGAAAAGGTAAAAAAGGAATTTAAAAAATCATTGATCTTCGCCATATCGAGCCACGGATACAACTCGTTCGATTTGCCGAATTTTTTCGAATCTTCTGCACACTGTGCTACTCGTATGCCATTCCATGCATCGTATATTAATTATCATCAAGTGAAAAATACGCAATTTATACCAATTTTCCGTGCTTAAACGCTGCGAACTCACGCCCTTTCGATGCACAAGGCTTTTACCTCGTCCTTTCGTCATTTACAGGCACGAGGAGAATACACCGCGTGAATAATTCATGGCTCCGTGACCTCGTTGAGTCAACGATCGCACATTTATTATTATCATTCCGACCGAATAGTCATGCAATTCTCGTTTTTCATTTTTATATCGGTTTCTCTTCTTTCTAATATTTGCGGTCTAGATTTATCGAACATTCGTCGTATCCCTTTTTACTTTTTTTGTTGTAGCACATTTTCCTCTTTTTTCATTTTTTTTATAACAAACTGCATATCGTTGTTTAGGTTTTTTTTGTAATTTTTGTAGTAAAAATTCGACATCCTAATATCTTCTTTTTTTAAGGGATCATCCCACTTTATAAACTTTAAAATATCGATTTTTTTTATGGATATCGAAAATAAACTACTTCAAAAATATTGTGTAAAAATTTGAAAGGTTCGGAGCGGCCTAAGTATTATTTTTCGAGTTTATTTGAGCACGCTCTGCGGCGTGCTCTTACTCGTGCGCGAACTTTAAACGCGTTTTTCTAAAAACCACTTTTTTTTTGCTTCGTTGATTTTTTCTCCGGAACTACTGAATCGATCCTTACGAAATTTTACCTACATATCCGTCACATGTATGGCTACTGCTGGAACTAGAACTATTTGAAGTTTTATATTAAAATTTTTTTTAACCGAAATATCACTCAAAAAAGTCTTATTTTTGGAGACTTTTTGTTTCAACAGCCGCCATTTTGTTATTTTTGCATGAAAATTAATCATTTTAGTTCGGACAGTAGCCACAACTATACTGAACTCAAATCTTTTTGGTTTTTGTGTTTCAAATAAATCTACTCAGAAATAACATCAACGAAGCTGACATCGCTTTCTTTGGAGGGGCTATGCGGATGCTGCTACCAGGGATAGATAAATTATGTAAAATGAATTTAAAAAAATGTTCATACATTCCAAGAGTTATTTTATCAAGTCCAAAAAGATTTTCATCAATATCTTTTATAGGGACCATACAAAAAATTCCCAAAAATACCTAATTTTCCAGCCGTCTAAAGTGTGATGATCACTTAAATAAGAAAGAAACATATTTTTTGTTTGTAAAGCGTTACTCTTTAAGGCGGTCCTTTAGTTTCTCGGGTCGAAAAAATCGATTTTTTTTCATGCATCACATCTACAACATGTGTAGAAAATGTGTGCCAAAGGATTTTTCGATATTCGAAGTGGTTCACAAGTTACGGCCCTGGAACGGAGCAGGTATACGGAGCAGGTATACTTTCAAACGCGTTTTTTTCAAAACTCCATTTTTCGAAACGGTGACCACGATATTTCAGAAACTACTGCACCGATGTTGTTCAAATTTATACAGCATCTTTAATATGTTATAAGCCAGCGATTGAACTAGGATTATCATGATTGCTTCGATAGTTTTTTTTGTACGAGCGAAAAACTTAAGAAAAAATGAGTAAAAAATAGAATGTAATTTTCAAAAGTGTATAAAAAAGTCAATTTTTGTAATTTAGAATTCACTCTAGTTCAATCGCTAGTCTTAAATATGAAGATTAAAATGCCGTTTGGTTTTTTGATTTCAGATAAGCAGAACAGCCGCAATCTTGGTCACCGTCAAGCGCCTCTTTTACTTGATGTCTTCCTGTCGGCCACTATAACTTTTATTCTATTATATAGTTTGACTTCAAAAAATTTGTAAAGCTTATTTAAATGTTAATAAAGATTATGCAAAAACAATGAAATTGATTATTTCGATGCTTTGCCCGTAAAAAATTATTGAAAATGCCGCAAAAAAACAACCGAGAAACTAGAGGACCGCGTTAATATTCATACCAGACTGCGTAAGATTGTTTGGCTTTGAGTTTATTTTGGTTATAAAGACCAAACTTTGCTGAACAAAAAAAATTCTATTGCCCAGACCCACAATGAGTCACCACAGAACGACGAGGTAACGAACTTGACCCTCATTACCACTCTCATCCGCATAAACCCCCAAGTCCGAGGCACAATAACCCTCATTACCCTGCAAGTTTTTCCTGAATTTTATGCACCCAATAGAGTTGGTAAAATTTGGGAGGAGGCTCCGGGTAGTGTGGGACACCTCAAGCCGTAACTTTCGGTTGGGAGAAATTCCAAACAACGCGGATCAGCTGGGTAATAAAGGTCGTGACAAATTTTGGCTGTTTTTACGTTTTTTTCCTTCATTAAAATAGGACGCGATAACAAAAAATGCCTGATTCTTGAAACTGATTGGATGATTTTAATGTAATAGAGCCGCGTCGCTTTTTCGCGGTTAACATGTAAATGTTAACTTTGCAATGAATATTGCCTTCCGGGACCACCAATAGGAATGAAATTTCCAAAAAACGCGAATACCGAAAAATATCGTCCGGACGTATGCTTTTTTGAAAATGTACGTCTACTCCAGGGTCCACGTTAGACGCTAAAAAAAGGCTATTTTCATGATTTTTTTTTATAGGTTTATATTATAGATATTGATATAAAAGTTGTTACACTTAATAAATACGCTTTCGAAATATATTTTCAAAAAATATATTTATTGAATTCATTATTTACGGACGAAAATGGTAGTTAAAAAAATTTCCTAAAAAATTGTAGGTCTGCGCTGTTGATGAAATCTCGGAGATGGATCACCCGAAACAAATAATCAAACGGTTTTAAATTCAGTATATTAATGGCTATAGCGCGTATCATACGATTTTTGATATATGTATTAGGAGTACAACTTTGCAGTGACCGTTTTACTTAGAGAGCCACTGCGGCCGAAGTAGTGGCCCTAGCTCAATAAAAAAGTGGCATTTTAAACTAGAGGCTCTGCCAATGTAAACAATTTAAAAAAGCTAACGGATACGTGTATGCATTATAAAGTTATAGGCACTCAAACATGGCAACCTACGAACCGAATTCTCAGCATTTGCGGGAGGTTATGATTTACTTCTTCAACATCAAGAAATCTGCGGTTGAGGCCCACCGTTTGCTTGTAGATGCTTACGGGGAGGATTCTATTAGTGAGAAAACGTGTCGGCGGTGGTTTCAACGCTTCAAAAGTGGAGATTTTGAGGTCGAGAACAAGCATGGTGGCGGAAGGCAGAAAGTTTTTGAAGACGGGCTGACAGCTGGGCGTTGTGTACTATGAGCTGCTCAAACCATCCGAAACCATCACAGGGGAACTCTACCGACGTCAGTTGATGCGCTTGAGTAAGGCACTCAAAGAGAAACGGCCACAATTCAACGAAAGACATGACAAGGTGATACTGCAGCATGACAATGCCCGACGCCATGTTGCAAATGTCGTGAAAAAGTACTTGGAAACGCTGAAATGGGAGGTTTTATCCCACCCGCCGTACTCTCCAGACATTGCCCCTTCCGACTATCACTTGTTCCGGTCAATGGCACACGATTTGGCTGACCAGCACTTCGGTACTTACGAAGAAGTCAAAAATTGGGTCGATTCCTGGATTGCCTCCAAGGACCAAGACTTTTATCGACGCGGGATTCGAATGCTACCTGAAAGATGGGCCGAGGTCGTAGCTAGCGACGGGCAGTACTTTGATTAAAAAATATGTAGCCACTTTTTTATAATAAAGCCTTAAACTTTTGAAAAAAACGGTCACTGCAAAGTTGTACTCCTTATAAAATAAAAAAATGGCGCACATTTTTCGAAAACAAAACCAAAAAAATCGTGTTTTTTCGTCGTTTTTGGCAAAAAAAATAGTCAATATCAAAATCTTAAAAGATCCTTTATATGCGCTTCAGCTATAGTTGTAAAGAATATGTGGTTAAAATTTCATAAGGATCGGTTCAGTAGTTTCGACGATTTTATCAACAAGTCGTCGAAAAACGTTGTTTCGAGAAAAACGCGTTTAAAGGTTGTTTAGGTTCCATAAATACATAAAAAATTTTCATTAATGTATTTCGAAAGTATATTTATTAAGTGTAACGACTCTTATATAAATATCTATAATATAAACCTATTTTAAAAAATCATGAAAATAGCCCTTTTTAGCGTCCAAAGTGAGAAGACCCCTTAAGGCCTCACATATGCGATTTCGTCGATTTTCGTAGGTACATTTACAAAAGCTGTGAAAAAAGCGAGGCATAAATGGCCAAATTTTGTTTTTATACTATATTTATACATCATCTGTGCTGCATGACGAAGAAAAAAATTTCAGAAATATTTTAAAACAGCAGAGTTATTAACCGGTAAATAAATAGTTTTTCTTGACGCTCAGGTTCAGAGTCCAAACTGAATCAAGTCCAAACTCACGAACCGAGGTTCCGATCGCTGTCACATTTTTACAGCACATTGTCTTTTTCAATACCTGTCGCGTGAACCTCGCAAAGTAAAAACATTGATTACCCAATTTTTTCAAATAAGTAAATTATTAGTAGTCAATTGACTTAAAAAAAATTAAAAGCCCAATTTACAGATGCTTTTTTAAAATCTTCTTGATGGTTCACGCCAAAGACACATCTATTTTGTAATTATCACGATGTCCATTTTTTCCGACACTCAGTTCGACGCCGAGGAGTTGCACCGCGAATCTGAGCGTCGAGAAAAAACCATTTATTTACCAGCTAATAACTGCGCGATTTTTAGCTATTTCTGCAATTGTTTTTTGTCACGCAGGTAAGAGATTAAATAAATACCGTATGAAAAAATTGGCGATTTATGCGTCAATTTTTTTCAAGCGTTTTTTCTGTATATTTTTTTTTGTAATACAGGTAAGAGATTTAATAACTATTATATTTAAAAAATAACGATTTATGCCTCACTTTTTTAACTTTTATCTGTAAATGTACCGAAACTCGTCAAAATCGTGCATGTAAAGCCTCAATTCGGTTCTTCCGAATGACGACGTTTGTTTTTTTCGAATACTTTTACTATTTACGACTGTGAATAATGCGAAAGAAATATTTCCAATACTCATAAACTCAAGTATTCATAAGCGTATAAAAATCGAAAAGAGAAAAAAAAAAGAATGCCAGTAGAGAAAACCACTCACACCACGATCCTTTTGATGCCAAACATTTTCGTCGCGTTTTGTTTTTTATATCTGTCGTTCACTACGATGATCTTTGTTCCTTATGCACACTCGCGGGTCGTCGAGGCACGCGACACCGAAACCTCGCGATCTACACGCGGGCCATCGCAATTGGGAAGGTTAACGGTATCGCAGCATCCGCGGTCCAAACTTATTCAAAGCTCACGCGAAGGACCCACTTCTCAGGTCGTCATCGTCGAAGAAATCGAATGAAAATTCTTTCGCGTCATCGTTGTAACTTGCGAGCGAGGATTTTCCAGCAAAACGATGAGGATTTTTCGCGTACGGTTGCCTCGGAGTTTATTATTAGCGATTTTAGCACCGGTGGAACGAGGCGAGCGAGCCCGCGAGTTTACTCCACAAGAAGAGGACTACTGCTGGCCGCCGAGCCGATTCTCCTCGCTCGCTATAGCGCGACGACTCCCTGAGAATCGAGAGGCTGAACCTGAGTTACACCTGAGAGAACCTCGGTGGGGGTACAACACCGAAGAGAAGGTGAAGAAAAAAAAATTGGTATGCCGTAGGAGAGGCGAGTCTTTCTCTATCTCTGGCCACTCTCGATGAGACGGAGAGTCTTGCCTTCATTGGAATTGTGTGAAAACATTGATCATTTTTATACACCGCCCAGAAAATTCTATTGATATTAACCCACCGCGTCTATTTGATTTTTTTAATTTGAATTAACTAGATTTTTCGAAGAATCAAATTTTTCCTATTGCATTCCATTACTGGAATTATTTCTTTTAAATATATTTTTTATTCAAATCAAAATCCATTTTATATCGTCCAATAACTAAATATTTTATTTAAGATAATCCTATCGCTTCACACTAGTCGTACCACTGATCATACTTGAGACCTGTACAATTTATATGTTTAACATATGCAAAAAAAATAATTTATAATAACTAAAATTTTCCATATGTGAACTGTTGAATGAATGTTCACATTTAATTAGAAAAATGAAAAAACAGTTATTCCAACGATTCGGGCAGTATTTCTAGGTTTGATATTTGGCAACATTGGTTCTATAACCATCTCTTTTTACTCAACCAGGCGAGTTTAACCTCCATGCTTTTCAACGTCGATCTGTCAAAATAATGTCAGGTGCGGGAAATATAAAGCATTGTATTCGGGCCACGACTGGTAAAAAGCGTGTCATCTTGCTGTCAATTCTCTTTATCGTAGAAAGTGGTAATAAATCCAATACCGGAAGATCAAATTAAACTTGATATTACATGAAAATTAGGTCAATAAGCGCATTTTTTCTGAGAGCATTGGATTACTACAAGTGTTAAGTATGTAAATCTGATTACTTTTAAGAATCTAACAGATTCTTACTATTATATACACTTTTGTAGCGACCGGAAATTGGGATTTTGTACGTGGTCTCGGAATTTCTTCACAAAAATACGCAATATTAATATTTTTTTCTCTGTACTTAGGTGGATAACCGACCCTGAAGTTTTACAGAGACGATTATTAATATATTCAGTGAAGCTCAAAAAAATGAAAATCCTATGGATTGAAGTCTGGCGACAAAATTACCTTAATCCTAATAAATCTGTGATTCGGTTTCATCTGTTCAAAAAACAATTTAGTTGAATCTACTAAATGGATCTACTGGATTTTTTTTCAATTAAAATTAAGTAGAATTTTCGTAGAGTCAACCATTTGTCCATTCGATTGAACTAATGGTCTGTCTGGAAAAAATTATAATTACTTTTATTAATATTTTTGGCTGTTACATGGTTTGAAAAAAAATTAATCTTTAAAAATGGCAGAGATAGTATGGCTCGGTCTTCTAAACTGCATTTTCAAAACTGGCGTGTCGTATAGCTAAAAAACGAATCGACCAATTCTGATGATTTTGGTATAAATCTTTCTAACCTTATTGTCTAAAACATGGCCCTAAATGTTTTCGAAAATTAAAAAAAAGTATTTTTCTATTGAAAAATGTAGCCATCTTTTCGGAACATTCGATCTTTTTATTTCAAAGCGTACCATTTCATCGATTTTCAACATTGTTCACTTTTTCTTGGTTCATATTCTGCGTATGAGTGTTAATGAAAGAAAAATCTTTGCTGTTTTTTTTTCAGATTGATCCCACCGACTCTACGTGTCACGCCGTCTGAAAACATCCGCCGCAATCCGTTTTAGAAAACCGTGCCATACTGTCGCCATTTTAAGATATTGATTAAAAAATGCCACGTAACAGCCAAAAGTATTAATCAAATCTACTCTAAGTCTCAATAATGGTGAAGAAAATTTTCCTTTAAAATAAACCATGAAAATCAGCCATATTTTACTCGCCTAAAGGTATCTCCCCCCTTAAAGTCTGGGCTATGCAGCACCGTGTCGTGTGGAAAATCATCCATTTATCCGCAATTAGTATCGACGTCAAATTTCGAGCGTAGTTCACGATTTCTCTTTAAGAACGTGCGCCAAAATTCTCAAGGGTATCCTCCCACTATGAAATTACAATAAATCGATTCTTCCTCATTTCCATTCTACAACATCGCAAGAATGTCGTGCCTGAAATTCGAAGCGAAATTCCGAATAGCTAAGATTGTTTAGGCGCGTAATACTAAGTCCATATCGTCAACGCGAAATTGTGGGGGGGAGGGGTTGAATCGCGTTTTTCTCGAAACGACTTTTTTGAAGATCGCTGACACGACAATTGCCGCAAGCGATTTTTAAAATCGTTTCTTCATTCTCTTCCCAATAGTAGGTGCTATTGCATGTACTACGATTATTAACCTAGAGACGACCGGTGATTTTAATAAACAAATATATGCGCCGAAAAAGGCCTTTTTGGAGACACCACGTTAAAAAACATTATATTATTTTTTGTAATGATTTTGCGTCGTCGGACTATGTGTAAAGCTAACTCACAATATTTTTTTCCAACATCTGAAAAATCCAGATTCCGATAAATCGAGTCCGAAGAAACGGGCACTTTTCGATCGCGTTATTTGGGGATTCACCCCTTAAGAATGTGCGCCGAAGACGTACGACGAGTTTTGATTACGTCACGAAAAATCAATGGCTCTCGGAAATGTTAATAGTCGAGCCCAACATTTAAGGACAAAACACAAACGGTGGGTTGACCTTACATTGGATCGATTAATCTCCGCAATCAAACTTCTTAAGGCGGAGCCTGAATTAGAAGGTCCGGAAAATCGTTTTTTTATTGCTTAAGTCGATAAATAAACTATCCAAGAATATATTTACAATGTTGCAGAGGCCAATTGTAATTTTCTTTGAAGATACAAGGCCAAAAGCAGAGAATCGATTGATATTTGATATTGATATTCCCTCCTATTGTAAACTTTGAAGCGCGTTTTCTCCAGTTTTCATTTTTACGATTTTTCCATAGCGCGATAGCAAAAAAACTAAACGACCTATTGAATTAAACCAAAGTTTATTTTCTTCAGTATGAAAATCTCTTCAAAGTGAGTTACAAAAGTTGTTGTAAAAGTCTTTTTAAATAATTTTTATAGCACGTTAAAGTATTTTTTTAACACGTTTTTTTTCTAACCTGAGAACAGTTATAATTTCAAGATTTTGAAATATTTTTCTTAATTTACCCAGAAGAAAAATATGTGGAAATTGAAAAATGTATCGGTTTATTTGGTCCAGTCAAGAATTACGAGCTACATCTTTCCCGCCGATTGGGAACGGCAGTGGCAAGACGCACATAGGCTGATAAATCTGACGTCATTTATTGTTTCATGTTGAATCATTTTTCTTATACATTTCAAATATACATGAAAAGATACCGCAATGTTTACTGGGCTTTTTCCGTTCTAAAAGAATTCCCGAAAAAACGCTTTTTTACCTTCTAATTTAGGCTCCCCCCTTAAGGCAGTATCGTTGTCTAGAGCGCTGTTTTGGAAGTGATTTTCAGGATGAAATAACTAAAAAAGTAACTGAAAAAATAAATACACATGTTTATTGATCCTTCGAGAATATGTACGAATTAAAAATAAAAATTGATTATCACGTACTTTTGCACGTATCTTTACAACGATGCGCGGAAAACGCCCCCAATTGGCGACAAGTGTTATAGACGTTGTATGGACCTGAAAAAAAATTCAAACATATTCCTGATTTGTATGAGAAGTGTGATGTTTGGTACCAAATTCAGCAAAAAAAAAGGTTCCCCAATTAGCGGCCTGCTGAATTTTGATTATCTATTTTTTCCTATTTCCCTGACCATTCTACGAGCTATATGAAATAAAATTATTTCGATTTAATTCAGCTACCAACGTTGAAAAACAGTCTACTGAAGGTACATATAGTTCCGAGAAAAACGCGTTAAATAACTCGGTTAACTGTATAAATTTTATTAAACAGTTTTCACATACATATTCAGAACGTGCTGTAGTATAATAAAATAAAATATAAAAAACGATTTTTTCAAATTTCTAGAGGAAAATACATTATCGTTGCAAATTTGAAAATGTAAGCATATCGCCATTTTAAAATCTCTCGTTTATTTCTTTAAAAAAAGCGTTTTTTCGAATATTGCACTCTACATTTTTCCGCTGTTGTTTTCGATGTTCAGCGTTCTCGGCACAAGTTTCCCTCATAATTCCTCATAATTCTGGCGTAAATAATCCAAAATAGTGACTCGAAAGTGCCGATAAATTATAATTTTACTTTTCATCTTGATGTCGTTAATAAGGATGATTCGTGTGTTCGAAGTTACATCGCGGTGAATGAATTCCCTCGTCTCGGAGAATTCAACGAGAAGAAGATATATATGCGCCTCCAGGCTGGGGAACGCGAGAGCCACGGAGACTTTAAAACATAACGGGGATTCCGCGGTGTGAGCCAACGACCATCATCGCCAGGATCGCGCGGTATTATTACTATACCGTGAAATCGCAATGTTAGCCCGGCGTTTTATACATGCCGATATCGTATGTAGAGCTCCGCGAGCCCTCGCAGAAGATGCAGAATGAAATTCTCGATATGTTAATCGCTGCCACAGGGGAAACGTTTTAATAAAAAAATATTATTGAACGCTGGTCCCTGTGATAAGTTTATTCGAGTAAAGAAAAATCACAAGATTTCGACTGTGTGTGAATCCTTTAAAAATATTAATGATATTTCATGATCAATATTTCTTTTCAATCGTCATTAAGGCGTTGGGCTACTTTCACGACTCGAAAATAAGGCTTATTTTAAAAGGTTAATTTTTCAAGAACAAGTAAGCTGATTGAAAAAAATCGTTGGAACATTTCTTTGTACATTAACCAAGTGGTCTACCAAATTTCATTTAAAAATATCAATAATTGAAGAAGTTATAAAGAGTTTCATGACCTTTTAACGTGAGGGGCTTAAGGCGTTACCCCCACTTGTAGCGCAAAAAAAGGCCTTTTTCATGAATTTTTAAAAAGAAAACTACAAAACTTTTTTAATCGATCAATATACCATCTTAAAGAACACATCTTGAAGAACTTTCCGTAATTTTTTTATTGAAAAATATTACATTGTTTGGTGGCAAATGGCCGTCAATGAAATAATGTTTTTATATACACGGTTTGCGGTGACCAACATTGCGGCGAAGTGGATCATCTGAAAAAAAAATGCGGATGGATTTAGTCAAATATAAGTATAAACTAGTCTTTAATCGAAGGATTTTAAAAAATATTCATTTTTCACAAAATGGCGGACAGTCAAAGTTAATGGTTCGATTTTAACGAAATAAAAACGGCCGTTTTTTGGCTATAAAACGGCCATTTTTTTCGAAAAAAAAATCGAACGATTAAAGACTACATTTTTATGTATTAAATAAGCCTGCAAAATTTCAAGAAGATTGGTTCATTAGTGTTCGGGTAATCTTGGTCACCGACTTCAGAAATGCCATTTTGAGAAAAACGCGTTTAAAGTTTCAATTTCAGTTTACACGAAGAAAATATTTTTTTTGTAAACTTATATAGTGTCATCTATTCCGGCCCATACAGAAGTATGGGCCCGGATACTTATACTTCAAAAAAATGCAATAAAAAAAAATCGATTTTTTCAAAATCGCAAGTGAAGGTAACCCCTTAACGGTGTACCTCATTCTGGCCACCCAGTTGATGTGAATTTAAGAGGTCTTCTCACTTTAGACGCTAAAAAAAGGCTATTTTTGAGAATTCTTTGACAGGCCTTTTTTCGAATTTGTTTGAATTTTTTTTCTTCGTACTTTTATATCAATATCTATTTTATAGATATTGATATAAAAGTTGTTACACTTAATAAATACACTTTCGAAATACATTTTTTTTTAATGATTTATTTAAGTCACTATTTATAGACGAAAATTGTGGTTAAAAAAATGTCCTAAAAAAATTGTAGGTCTGCGCTGTTGATGAAATCTCGGAGATGGATCATTCGAAACAAAAAAATCACACGGTTTTAGATTTAGTATGTTAATGGCTATAGCTCATAGCATTCGATTTTTTGTATATGCAAAAATAATAAAATGGCGGACACAAAAAAAGGTGTTTTTTTCACCGTTTTTTGCCAAAAAAATTAGAAAATATCAAAAACTTAACAAATCCTTGACATGCGCTATAGATATAGTTGTAAAAAATATGTGGTTGAAATTTCATAAGGATCGGTTCAGTAGTTTCAAAGATTTTATCAACAAGCCGTTGAAAAACGTTGTTTCAAGAAAAACGCGTTTAAAGTTTGGTTGGGTTACGTAAGAACATGACATTTTTTAAAATATATTTCGAAAGTGTAACAACTTTTTTATCGATATCTACCATATAAACTCATCAAAAAAAATCACGAAAATAGGCTTTTTCAGCGTCTAAAGTGAGAAGACCCCTTAAGAACGATTTTTTATCTCAAAATAGATAATATTGGCTAAGACTTGACCGAGATTTTTTTGTTATCGTGTTAAAGTCAGCACAAAAAAAATCAATTTTTTTTCGATTTTGAACTGTTTGTTGAACCGTTAAACTAAGGGGTTAAAGCTGCTGTGTGCTACTGTGACGAACCGAAAATCAGGGTTACTTAAAAAAAATTTAAGGAATAAGTAGGATGATTGAAAAATCTTTTGAACTTTTATTTGTATGTACATTAAAGAAAGTGTACCAGATTTAATTTTAAAATATCAATAATTAAGGGGTTAGGCCACAGTAACGCGTATAAAATCATGTGCGAATTTAACCATTTTTTCGTTTGAAAAAGTGATTCACTCATAAAATTAATTACACATCTATTTAGTATGAATATCAAGCTGTTAGAAAATATATATATATATATATATATATTTTTCGATGTACAAAATGGCCGACTACTAATATTTTCTTTTGTTATCTTTTTTTCAGATCGCTTAGTGACATTTAGCATCATGGAGCCTAGATACAGGCTCCATGTTTAGCATCCACAATTCTTTACCTAGAACAAAAAACAAAAATTCTCGTCTATCTACATTAGAATACCTAGAGAAGTACGTACGGAATTTAAAAAATTTTATTTTATTCAAAAGTTGTGGGTGTTTGAACTTAAATTTGAATTGAACTTGAATTTTCAGTGAAAAACTTCGTATAAAACTGCTCATAAAATGAAAAGTTTTCGATTAATCAGAAATCACGCCAATTGGAAAAAAGCTGTTTCGAGAAAAACGCGTTTAAAGTTTTACACTTGCCGCTGGCCGTGCCAGAGGTGGGCTTACGTTATACGCTCAAAGTCGGTGAAAAAAAAATGTTCTTGCTATAAAGCGAATAGTACCTTATTCTTATGATGATAAAGCACCGTTTTAGCGAGAAAAAAAATAGATTTTTTGAAAATTCTACTGTGGCCTTACCCCTCAAAGGAGTTATAAATAATCTCGTGACGTTTAAGGGGTTACCCCCACTTGCGATTTTGAAAAAATCGATTTTTTTTTTGCATTTTTTGAAGCATAAGTATCTGAGAATAGATGGCTCTATGAGTATAGGAATAGATGACTCTATGTAAGTTTACAAAAAAAATATTTTCTTCGTGTAAACTGAAATTGAAACTTTAAACGCGTTTTTCTCAAAATGGCATTTCTGAAGTCGGTGACCAAGATTACTCGAACACTAATGAACCGATCTTCTTGAAATTTTGCAGGCTTATTTAATACATAAAAATGTAGTCTTTAATCGTTCGATTTTTTTTCGTTAAAATCGAACCATTAACTTTGACGGTCCGTCATTTTGTGAAAAATGAATATTTTTTTAAATCCTTCGATTAAGGAGGTTGGAGCGATTCAGTTGACTCAAATGACGGGTTATTCATTTTTTTTCTTCAATGAACCTCAAAAAAATGCATACGAGGTACAGATTTATTCTATATATGCTAATTTTTTTAAATATATAATTGAAGGGCAAAATTATGCATTTTAACATTTTTATTACGTAAAGTAGAAAAACTTTTGTGTTACTACCAACTTGAAAAAGCATAACATTATCGATGATTGTTATGAAAAAACAACGACAACGAATGTTTTATACAATTCACAATGAAATTTTGAGTAATTCATAATTATGCCTATTCATATTTACGTCACGAGATTATTGGCCCATGGTTTACGATGGGCAAGATAAGGATTTTTTTTTTCTGAATGTTCACAAAGGTTCAGTTTGCGTTAATCCGTTGTTAGAGATGGTTTATCTTGGTGCTTAATAACAATAAAAATTGCATAACCTTTAGTGTGAAAGTCTTGCCCATCTAACCGCACGTTAAATTACATACATTAAATTATTTTTTATCTCTGGTGTTTGGTGGTGAAAAAAGTTCAAAAAATTCGTAAAGAATCAGTATAGTGTAAACAATAACATGTATTTTTTATTAAATTTAACCTTGGATTGGGGCTAACGCTCCAACCTCCTTAAAGACTAGTTTATGCTTATATTTGACTAAATCCATCCGCATTTTTTTTTTTCAGATGATCCACTTCGCCGCAATGTTGGTCACCGCAAACCGTGTATATAAAAACATTATTTCATTGACGGCCATTTGCCACTAAAAAATGTAATATTTTTCAATAAAAAAATTACTGAAAGTTCTTCAAGATGTGTTCTTCAAGATGTTTTATTGGTCGATTAAAAAAGTTTTGTAGTTTTCTTTAAAAGAATTCATGAAAAAGGCCTTTTTTGCGCTACAAGTGGGGGTAACGCCTTAAACGTGAGGGGCTCAACGGTGTACCCGATTTTGACCACCCAGTTGATGTGATTCGAAAAACGATTTTTTTTCTCAAAATAGATCATATTGGCTAAGACTTGCCCAAGCCTTTTTTTGTTATCGTATTTCAATCAGCAAAAACAACATTTTTAATTTTTTCCCGATTTTTCGAGGAATAATGACATCATTATTGTTAATAACCACTGAAAAAAAAAATGTTAGAACGAATCACGTCGGTCAAGACTAAATTACTATTACACTGAACAAGTGTATCAAAGTTCAAGTCAATCCGTGTATTCGATGTCGAGAAATCGTGTACACCGTTTTCAAAAACATACTTTCGAGAAAAAGAGTTCAAAATTTTACTAGCAGTTATATCGTTGTAATCATAAGTTTACCTTCAAATCTGCAATTCCTGCACCCCAATGTTGGACCTTCCTCTTCAATTTGATTTGCCTCAATTCACGTGCGAGTGTCTAACCGCTTAAACTGAAAAAATGTTGTTCGGATTTGTTTCATCAAACTTATCGATTGAGGACATATTTTTGGAGAAATGAATCGAATGTTTAATGATAGAAGATCTACGGTGACTAATTGATTTATTATTCAACGAGGTGACCCGCTGCTGTCATCAAAAGCTCGAACATGTTTAAAAATTGATTATCTGCAATCCCATCATCCGACGTGATTGAAAATTGTTAATTTTTTTTTTCAACGATGCCGCCTTTGCGCAACATTCTGGCCCGTGATATCTGTAGATGACGCGAAAACGAGATACAGTATACCCGTAAGAGTATATTTTCTTACGTGCCTTTCACTGCGCTCTTGCGGCCTCGCACGCACTCACACGCGCGCTGGGGCAACGCGAAACCTTCGCGTTTCAATATCGTCACTGAAAGGCCGATAGGTATGAGTGAACTCTCGCGTCCAATCGTGAAGACTTCTCTCCACTCAACATGGCAACTCAACGTTTGCTGACATCTCGTGTACATGTCCCGCGGCAGCAGTGCGTAGATAAAAGAAGAAATTCTTGTTTGTACGCGATGTGTATGTATGTGTGAGAATCGCTCTCTTCGGAGATCGGAAATCGTTGAGAAAATCTTCATCGTCTTATTTCTCTTACTGACGATGCGTAAGCACCTTGTACTCCTATGAATCAGCTCACGATACCGTTTCGATACTTTTCATTCAACTTCAGTTACATCTCACAATTATTATTTATTCCTCGAATTTATTCACCTTATATTTTTATTTGAGCACATTATTTTTAGAATTGTTACTTTCCAAAAAAAGTGAATCGAAATCTATTCCGATGTGTGTACATATCTTGAAGCGTATGGAAAAATCAGCATTCTTCATAGTTGCACGATAATGGTGGAGGTAGATGTGAAGGATTTTTGGAGTATTGGTAACGGAGAAAAAGAATTGGGTTTCAATGAAATAAAAAATCTCGAAAAGTTGTTTATAGCGAGAGAAGTTATTACCGAATTGAAAAATAGCTCCGCATTTCTATGGAGAATTTAGTTTAAGGCGGGATATACATTTACAACGATAAATGTATTTTTCTTCAATGCGCGCCATTTTCTTAAATTCGCATTTTCTTCATTTTAATTACCGTCACATAGAAACTATACATGTTCTAACTGAAAAAATGTTTAAACTTTTTTGCAAATCAAAGTCTACGGGAAGCTAGACTGCACGCCGATTCGCAACTCCCGCGGCGACCTTGCTGTCACACTCTGCCACAGCTCCGTCATTTTAATAATGAATTAATTAAAAAAAATTGTTTTGTATACTTAAATATACTATTAAAGTATACCTAAAGTCTGATAATTTTAGAATAATTATTTCTTAGTTCAAGAAATCCCTTAATATTGCTTATTTTTTTCCTGTCTAAATGTACATCCCGCCTTAAACGAAATCGTTTGATATTTTCACTAATCAAATGATCGTTTCTTTATATCTGATAATTGATATAATAATTTACTTTGATATTTAATAATAGAAAATATATAATAATTTAATAAAATATATAATTATATATTTTATTGGAAATATAACCATTTAATTTAATATATAATAATTTATATAATAAACTGATCGTTTATTTATATCAAACGATTTTGTTTGATATTTTGACTGTATCTTTTACACTAAATTCTCCATAGAAATGCGAAGAGATTTTTCCATTCGGTGCTAATTCATCTTGTTGTAAACAACTTTTTGAAATTTTTCATTGCAATGAAACTCAGGATAAGATTTGTTCAAGATATGTTACAAGCCCATTTGTAGAACGTTGTTTCGAGACAAACGCCTTTGAAAATTTGCTGCACATTATTTTAAGTTCGACAGTGAAAATGTGTCGACAGCGCCGTTTTGAAGAGCCCAAAGTAAGTTTCAAGCCTTTGAAAAATATTTTCTCGGCTTCCGGAGTAGTGCCTCTATAAGACCCAAATAAAACCTAAACTGATTTTTTTTCTTCATATATATGGCAATAGGAAAATAAGACTTTAAAAAACCCCCAAACTTTCTTTACCACACGATACTATTAGACAAACATTACGTTGCGAGAAAGCACGAGAAATTAAACGAAGTGACGAGCAAAGAAATTGTGCAAGAAATAGAAGTAATTTTTGGAGTTTTGTAGGCTCGCTTTCTTTTTCCTCCTCTCGCACGATAAGACGATTTCCTCGCGTTCCTCTGTGGCCGCTCGACAATCCAGTTTCCAGCAGGTTTTTGCAACCGTGCGCACGGGTAGGTAGTAGAGGATATCTCGTGTCCATACTCTCTCGCGGGTATCTTCCGCGGATTCATCCAATGCGAGCCTGTATAACGGGTTTCGTCATTTCGCAGCTATGAAAATAATATGCAATATATGCATACCAAAAGGCGTGGAGATATCCACATGTATGAAATAGCGGTGACTATGAGAAACTCGTCGTGAATGATCTCAAAGAAACGTCAAAACGGACTCAAAGGCATCTTAGATATTCTGTACAAAGATAGGAGCTGAAAATCAAGTCGAATGTCTGAAATGAAACATTACGATGATAATGATGTTTCTGTCATTTCAGTGACATTGGAAAATCAACGAGCACACAAAAATCCATAAATTCACAGTGTCCATAACATCGAAACGTAAAACAATGTTACAAGTGTCATACTGAAAATAATGGAAGCGTTGAAGGAATTGTTAAGAAAAATACATAGCTATAAATGCAAATTTATAAACTATAAATAATTTTTTCAAAAGGTTTTCCGGCCGAGAGAACAGATGATTGTGTTCAGGGGTCTTCTTACTTTAGACGCTAAAAAGGCTATTTTCATGATTTTTTTTTGATAGGGTTATATTATAAATATAGATATAAAATTTGCTACACTTAAGGCCTTAGGCCACAGTAACGGATATCAAATCATGTGCGAATTTAACCATTTTTTTCGTATGAAAAAGTGATTCACTCATAAAATTAATTACACATCTATTTAGTATGAATATCAAGCTGTTAGATTTTTTTTCGATGTACCAAATGGCAGACTACTCGAAACTTCTCGAAACAGCTTTTTTCCAATTGGCGTGACAAATAACTTCAACAATTTTCACTCGATTTACTTCAAATTTAAGAGTTATGTTCCTAATTCCATTTCACAGAGAAGTACGTACGCAATTTCTGATTAATCGAAAACTTTCCGTTTTATGAGCAGTTGGTGAGCAGTTATAACGAATTTTTTCACTGAAAATTTATTTCTTAAGTTCAAATATCTACAACTTTTGAATAAAAAAATATTTTTTAAATTCCGTACGTACTTCTCTAGGTATTCTAATGTAGATTGACGAGAATTTTTGTTTTTTGTTCTAGGTCAAAAACTGTGGATGCTAAATGTCACGCCGCAGAGCGCCTAAAAAAAGATAACAAAAGAAAATATTAGTAGTCGGCCATTTCGTACATCGAAAAGAAAATATATGTATATTTTCTAACAGCTTGATATTCATACTAAATAGATGTGTAATTAATTTTATGGGTGAATCACTTTTTCATACGAAAAAAAATTGTTAAATTCGCACATGATTTTATACCCGTTACTGTGGCCTAAGGCCTTAATAAATACACTTTCGAAATACATTTGAAAAAATGTATTTATTTAAGTCACTATTTATAGGCGAAAGGGTCGTTAAAAAATGTCCTAAAAAAATTGTAGGTCTGCGCTGTTGATGAAATCTCGGAGATGGATCATCCGAAACGAAAAAATCAAACGGTTTTAGATTCAGTATGTTAATGGCTATAGCGCATATTATACGATTTTTCATATATGCAAAAATAGTATATAACAAAAAAAAATAATCCTTAATATACGCTATAGCTGTAGTTGCAAAGAATATGTGATTAAAATTTCATAAGGATCGATTCAGTAGTTTCGAAGATTTTATCAACAAGCCGTCGAAAAACGTTGTTCCGAGAAAAACGCGTTTAAAGTTTGTTTAGGTTACATAAATATATATTTTTAAAATTTAATGTATTTCGAAAGTGTATTTATTAATTGTAACGACTTTTATATCAATATCTATAATATAAACCTATCAAAAAAATTAATGAAAATAGCCTTTTTTAGCGTCTAATGTGAGACCCCTTAAGATGTTTTTCGAAGACGAGGCAATATTGAAAAATTTGTTCGACGAGTATAAAATTCTACGCGCGCCGTAAATTTTCTCGCATTACAGATTAACGGGAATATGGGATTACGTGAATAAAAAAATACAACGAATTTTGTCAATACAGTTAGCGCTAATATTGTGGATATAATTACAACTTAGAAATAATATTTATACATGATTGCAGATAGTACAAACACGAAAAACGCCTGATCCTTGTTTCTCCGCTCCGCCGATAAAAGTCGTTTCACGCCGAGCTTCTCTTGATCAGAATTCCTTTGAGATACGAAGCGGCTTGCTGCTCGCCGATCCTGGCCAGCGCATTCACCAAACTGTTCATCGTCAGGTTGCCTTGGATCTGATAATCAAAGATCATAATCAAATATGTATATGTACAAGGAGAGAAATTACTCGACGATTGCATATCGTCGATGTATAAAACTACTACAAAATTACGTTGCTAAATCAATGTACGAAGTGGCAGAGAGGTTCGTGTGCGAAGATCGTGTCAAAGACGAGTAATGATACGCCATGTTTGTGAGATGGGAGCAGGTAGGCATGAGTAAATGCGGAAGTGATAAACAAAAGGGCAGCAGAAATTCATTATTATCCATGGAATAAATGAACGTGAATCGTTTACATTTTGGTTTTGAAAGAAGTCAGCAAATTATGTCAAATACTGTTAAACGAGCGATATACTTGAACATTTTATCTTCAAAACGGATCTAAAAGTGTTTGTGAAATAGTGTGAATCTACGGTCGTTGGGTGCGAGAAAGCGATTGAAGGCCTTAGGCCACAGTAACGGGTATAAAATCATGTGCGAATTGACCAATTTTTTTTCGTATGCAAATGTGATTCACTCATAAAATTAATTACACATCTATTTAGTATGAATATCAAGCTGTTAGAAAATATGTATATATTTTTTTTCGATGTACAAAATGGCCGACTACTCGAAACTTCTCGAAACAGTTTTTTTCCAATTGGCGTGACAAATAACTTCAACAATTTTCACTCGATTTACTTCAAATTTAAAAGTTATGTTCCTAATTGCATTTCGCAGAGAAGTACGTACGAAATTTCTGATTAATCGAAAAGTTTTCATTTTATGAGCAGTTTATGAGCAGTTATAACGAAATTTTTCACTGAAAATTCATTTCTTAAGTTCAAATACCTACAACTTTTGAATAAAACAATATTTTTTAAATTCCGTATGTACTTTTTTAGGTATTCTAATGTACATTGACGAGAATTTTTGTTTTTTGTTCTAGGTAAAAATTTGTGGAAGTTGAAAGAACAGCCCAAAAGCACAGTGGAATCCGAAAAAGTCGTGCGAGAATGAATCATTTGAAAATTGTAGTCCATCGTGAAGTTCCCAGGTAGCAATTTCCAAATAGTTGTCCAAAAGTTGTCTAAATGGGTATCAAATGTCCGCTCGGAAGTAACCTACTAGGTGTGCAACTAAGTACCCGGGTTTCAAACATGGATGGCGCTAGCGACACATGTAGTCGGCATACAGGTCTGAAATTGGGTGTCTTTATAGCTTGGACATCTGTTAAGAATACCCAGTCGTAATATAAACAAATATTGCAACACAACGACCTTTTTTCTAACCTCGAAAATGTCAAAGTTTGTGACAAATAGACAGCATTTGCGGGAAGCATTGCTTTTCTGCTTCAACCTAAAAAGAAACAGCAGCTGAAGCATGTCGTTTACTTGAGGAGGCCTACGGCGAACATAACCCAAACCCAAACAACGTTTGAAGATTGGTTCAAGCGGTTCAGAAACTGGGGACAAGGAGCGCTCGGTAAGGCCCCAAACATTTGCGGACGCCAATCTGCAAGTGTTATTGGATGACGATGACACTTAAACAGAAGATCAACTTGCTGAGGCATTAAATGTGACTCGGCAATGTATTTCGAAACGTTTGCACGCCATGGGAAAAATTCATAAGGAAGGAAAGTGGGTGCCGCATAAGTTGACTGAGAGACAAATGGAAAATCGAAGTGCCACTTCCGAAACTTTACTTTTGCGGCAGAACAGAAAGAGTTTCCTGCATCGAATTGTTACTGGCGATGAAAAATGGATATATTTCGAGAATCCCAAACGCAGAACATCGTGGCTTTCACTTGGCGAAGCGTCAACATCGACGGCACGGCCAAATCGCTTCGGAAAAAAGACAATGCTCTGCGTTTGATGTGACCAGAAAGGAATCGTGTACTATGAGCTGCTGAAACCGGGCGAAACTGTCAATGGGCATCGCTACCGACAACAACTAATCAATTTGAACCACGCATTGCTCGAAAAACGGCCAGAATGGGACACGAGAGACGAACGTGTGATATTGCAGCACGACAACGCTCCGTGCCATCGCAGTTCCATCGTCCAGGACACCATAAAAGCACTGAAATGGGATCTGCTACTGCACCCGCCGTATTTGCCAGACCTGGCCCCTTCAGACTATCACTTGTTCCGGTCGATGGCGCATGGCTTGGGTGGGCTACACTTGGCCAATTACGACGCAGCACAAAATTAGTTGGACGAATGGTTTCAGTCCAAAGACGCGTCTTTTTATCGTCGCGGTATTTATGTATTGCCAGAGAGATGGCAAAAATGTGTAAATAGTGAGGGACAATACTTCGAATGAACCATTTATAGCACAGTGTGACCTAAACCCGCACTTTACGCACGCTTTTCCGTGACCTAAGTAGCCCTTTTCTACACTGTACGAAAATCGATCGCCTAACTTCACAGATGTATGAAAAACAAAAGAAAATACTTTTAAATGTCATTTCAAGCTTGAAAATTCATAGCGGACAAGTAACGAGACAGGGATAGGTTAGCGATTCTCCTAAAAACATTTTCATGTTGTAGAAAAAATTACAGCGAAATCAAAACGAAACGCTGACCCATAGTTTGTTGTATGGAAATTATAACTTTCATTCAGAAATGGACAGTTCGGGAAGTGAATTTAGTGAAGATGAGATAAACGAAATTGTTCCAGACGCTATAAAAGAAATAGCGAAATCGGTGACTCTAAATTTGTTGCCCAGTAAATCGAAAACATTATATACAGCAGCGTATAACGCATTCAATGGCCCTAGCGGCAATCTAACATTGAATAATTGCAATGTCACACGAACATGCGGGACTGACAATAAGATGGTGCAAACCGACAAAAGCGGTTAAAAAAAATCGTTACAGTTTGTAAAATTGGTGTTTTAATTACATGCGTTGAAAAAATTAAAGTTATTCCTCTTGTTTCACCTACTTTTGTGTACATTATTTAATAAACGTACATGGATTATCGAAATTATTATTCTGGTGTGACAGTTTTTCAATTTTTTTTCTTCCGTGCTTGACTTGCGGTTAACGTTGAGATTATATGATATTTTAACGCAAGTTTAAAAATGATAATTTCATCCCTCGGGGGGGCTGCGCCCCCCCGAACCCCCCTTTACACCCCCCCCCCCCCGAACCCCCCCTACACCCTCTCCCCGCGTTCGAGGCGGGTTTATGTCACATGTGCTATAAAATAGTATACGATACTCGTGACTTGAGTAGCCTATTATTGCACGGCGGTTAGCACCCTCGCTGCGCTCGGGCGCTAACTTCGCGCCGTGCAATAATAGGCTACTTAGGTCACGCGTATCGTAATATACTATTTTTATATTTGTCTTGAAATTTTCGATTTTTTATTGGTAAAAAAACCCGGAAACTTAGTTGCGCACCCAGTATAAGTTATCAACAAGTTATCAACTAACAGTTATCTTTTTGGATGGTTACCTTCCAGGTAACCTCCGGGCAAACCATTGGTACTCATTCAACCGATTTTTCGACAACTTTTTGGCAATTACCACTTGGGGTATAGCAACAAACTTGCTATGTTTAAACTCCTCTCACAGTTTATGCCAGCTCTGCCCAATGGCCCATCGTAATGACCACCATGGGCCATCGACGACAGGTCAGTGCGCAGTGGCGTGGGATAGTTCGCATTGGCTTACGACGGCTTTGTTGTCAGTTTTTCGACCGCACATCAAAGGATAGCGGCGCTTATCCAGGTAGCAATTTCTAAATAGTTGTCCAGAAATTGTCCAAATGGGTACCAAATGTTCGCTTGGAAGTTGCCTATAAGTTATCATGTGACCAACAGTTATCTTTTGCGATGATTGTTAACTTTAAGATAACTTCCGGGCGGACATTTGGTACTCATTTAGCCGACTTTTGGACACCTTTTTGAAAATTGCTACTTGGGTTGTAGCGTTACCGATCTACACGCTGGCCCATCATTCATTGTACGTTCAAGCGTGCTAGAGTTAACGCAAGCATTGCACGACGGCCCACCATGGCCTACCGCGCGATGATCATCGTGTGGATGAGTCGCAGCCATCGATGACCATCGCGAGGCGGGCCATTCCATTCGAGTATAATTTTTTCTCCCAGTTGATCAATGTGAGTGGTACTGGTCCTCTCGCAAAATTGTATAGATTGTAAAACATACAATAAAATGATTTGATGCACATGTAAAATTATACTTTATTACATTAGGATTTTCCCAATATTTAAATAAAAGGAATCGAAGCTTTCCATAGTAAAAACGTTTTTTAACTGGATACTATGCTTGTACTACCTTACATGCCCAAAGCATTGAAAACTATTAGACACGTATTTTTCATCGGCGGCAAAACGGTTTTAAGGGAGGAAACCACCTTCCAAAGAAATGCGTGTCGCGGGCTGATTTCGCAGTTTCACCCACAAACATTCCGATCTGAATGAAACATCAACTGAAATTCTTCTAATGTAAAGCGATGAAAAATCCACCTTACAGGTATTGAGAAAAAAATTACAGGCTGACAACCCTTTCTTTGAGGGGTGGTATCCCCCTTACAAACATTTTCAACGAGTTTCAACAAAATCGAAGGCGAACGCTTGAGTGATGTTCCTTGTTAGTATTACGAATTTGGGTATAGCATAAAAATATTTCAAAATGTACGACCTCAGTCGTATTATAGTTATTGGGGGGAAAACCGTGTTATCCTTACGAATAAACGAATTGAATATGGACCAAATGTGAACATGAGAAATATAAGGAAACTTAATACAGTCGAACCTCGATATAACGAAGATATGTCCATTCCCTTCCGATACACACCCGAAACCTTTGTACAACAACATAATAATATACATTGTGCCGTAATTGCTAATTGCTTGTAAAAATAACTTTAATTTGAACCTTTCTTTCTTTAAAAAATATCCCTATGTTTATACTAATTTTATTTTTCTACAGAACATTTTAAACATGATCTCGATGTAACGAAACCTCGATATAACGAACTTCACTGGAGATTCGTTATATCGAGGTTCGACTGTATATACAGAAAAATTCTCCTACCAATTTCTGCAAATAATAGAAACCCGAACAACTTTTGGGAATAACGTAGCAAAATATGGCACTTTTCATGCCCTCAAGCTGCCTTCAACGAGCGTCACTCAGTCTTCCATGTTCTAAGAATAAAATGACCATGAAGATGGAAGAACACACAGATCTATAGAACGGTCTATCAGCACCGTATTATTTATCAAAATCAACCTTTTTTGCGAAAATCGAATTGATAGCGTAATTCGTAAATGTCTTGTAAATAACTTACATCAGCGTAATTGAGAATGGTCATAGACGGACTCGATCCCTTAGGATCGAGGGTACTCAAGAGATATTCACACCGGAGATGCTTCGCGAGTTTCTCCCAGCTGCGATTTTTATCAAGTATGCTCGCTAGTTTCTCGAGTGTCTTGGCGTCTAAGCATCCCGAGAGTGTGTCGTCGATTTCCGTCACCTCTTCTTTAATATCCGGCGCGGCGGTCTCGGCGTTAGTCTTGACCTCCGCGGCGTGAGCAAACAAACGGAGAATCTGCAACACAAATTCAGGCCATTGCGGATGAGTGTCGATGATTTTTACCATCAGACTGATAATTCGAGCGAGCATTGAGAGTAGTTACGCATACTTCCGGTTTGTTGGAAGCAAGATCAACGGAAGTCTGGCCGCCGTCTTGATCCATTGGCTCGTCACGATCGATTTCTTCCTTGACGCTCACTTCCAAACTATCTGCGTCTCCCGGGTATTTCTTTTTCGTCGAAAAATAACAATTTCTGATTACCTTGAAAGAGCAAGAGAATGCCATAGGAGAAATTTTAAATTACCGGTTCCGTCGACTCTTTGCTGTTGTTCGGAATGTACGGATCTGCCCCATGCTCGATCAGAATCTTACACATTTCTTTCGCTCGCTCTCCTGGATTCACGACTGCGCTGTGCAAAGCTGTGTTACCGCCCAAGTTTGTCTTGTTCACGTCGACTTGTGTCTTGAGATTGGATATAAATTGGAAAATAAATCATGAATGAACTAAAGACCCGATAGCTCTGATAACGAATGGAAAATTTCGGTAGCGCAGATGTACCTCTTCGAGGAGATATTTCACAATGTCCGTATGACCGTTTTCGACCGCAATGTGAAGCACTGTCCGACCGTATGAAACTTCGGTTTCGTTGACATCGGCGCCAGCTTTAACGAGCGATTTCACGGCGTGAAGGGCGCCCGCTTCGACAGCTAATTGCAATGGTGTCCAGCCCGCCTCGTCTCTGATTTCCAATTTCACGGGCTGGGATAGCAAAGCATCCACACACGCACCCGCTTCGGGCTCTTAAATGATAATACCAATTGTAATGACAATTATTATTATCATTATCACGATAACAAGAACAATGGTAATGATAATGATGATAACGATGATAGTGATTATGATGATAATGATTATAATGATAATGGTGATGATAATGATTTTTTTACGGGGGTTGTGGAATGATGATAATGATGACAATGATAATGAGAAATTGTCATTATTATTCCATAATTTTAACCAATTGGCCGTCTGAGCCACGGCAGCGATTTTGATTTCCCGATTTGATTACGATAATGGCGATGTTAATGATGATGATGGTGATGGGGATGATAATGGTGATGATAATGGTGATGGTGATGATAATGGTGATGATAATGATGATGATGATAATGGTGATGATAATGGTGATGATAATGGTGATGATGGTGATGGTGATGGTGATAATAATGGTGATGATAATGGCGATGATGGTGATGATAATGGTGATGATAATGCTGATGATAATAATGATGATGATAATGATGATGATAATAAAATTAATTTTACGAAAACTTACTCTTGACTGCATAGTGAAGAGGGTAAAAATCACGATCGTCGCATTCGTTGGGATTCGCTCCGAGTACAAGCAAAGCCTTCACGACTTCCGGTTGATTAAGCAAAACCGCGTAATGTAGCGCTGTCTAAAATAGGAAACCGATCATTTTGTAAAACTTTTCTCAGGATAATTTTTTTCTGCTAATGAAACCCAAACAACGATGTTTTCCGCGATCAGTTTTTTTTCCACCAGGCATTCGTAATCCCTCATCAAAATACGTCTTGTGTTAGTGTAATCAAAAGGAAATACCTTGCCCGAGCTGTTTTTCAAATGCACGAGATTCTTCAATTCACGTTCGCTCGCCAAAATCATGAGAATATACTTGACGATCTCGCGCTGCCCGTGACGGAGGGCTGAATGCAGTGGCGTGTCGCCGTAAGTCGTACGCTCCTCGAACATTTTTGTGCAAAGGTCCTTCGCTCTTTTCGGCTGCTCGCGGATCTTCTTCAGCGTCGAGTGAACCAAACTTTCAGCAAAGCTCACATCGTTCTGAGCAAACGAGAGGGGGAAAAAAATAAAAGGTGCAGTCGAGGTGTCTTCGAGCTCGACGTTTCGGGGTAACAGTAGAACTTACAGGTCGCGATGAACCGCCATCGGTGGTCAACATTGAATCGCCATCGGGCTGCGCCAGTACTCTGGTATACGCTGAAAGTAGAAGTGAAAAAGTGAAAATTCGATGGGGAAAAAAAATCTCGTAACATTTCGATAAATTATCGAGGATAAGAAGTTTGTGGGGAATTTCGGAATACTTTTTTTTACCAGACATGGCAATTATGCAGCTGAAGGGCGTGGTCACATTGGCGAACTATTAACTAGTAGCTAGTAGCTATTTAATGGTTCAAGAAGAGCTAAACTGCAATTTGATTTGCGAGGGTAGAGCGAAATGCCTATATAATAGTTCACTAGTTTTTGGTTCACATCGTGAACTACCGAAATTGCAGTTCAGCTAATTCGACTAGTGTAGTTTCTACTCGCACGCAGATTGATGTCTTCAGATATAGCTTCGAGGCTAGTAGTCTAGCGTTACTCGCTTGGTACTAGCCGACAATTCAACATTCCACCTCCACAGTGGAAGTTTAGTTAATTTTGTTTTTTCACTAAATTAATTACATTTTCAAAAACTCAATTAAAAATGAGTTGGAAGAGTGAGTTAGAGTTACTACTGGATAGTTCGGAAGATGATACGATCTATATTGAGGCCTTACGCCACAGTAACGGCTATAAAATCATGTCCGAATTTAACAATTTTTTTTCGTATGAAATAGTGATTCAATCATAAAATTAATTATACATCTATTTTGTATGAATATCCAGCTGTTAGAAAATGGATTTTTTTTTCGATGTACAAAATGGCCAACTACTAATATTTTCTTTTGTTATCTTTTTTTAGACGCTCCGCGGCGTGACATTTAGCAATGAATTTTCAGTGAAAAATTTCGTTATAACTGCTCATAAATTGCTCATAAAATGAAAAGTTTTCGATTAATCAGAAATTCCGTACGTACTTCTCTGCGAAATGCAATTAGGAACAAAACTTTTAAATTTGAAGTAAATCGAGTGAAAATTGATGAAGTTATTTGTCACGCCAATTGGAGAAAAGCTGTTTCGAGAAGTTTTGAGTAGTCGGCCATTTTGGAGATCGAAAAAAAAAAAAATTTGAACAGCTTGATATTCATACTAAATAGATGTGTAATTAATTTTATGGGTGAAACACTTTTTCATGCGAAAAAAATGGTTAAATTCGCACATAATTTTAAACCCGTTACTGTGGCCTAAGGCCTTAATACTGCTATCAAAGCGTCTATTCCGAAAAGAAGAAATAAAACCGAAGGTATTGGATGAAAAAGTATAATTATTTTCAAAAAACAAAAAGCGAACTCGATTTATTCTATGAACTGTCAAATGAAGATGTTGAGTCTCACTTCAGACTGACTAGGAGTGATTTTGAGAATTTGTATTCAATCACACGTGCCGATAACGAGAGGAAAGATACAAACTTTAGAAAAGCAATATCAGGGCGAGAGCGACTTCCAAAAACATTACGGTTAGTATTGTTTATTTAACTTTATTTGCGACATTGTCAAAGTCAAGCAGATTTTCCGAAGAATATTATTCGCTTGGATCATTTGGGTCGACAGATGTGCTAAGCTGCTCGGAAGTAGCACCTGCAGGAGATGGGGTATAAGTGGGTCCTGATGATTCAGAGACGATAGAAACAGCATTCGTGTTATTGTTGTATTGCGAAGTGTAGTATCCTGGATGTGAGAAATTAGCGAAATCTTCTTCAGCCTCCATTACTGCATTAAAGAGTTTTCTTTTAATGGATCGTTGGTAACAATCGGGCATCTTTTTGGTACTTTCATACATAGAATCGAAAAAGGATTTAAGAGAATCTATTGGTCTTTGCAATTCTCGACGTAATTCATTCCTTTGGAGACTTCTTTCCGCGTGGTAATCTTTTATATTTTCCAAAACTTCGTTCAAGTCATCATCATTGTTTCTGCTTCTTTTTGCTGTGTTTTGACATCCGAAATCTCCTTTATCCTCGTCGTGAGCTTTGCATCTGACATCTCCTTTATCCTCATCTTGAACATCCATTGTGTCGGAATGGTCTGTCATTTGTTCGTCTTGCGAGGGTGACGATGTTAAATTAACATCTCTTTCTCTATTGAACATATGAGGGACTAAAAACTCCATCAGTTGCATGTACTTCCACGGTTTAACACATTTTCGCTCTTGACCGGATGTTATTTCGATAATTTTCTTGAGCTTCTCGCGATGGGTATCCCTTAAGCTCTTCCATTTAGTCTTTGCATTTTTAACTGGAAAAAAATACAATTACTTTTGAAATCTTCGTGTGTTGCAGGTACTTAGGGACAGGAAATTCATATCTCTCATTGGCACGTTGCTTTCGAATAGGACGATCGACAGTTTCAACAATTATTACAGAAGTATGCAAAAGTATATGGAAAAGATTGCAGCCAATGGTCATGAAAATGTCTCGACAAAGTCTCAATGGAGGTCTATAGCAAATGATTTCGATAACCTGTGGCACTTTAAAAATTGCATTGGAGCCGTTGATGGCAAACACAAATTTTTGCACCGCCGAAGTCGGGTTCACAATTTAGAAATTAAAAAACAAACTTTTTCAGTTGTACTATCGTTCATCAGCTGTTGCTGACGCTTATGGTAAATTAAGGGGAGGTACTTGAGTAAACGGCGAGACAAACAGGTAAACTTCGGGAATTTTTATCTCAAAAACTAATGTTTCGATTGGACCCGGGTTTTTTTTTATGGAAAAATATGTACATTGAGGTATGTTTAGGAATTTTTAAAAATAAATTCGTTGACTGGAAGCGATTCAAACGCGATTATCTCGAAACATAGTTTTCAAAGTCGGTGCCAGATGTATCTCGAAAACGGCTCGTCCGATTTTGTCCAAATTTGGATACAATGTTCTTCGATAGTTTTCCTCGTTCGCCACGTAGAGGTTTTTCATTTGATTGAACCATTGCTTTTTTATGCAATGTGTATGCAATCCAAAATCGTCGGAAATTGCGAACGAAAAACGAATGTTAAATTAAAACGGTCGCAATTCCGTCAAAAATGAAAATTTCAAAAAAATCCTACATGGCGAACGAGAAAAACTATCGAAGAATAGTGTATCCAAATTTGGACAAAATCGGACAAGCCGTTTTCGAGATACATCTGGCACCGACTTTGAAAACTATGTTTCGAGATAATCGCGTTTGAATCGCTGCCAGTCGACGAATTTATTTTAAAAAATTCCTAAACATACCTCAATGTACATATTTTCCAATAAAAACAACCGGGATCCAATCGAAATATTAATTTTGGAGATGAAAATTCCCGAAGTTTACCTATTTTTCTGGCCGTTTACTCAGGTACCTCCCCTTAAGTAGCCGTACTAAAAGCCGATTTAGCGACGGAGGTTTTTCGGCAGATAGTAATTTCGGTCAAATGTTAAAAAACAATCAGCTACCTCTTGCGTCTGATGAAGCTTTGTACGAAAAAGGGATGTCCAATGCCTTTTGTTTTTGTTGGAGATTCATATTTTCCTCTTATAACACACTTAATGTGACTATACCTAAATCATGAAACGTTGAATGAATCACAGCTGATTTTTAATTGTAGATTAAGTGGAGCGCGTAGAATAGTAGAAAGTGCTTTTGGTCTACTAGTAACAAAATAGAGTCTTTTTGAAACCACTTTAATGCAGTATTAATTCAGTAAACTCCATTATCAAAGCTGGATATGTATTACACAACTATTCATTACATTCTAATAATTCAAGTGACAGTAAAATAGAGAGTTTCAACATGTCTATGGAAAGATGACAGTTGGATATTAATAAAACAGCAACGTGATGCATCCAAATATGTCTTTACAGTCAGAGAAGATTTGAATGAATATTTTAATTCTATTGGCGAAATTTCATGGCAAAATGATCGTATTAAAAAACAGTTCACAATTGATAATTGAATGCAGCGATAACGTAAATGTCAAATAAACAACTTACCAGTATCAATGTTTGCTTTCTTTATTATTGCCTTCCATGCAGCATCTTTGACTTCCAAGTCTTTGTACGAAGGCAATTTGGTATCCCATAGACATGGATATTGACGAACATTTTTCATTAAACGTTCCTCCATTATTGGAATAAATAAAACAACACACTACGCTTATCTCAAATGTGTTAGTCCAGCGACGTGTACGCTAGAATGGCGTCAAGCGCAGACTGATACGTACGATGGAGCGGCGCGGGCGCGACGAACGGGAACACCCTCCCCTCTCCCTTGCCACGCGTCACTGTTCATAGCTGAGCGTTGATAGTTCTAGGCGCGTCCGCCAATCGCTGGCTACTAGTTTGCTAGCTCGCTGTCTTCTAGATAGTAGCTCGCCAATGAGTATGACCGCCATTCGCTAATAGTTTACGCCAATGTGAACGCACCTTAAGGGCGCGGTCACATCGGCGAGCTATTAACTGGTACATAGTGCGCTAGTAAACTGTAGCCATTTCGCTCTAACCTCGTAAATCAAATTGCAGTTTAGCTCTTCTTGAACTATAAAATTGCTACTAGCTACTAGTTAAGGTATTCCTTTCACGAAACCAAATATTTAACAGTAACTGATGTTCGTCTATAGTTAGTTAAGGCCTTATGTACACTTGTAATGGTTGGAAAAATGGAAAAATTTTTGATTGCATGTTCTTTAAGTACAATATCTCAAGATATCAAATCAATGTTTTAGAGACTCAAGAGAATGCAGAAGGAATACTGTATGGCCCTGGAATCGACGACTCCATGTTAGTATGAATAAATTAACTTTAAATGTAAAAGAAACGTACTTAAATCTTAAACGCGATTATTTCAGAATCGTCTTTTTTGAGAAACACCTTCGCGGTGGACACGATTACTAAAAAACTATTAAACCGATCCATACCAAATTTATACCACTTATTTATTATGATAATAGCTAGATCCTGGACGAAGGATTGTGAATTTTGTTAATAAAAAAATTTGTAACAAAAGAACCGAAAATTTACCACTTCAAAAAATGATTTTTTTGTTATAATTATAAGTTTTTTGTTAATCAAATTTTTTACAAATCCTTCTTCCAGGCCCAAGCCAATGCAATATACTAATGAAATCTTTTTCAAAATCTGATTTCAGATGAACCGTTCTCGAGTTATCATGTCCACCGCAACTGATGCTCAAAAGAAGGCGCTCCTGGAAGACAGCTGAAGTTCCGCCATTTTTAAATATTTTTGAATAAGGAAAATTGTACAAGTACATGAAAATATGTACTGATCGATGGTGTTCACAGTTTTTCAATAAACATTTATTTTCCCGTCGAAAAAAAAATCAAGAAAATCACGTCCCTCCGCCCGCTACAAGTGTATATAAGGACTTAAGGGGCCGGTCCACTTTGAAAATTTCAAAAAATCGATTTTTTTTAACTGTATTCGAAAGTGCATACATTGAGAAATATCGTGTTAAAATTTTATGAAAATTCGAGCTCTCTAAGTATTTTTCTTTTACCTGAACGTCAGGACCTCATTTCGTCTACCTGATCGTATAGCGCGCTCGGCCGGTTCATAGTATAAACTTCAAACGCGTTTTTCTCGAAACAACGTTTTCAAAATCTCGCTCTATCGTATCTCTAAAACTCATAAACCGATTCTCTTGAAATTTGAACCACATATTGTAAACATGATTCGCAACAAGATGACCCTCGATGGTTTTAAATTTTTTATTTTTACTCTTTTTTTGCGAAAAACTGCGAAAAAACGCGTTTTTAAAAACTTTTTTCGTTTTTCATCTGCCATTTTTTTATTTTTTGATAAGACTTTATATCCGAGGGTCATTTTGTAGCTGGTGTCATACTGAATCTAATGGACTTTGATTTTTTTGTTTCAGACAAGCCGTTGCCGAGTTGTGATGGAGCTACCAACCCACCTATTTTTAAGGCGTTACGTTAAACTAGTTTTTGTACTTAAAAATGAATAAAAAAGAATTACATTTTTTTTATACATTTCAAGACTTTATTTATCAAGCCCAACAACTTTTATATTCATATCTTTTATAAAATCCTTTTACAAAATCGCGAAAATAGCCTTTTTTCGTGGCTCCAAAGTGGATTGGCCCCTTAAAATAACGTCGTCGAGGAAAAATAAATCGCAGTATAACGGTAAAATGTCAAGCTAAGTTATCGAACTTTTACCGAAAAATTACGACTCTAAAAATCATCTTATTTTTACGTCTTATTTTATCAGTAATTGAAATACATTTTTACTCGATTATAGACGAAATTCAATTAATTTTTAAATATTCGATTTTTTTAAAGGAATACCTTAATGGTATTCCAGGGGCGGGATCTGTCGTACCCTCATACTTTGTTCGCGAACAAAACCCACTCGAGAAGATTCTTCGCAGCGCATAAATACCTCCAGTGCAATTGACGATATCTAGGAATGACAAAATGTCACGAATACTTGCCGGCAATGTCGATCGAGTTTAAATATTTAGCGTACTCGTCGGAAGGCACTTTGTTCTGGGCGTTCAGCCATTTGATGAGTTCTTGAGAAGCGTTGTCGATCGAGCCGTTTGACGACGTCAGGTTCAAGTTGTTTTCCGACTGTTTGAAATTCGTCAAATCCGTACTTCCGGAATATGAGATACGAGGACGTTTTTTTCCTGAAATATATGTACGATATTTTTTAGAAAAGAAGTTCCGAAGATACTAACACGTCTGGTAAGTTGGACGAAGAGAAGAAGACAAAATGGGGGCTCTCACCGAAGAGATAGTCTCTCGGTTTGTATGTGAACTTTATCGGGTCCGAGCTGTCTCCGTCGGTCGGTCTTTCCAGCTTGATGTAGACTTCTTTCGGAGCCGTAATCTCGCGATCGTATGGCGGTGTCCTGTTGGAAAAGAATGCATAATTATTATTATTCTTTTATGTCGATACGAACATTAACGGGCTACATCTGTCTAGGTGGGTCGAAAAATAGCATTTTCCAAAGATATTTTTATTCGATGGTATCACATTTTAGCTATATTCCCTGAAAATGTCATTGAAATATTCCCAAAATTGAGTGAGACACCGCTTCTAACAGTCGGCCGGGCGAGCGGTAGCAGCGCCATACTTCAAACTGTAAACGCGTTTTTCTCGAAACAGTTTTCAAAGTCGCCAGACATGATATCTCGAGAACCACTAGATGGGTTGTTTCCAAATGTACAGGAGCTACGATGAGAAATAATTGTAGGTCGTTGACGATTTCACTTTTTCAAAATCATTCTTCATTTTTTAATACAGTCCTACCTCCGAATAAGAAACCCGACATTAAGAAACTTTCCCCAGTTTCTCACTCGAGCGCTTCCCCCACTCCGACACGAACTCCGAGCTCGAGAATTTTGTGCGCGGAACCTCTGATTAAGAAAGCATCCTGGGAGAGATTATTCGGGCAAAATAGAGTGAACGTTGTAGTGTATATTGATGTGTGCATGCGTACGTGAGTATGTGTGTGTGCGTGTGTGAATGTAACAAAAAATCTACAAGTTTATTAGAAATTTTTTGTATTCATTAAAAAGATATATATATGTGTTGACAAGATTTCATATAAAATAAAAACAAAGATAAGGGCGTTTAAAGATTTTCATATAAAACAGCAAAAGTTTCCAAGACGTAAAGAAAAGCGTTTGCGTCTTGTTGCGTATTATTTTGATCCGCAACGCACTCAACTGACGGTGGAATATGTTTGAGAGAGTCGAACTCGGCCATTGAAGATGAATCCTCAGAGATATTGACTTCTTCTTTTATATAAATGGGATAAAACAATATGGACATAAAGCTCTTTGTTTAAATTATCACCTTGTGGCTCAGATTCTGTAATATTTTCTTCGGCTTGTATACTACAGTCTGATCTCTTACGCTTCTTTACAGTTTCGGTCATTTTATAACAGTTAATAGTAACTCAGATACAGTAGTACACAATAATGTTCAATAGTATGTATATTAACGTAAAACAAAAATTCGCTAAATAAATGTCCACGCGCAGTCGAAAACGTTTTTGCATGGGCGATGTGAATACTAAGTTGCAACTCGTTCGAGCGAGTTTCTTGTTGAGAGGATCGCATGCGGAAAAGAGTGAGAGAGACAGGCAGAGGTAGTGAGCGCGGAGCGCGCGCCTGGTGGGGGTATGCGATATATAAGAAAAACTCTTCCCCTTGGCTTTTGGTTTCTTATTCGGAGGTCGGACTGTAGTTACGTAAAAATGACGACTTTTTTCATAGATTTTCTACGCTCGAATTTCAATTCGTCGCCAAGTTGTTAAAAACATGTTTTAAAACATCGACGATGGTCAACGACTCGGACTTATTGTTAACTTGAATAACCTGTTTGGTTTTTAGATTTCGGATGGACCGTTTGAGGCGGGATATACATTTACAACGATCAAAAAATCGATTTCTTTTTGTTCTTCTTTAAACGATAGAACTATATATGTAGAATATTTTCCCAAAGTTTCAAAGCGAAATTCGAAAAACTTCAAACGTTACAGCCCGTCAACGCTGTGCCTCACCGCTTGGATTCGGAGTGGGCGTCAACTTCAAACGCGTTTTTCTCAAAACTGCATTATCGAAATTGGCGTGCAGGATTACTCAAAAACTATTAAGCCGATTGAGTTGAAACTTTGTAGAAATATTGATATCTTCTACTTGACGAGATTTTTTTTTAATTGGAAAAAAAAACTACTTTTTTAATCCACCGTTTACAGAAATGTTGCGTGGAATGTTGATTTTTTTTAAAATGCGTGCCATTTTCTTGAATTTGTATTTTCTTCATTTTCATTACCGTCACATAGAAACTATATATGTTCTAACTGAAAAAATGTTTAAACTTTTTTGCAAATCAAAGTCTACTCGCCGATTCGCAACTCCCGTGGCGACCTTGCTGTAACACTCTGCCACAGCTCCGCCATCTTGATGAAGAATTAATTTAAAAAAATTGTTTTGTATACTTAAATATACTATTAAAGTATACCGAAAGTTTGATAATGGTAGAATAATTATTTTTTAGTTTAAAAAATTCCTCAATATTGCTTATTTGTTTCCTGTCTAAATGTATATCCCGGGTGGGGGGAAAAATGTCGAACGATCGATATGCCGATGGGCCAAAATGTCGAATTCGAAAATGACGAATGTTCGAATATAGATAGATCAATCTTACTAGAGTCTGTGAAGTCGAAAATAACAATTACGAATATGAAAATCTCGGAAGTTGATAAATAGCGAAAAACAAAAATCAGATTTAATAAAATATCAAAAAACATAAAATCGATGGGCCTGTATGCATAACACCAAATAATTCGAAACGACAATTCTCCGAATTAAAAAAATGGCGATGGTTCACAATGCAGAAAATCATTAAAGGGAACGGCCAAAAAGTCGAGTGGTTGAAATCGCGGAGGGTCAAAATGTAGAACGGCCCGAATGGCGAATCGAGCAATACGTCACTTGCGCCTCAGAGTGAAGCTGCGAGATGGCGCTGGCGGTCTGTAGGCTAAAATATCGTAAGACAGTCATCCCACGTGACGGGCCCCACCACGTTCGCCATTTTGGCCGTTCGACCTTTCGGCGTTCGACATTTCGGGCCATCGACATTTTGCGTTTCGACATATTGCTTTTCGCCATAGACGGTATTACGCATATTAAGCACTCGCTATTTTCTGTTTCGGAGATATGGGTGTTCTACATTTTTCGATTCTGTATTTTTATGTTCCGAATTGCAGACAATCTGAATATTCGTTTTCGAATAAATTACCTCTCTAATAAATAATGGTTCGATTTATAGTCATTCAATTTTTTTATCAGTCGAAAGATAAAATTTCGAATGATTTAACCTTCGTTATTTTGAGAGTTCATAATTCTGTCATTTCGAAATGTTTGTCGTTCTATATTTGGTCATTCGACATTTTTATCCCCACCCGTATATCCCGCCCTAAGGCAGTATCCCGTGTGACTGGTTTCAAAAATCGAGAACTGATGCCAGGGAGCAACAATCGACTTTGCAGGATTTTTTTGAGGAAACTGAAGGTTCACTTTATGGACCAGGCATAGCAGATTAATGGTGAGTCGAAATTTTATTGGTGATAATCGTATTTGAACCTTTAAACGCGTTTTTCTCAAAACTGTACTTTTCAAACTGGTGACCACGATATCTCGAAATCTATCGAACGAATTCCTTTGAAATTTGAATGACTTATTCAGTACTCATGTAGACACTTTGCAAACTAAGATAATTCTGACTCATCAAGCCGTTTTTTTTTCATGTTGAAGAAATCGTGAAAAAACACAAAAAATCACGAAAAAATGTTCAACAAGATGCCAAAAATTTACCTTCCAATATTTTTTAGTAATCCCAGTTCAAAAACTGGTTCATATTTCACAGATTAAAATGGCGTTTGATTTTTTGTTTCAGATAAGCAGAACGCCCGCGATCGTGGTCACCGCACAAAACTTTTTATGAAGATGATTGGCTAAGTTGCCGTGTACTTCAGCAATGAGCGGCGATTTGGGGCTGAAAAAATTGTAAAGTGTGCTTAGAATATGAATAAATGTGTGGCGAAAAATTCGCAGTTGTATGTTTATTTGGTTCGCCAAAAAAAAATTCCGAAAAAAATCGAAAAAGCCCCTTCACGCGGATTTACGCCTTAAGCTGAAGTGTCCACCGCCAAAGGTCGTGAAAAAAATGTGTTCGTCGGCCGGCGGCCATGTTTTTCTTTTTTTTTGCTTTTCTGTATTTTTAGTGATTTTTTAAAAGCCCTCTATACGTACCTGTGCGTTAAAAAAATGCGTTAGTTTTTAACCAACTGTTTCCCAGAAAAAAAATCTCAATTTGGCCATTTTCTTCGAACCTCTAGGTAGATGTAGCCCCTTAGTAAAAGACCTTTTGCTTTCGCTTACTTGAATACAATGGCGTATTGATGGTGCACGTCCAATTCCGAGAAACGCCCGTAGCCAGACCATATCTCGTGATCGTTCTCGTCGACCTCGAAAAATTTGACTTTTATATTCTCTGCGTAAGAACAAAAAATTCAGTTAAAAAACGAACACTCGGGCAACATAGAATCCGATTTTTCTAACAATATCAAGAGGCTCGAGAGCCTGTGAATTTCATACTTTTGCCAACTTTTTCGACCAGCATAAAAACCTCCTCGCCACCCTCGCACGGGCTTGAGTACTTGTCGATTCGGCAAATCTTCAGTTCCCCGGTCAAAGCGCTTTCTGCAAAATTTCATTGGAAAATCGCGCACCTCGGACGAGCTAGAAAGACGAGTAGTAAAATGACGATGAATGTGAACTTACTGAGATTATTAATCGCAATTGAGTATGCCGGTTCTGTAATTGGTTTCATAACGCCGTTTTCATCCTCGACAAAAGCTTGAAAGCACAGCGCGACGCTGTTCAGATTCATCCACTTTTGGGCCGAATCGGCATTCATCTTGATCTTCGCGGCGCCGAAAAAAAGCACGATTATTTTTAGACTAAATCTAACATACAAACTAAAAGATGAAGACTAAATCTAACATACAAATAATGACCTGTGTTTTTTCAGAAACGCGCAAACTCGTTGTAGCAGCATTTTTGCATCTTTGTTTCTCCAACGCTTCCATCTCCATTTTTCTAATGAGTTCGTCCCTGATATTTTTCTTCGCCGTATGAATAATACCCATACCGTGGAATCTACGAAGAAAAAGAAATCACGTAATTCGCAGTGTGAGGGCTGATGACGTTACTAAATGAAAAAAAAAACACCCTTCATTATAGCGTGCGTGTGTGTGTCGAAGATTGTTAAAAAATAAGTACGCCTCGTGAAAAAACAATATTGTACCACGTAGGAGATTATGTAAAAAAAAGTCGTTTTTCGTGATACAAACGGCAGTGTTTCATGATGTTGAAGTTTGCATCGTTGGAACGCAACGAAAGTTTCGTAGCCCAATTGTTTTGACATATTCAGCCCTCCAAAATTACTCGAATGTTTTTCAGGGTCCTTTTAGAGATATTCAGCCTAAATATGTAAGTAAAGTCTTTGGATTATAATAAAAACGAGGAAATAAAAAAAATGGAAAAAGAATTTTCGTTGCATTCCAACGGTGCAAACTTCAACATCGTAGTCTTTCTGCTGATTGCTCTGTAGAAAAATTAATTCTGAAATTGTGTGGAAATATGCGCAATGTGGATCAGCCATGTAAAAAAATGTATCTTTTTTTACTGAGGCGTCAATGTTTACAAAAAAATTCGACTACTGAAAAATTCACTTTTTTCTTAAACTAGATATTTAATTAGATTCTTAATTTTTTCTGTCTTAGTGCTTAGGGAGTAATAAACTGAAACGATATGGGGTGATGATAGCCAAAGGAAGTTTTGTATGCTCCTGCTGTAAGCTAATAATAAAAGTATATAAAATTATTGTTATTTAAATATTTACAATACCAAATGACTTATTTTTGGAGTCGGTACCAGCCAATTGCCAATATTGTCCCTTTTCGGCAGAAAAAGAGGAGGCGGAGAAAAGTAAATCAAATATACGATCTATAGTCTTGTTTTAATTTGCAATCCCGTTTCCTCCGTGACGTCATTATCTCATTCTTGGCTGGCACCGACTCCAAAAATAAGTCATTTTGTATTGTAAATATTTAAATAACGATAATTTTATATATTCTCATAATAAATTTATTGTATTATGTATACAATACATTATGATATATCCTACATTATGAATCACCGTTTTCAGTATTTGTTGTTTAAATACAGTATATGGTACATAATATACAGAAATACCAAATTCCAAACTAGTTTAGTTTTTTAGATAAACCCCGTAATAAAAATGGTCTTAAACTGACAACTTTCACGGCCCCCCATTTCTTTATTTTTTAAGATAAAAAATAATATTAAATATATTTGTACTTTACTCAATGAGCTTTAAACAATGACACCCCCACATGCAAGAGTAACAATTTTTCTGCTCCTTTTTCATGTATGGGGCCCCCATGAAAAATAATTTAATTGAATTTCTAATACAACATTCAGTTTTGGATCAACATTCTACATAAGATATCCAAATTTCAGGTCTGTAACTCATTCCTTGTACTAGCTAGAGATTCGTGACATGCGGACAGCAGAGTGACAGCAATAGGGTTCCGTTTAGCCCTTTGGGTACGGAACCCTAAAAAGGAAAATACGTACTGCGCGATAAAATCATTGTCCGAGGAGACTTCTAGTTCGTATGGCGCGTCATTTTCAGTGTTGCCCTCTCTCTTCACCAAATGATGGGCGTGGGGCATCCTTCTTTCCGGATCCGAAGTCACCAGGGTACAGCGTATTTTCGCTTTTTGCCCCACAAAGTCAACGAGCTGTAACCAAAGTATCAATGACATTTCGCGGGCGGATGTAAATAGTAAACTCGAAAAAGAAGTTGGAGAAGACGAGCGAATCAGTCATACTGAATGAAAATTAGGACATACGAGCGAATCTGCCAGACTGAATGAAAATTTCGAGAAAATTGCATACGAGCGAATTTGTCAAACTTAATGAAAATTCGGAGAATACCTTGACTGTCGGAGCTTGTCTCTTTCTCCTTGACGTTGTGCTCGCGCTGGACAAACATCCGTGAGTGCCCATCATTTCAGATTTGTATCTAAACCTGAATTTGTCCACGGGCTGATCCAATATTATAATTCTGGGCGACAGCAATTCCATCTCTGCGAATACAGTGATGAAATAATAATCACGTTTCACACGTAAATTGGACAATAAACAAGTCACTGTAATCCCATACTACCTTATTAGACGAGCAATAATTGTATATTTGTAAACTGTTTTAGGGCCATTTTATATTGAGAAAATACCGAGGTTAATACTAAAAACGCGTTTCCTATGTATTTGAAGAAAAAAAAACGTTTTCTATGAAGCTCAATATACAGGGTGTCGTATTATGAATGGATGATCCTGCAACTGTGGATAGGTCAAATCATGTCCTACTACATGCTAGAATTTCCGTTTAGTAAAAGTCCGACGGTTTTCGAGATAAAAATAATCTGCTTTTGGTTTTCCGCATGTCGTTTCTACAAATGATAACTTTTTTATCCTGTTAAAAGAAAATACTTTTTTATCCGGTTAAAAAGAAACTTTACGAGAAAAGATTTTATGCAGAATTTTCATACAAACCAATTCAAACATCTGACTTTGATAGCCTGCGGTGTAAAAAAAATATACTACGCATATCGTGCCAATTACTTTAAAAAGTTGCTTAATTATTGGCGATTCATATCATTTGTAGAAATGGCATGCGGAAAACCAAAAGCAGATGGTTTTATTCAAAAAATAACATAAAGCCCAAAATCTCGAAAACCGTGGGGCTTTTACTGCACTGAAATTCCAGCATATATTGAGTAGGATATGATCTGACCTATCAACCGTTGCCGGATTATCCATTCGTAACAGGACACCCTGTATAGTCGAAAGGACAAGAAAAACTTCAGTTGTATAGGGATAAAGCTGACACAACTGTTGCACATTGAGTATTTACGGAAGAACTTCCTTATGTATGCTAAATTGTAACTCGCCACTGGCCTCTTAAGGGGTAAGGCCACTGTAGAATTTACGAAAAATCGATTTTTTTAATGGTCCCGTAGGGCCTCAAAAATTATATGCCAAAATATTATGGTCGGGCAAAATCTGCATTTTTTAAGTTGACCGGAAACATAACTCAGACAATTTTCAACCGATTCACTTGAAATGTTGAATATATCTTGAAAAATACATTGTCAATGGAAGTACGGAGGATTTTTTTTATAGAGCATAGCTCATTTTTTATTAACAATTATCTGACGGTTTTTTAGGCAAATTTTTAACTTTCCACGTTAGAAGTGCGCCATTTGGCCAAAAATCAATATATCGAAAAAATCCTACGTACTTCTATAGCAGTTATTGTATATAATCGAAAAAAATCATTGGCTCATTATAATTCAAAAATTACAGGAGCTGTTCGTCCGGCCGTGGACCCTGGAAAAAAGGAGACATCGCAAAAACGCTGCACAGCCGCCATGTTAAAATTAATCGCTTCAAAAAAATTATTGTATACAGCCACTGATATGTGTGATAGACACCCTTTTTGTAATCTCGATTTATTTTTTAGTTTTTCTGAAAACAAATACCCCAAAAGCCTATTTTTTCGGCCTCTAGAGTGGCCTAAGGCCTCAAGGCAGTTTCGTCGTCTGGAGCGCTATTTTGAAGGAGATTTTTAGGATGGAATTGGTAAAAAAAATTAACACACAATTTATTAATCCTTCAAGGATGTGTACAAACTAAAACAAAAAAAATATTATCATGTACTTTTGTACGTTTACAACGGTGCACGGAAAACATCCCAACATCTGTATGAGTGTTGTGATGTTTGGTGCCAGAATTAGAAAAAAAACTTACGAAATGGCGGCGTGCTACACTTTCATTATCAATTTTTCCTTTTTTCCGACCATTCTACGAGTTATATGAAACAAAAGCAAAAATTATTTCGTCTTGATTCCGCTACCAACGTTGAAAAACAGTCTTTTGAAGGTGTATGCCAAATCTGAGCTCAATCCGCCAATTGGTTGTCGAGATATTATGGTAGCCGATTTGAAAAGCATAGTTTCGAGAAAAATGCGTTTAAAGTTGCTGCGTCTCGACCGCGCTCCCCGAGCGTACTCCTTATAATTTCTATAATTCGGTCAATTCTATGAGTGTCGTTAAACGGTTTTCACATATGCATCAGAAAGGTCTCCAAAATAATAAAATTGAAAAAAAAATATTTTTTTCAAATTTTTAGACAACAATACTGCCTTAAAAAAAATTGCTTTTTCGCAGATTACACTGTACGAATCTCGATGAAACAAAGTGAAAAGAAATTCTGGAAGCGTTCATTTTTACATACCAAAGATTCTGGAGAAAAGCTTCAGCTGTTTTCACACCAACTTCGTTAAAACAAACGGACAGACAAAATTTCCATTAAGGGTAGATATCGTCTCAGCGTCGTATCGTAATGAAGACAAATGAACATACACTACAATTTGTCAATATTATCAATTTTTTATTTTGAAAAGGAGCCTAAAGATTTTGATGAAAGAGGACCGATCTACTTTCGGGTGCAAGGAAGCAATTGGGTGAGACCCTTGGGAGAATCCTTTTGGAAAGTTAAATCACCAGATCCATATCTAGGAACTAACAATCTACTAGCAATCAAATTAATCCGTCTTTGATTCGTCTGATCTTAGTAACCTCCATCGATTTTACCCAACCTTACAATCTTGATAAGCAAAACAGCAGCAACAGAGCATTACTCCGTCACCCTGCTACTTTTTATGACAATCGCAAAATCTCCTATCTCCGCAAACAAGAGAATTAAGTATGAAATGTGAAAAATATACACTTTCAACAATTAATCTGCCGGTGGAGTCAACTTTTTCCATTTTTCGCTATCCCGAAAATGCTCAAATTCAAATCGTCGAATAAATATACTTTTTGGAAAGATGGTCGACACTGCCTTTTTTCTCGTATCTACAAACCTTCCTCTTCAAAAACGTCAAAGGACTTTTTTTTATATAGTGAAAAAACAAAATTATGATCTTTGTCATGCAAGTACGTATTTTTCAACGCATCTTCCACTTTGAACGAATGATTGGATACTTAATTTTTGTTTTTCTTTAAAAATAAATGTTGGGACATAAAATAAGGGTCATTCATTACAAAAAAACGTCTCTAGGAAAAAAGATGCATTTTTACCGAAATATAACGATCTGAAAAAAGTCTGGGGCCGGATCAACCCTAAATGCAACCAGAGGTTCGTGACGGAAGTGTGCAGTCGAAGAGTCAAGTATGAAATGTGTATGAATACAAGAAATATAGAAACAACCTATCGAATACATAACAAACCTACTATCTCTGACGAAAAAGTTAACAAAGTGCAATAAAAAAAAATTAAAAAGCAATAAAAACATCTCTGCAAACAAATGAATTAAGTATGAAATGTGTATAAATACAAGAAATATAGAAGGAACCTATTGAATATATAACGAATCTGCTACCTCCGGTAGAAGATCCTCCCTATCCCCAATTGCATCAAACAATAAGAAGAGGCCATTCCGATCTCTTTTTCATCACAGTTTGTACAACGTCCGATTGGCACACCGAGACGAGTCAGACTCAAGATCGAAATGGTCCCATCTACGGTACAAAGGGAAATTATAGATAATTTTACCCGAGTTAGTGAAGTTCATAAAGTGTTCTTCGCCGATGGCGAACATGTTGGAGTTGCACTCGTCGCTATGAGGCAAAAGTGTCATTGACACCGGCGACGATGAGCTGCTCATCCCTTGAGACTCCGCGGTATTAAGGAAGCTGTAGCCATTCATGTTCGGAATCCTCTGAGCGGCGGTAACATCTTAAAAAAGGAACGAGACGAATGTAAATTTTGGCTGCCCTTTGATTCTTGGGATCTTGCGACGGAATCATCGTTTCGGAAGGGACGGTCGACATCGATGATTCCGTTCAGGGCCAAGAAGAAGTAAATCGAAAATTGAGCCTCCTCGATGATGAGTATACGAATGAAACGACGCAATTGGAGTTTGGATCAGCGCAACAATACCATTCTCGTACGGGCCGTAACTGTACTGGAGATCGTTGAACGCCGTTCGCAATATATCCATGTCGTCCAAAACAGGCATCTTTGCGTATACTTATATTTACTTTTCGTCAAATGAAACGTTTTTTCGGATTCGCCGTATCGAAAAATAATCTTGAGGCGGGAGGCGCAATCGCGATTACGAATAACTAAACGGAGCAGAAGTGTTAACACTCGCGACGTTCAAGTACGACTGGAAATATGCGAAGATTAAACGGGAGGGAGAGATATACGCACCGATAAGGAGAATTCGCTGCGGTTCTTCCCCGAGAAAATGGATATATAGTGTGACGTTGACCAATTGCGTTTCTTCCTACGGCGCACGGGCTTTTCCCAACATAATTCCGCGATGACGTCCTATCCCACCTTTTTTCTATAGTTCGCACACACGTCCGGCGTATAGTCAAAATGTACGGAACACCGGAGCATCGAATGTTTTGGAAGTCAGGCGCGAAATAAATTTATGTTTGTGATACACCGAACGTTCGTATTATTATTCATCGATGATTGATGCAACGGGTCATAAATGTGTGCGTAGCGTTGTGAGCGGTCGACATAACCTCGCAGACTTCCGAACACAGCAGCGATCGCTGATTCGAATTGAAGCACATTGGACTTGGACCTTGCGCGAGTTCATTCTGCACGGATTAAGGGGTTAGACTACTGAGACGAGCCGAAAATCAGGGTTATTTGAAAATATTAATTTTGAAGGAATAAGTAAATGGATTTGAAAATTGTTTGGACATTTATTTGTATGTCCATTAACAAAGTTGTCTATCAAATTTCATAAAAATATTAATAATTAAAGAATTGTGTGAAGAACTTTGAAAGTGAGGGGCTCAACGGTGTACTTGAATTTGGCCCCCCAGTTAATCTTGAAAAAAAACGAGTTTTTTTTCTTAAAATATACAATATTCGCTAAGACTTGAACGATTTTTTCTCTATCGTGTTTCAATAAAAAAAAACATTTGGGTCTTTTTTATTTTTCGAGGAAAAATTAAATAATTATTGTTAATAACTAATGAAAAAAACGTGAAGAAGAAAAACGTCGGTCAAGACCAAGCTACTATTACACTGAATAGGTGTACTAAATTTTAAGTCAATCCGTCCATAAGATGTCGAGAAATCGTGTCCACCATTTTCAAGAAACATAGTTTCGAGAAAAACGCGTTTAAAGTTTTTCTAGCAGCTCTATCATTGTACTCATAAGTTTTTCCTTCAATCTGCGATTCCTGCACCATATGTTGGATCTCCTCGTCGAATTTAAGTTGCCTCAAGCAATGAGCGATTTTTTTTAATTTGCACAGTAGTCTAACCCCTTAATGCTCTGCTTTTGCTTTGAAGAGCGAGGCGCGCATGGGCTGAGCGGCCATACGAGAGAGCGATTTCCGGATTCCCAGTGTTTTTCAAAATGACTGATATTTCAGAACAAAGAAAAAAAAATACCTTCGGTTCTCTTGAGAAACGAAGAATGTCTATCCGTTTGCCCAATATTCAATGTGTCTCGGGAGAAAGTTGAATGTGGGACTAATACCGACCGGACGTGTAACAGGTCCTTAAATATTATATAGGGTGTCTCAAAATGACCTAAAATTTTAATTTATTAATAAAACGTATTATTCATTTGAAAAGTACGAATATTTTTATTTAAATATATAAGAGAAACATGGAGGTTATGTGTGGAACACAATATCCCATAAATGGCCGCCTCGTCCCTGTTTGCAAACGTTCACTCTTTTGACGTAATTTTCAATAACGTTTTGGCATAATTGCAGACTAATTTCATTGAGGCGAAGTAGAAGATCTACCATGTGTCATATGAGTGCGAGAGAGATAGCTGAAATTTTCGAACAGAGATTTCTCAGAGATTAATAATATTTAGGGCAAAAGGAAATCATCAAGCTCAGCGTCAGGAAATTCTCCAGAGCGTAGTGCTTTGTTTTTCCTAAAAAATGTAACCATCTATGAGAAAGTTGGGTTGGAAAATTTGTGAGGTTATGTTGACCTTATACATGCCCTTAATGGTGCATCCAGTTGCTTCCTTGAGCTCCGAAATGGTCTGTGGATCATTGCGAAAAACAGATATTACATGGAACAACAGGGCCCGTGTTAATGTTTGGCAGAAAAAATGTAGCTAGTATTTCCGCCGATAGACTGCACGGCGATGTATCGGTGTGCGACACACAACCATAGAGGTTCAAGGCACGCCTTTCGCGGTTGTCTCTCTCTCTCTCTCTCGCGTATGCCTATCGGGCTATAGTGCTGTCCACGGTCTGACATACAGGTCTGGAAACTCCAGTGGAGGGGGTAGGTAGCTAATTGAAGAGAATTGGTAGTTCACTAGTCGCCACTAGGTTCGTTGCGATCAGAATACCCGGGCGGCGCGGCCGGTGGGGTCAGACAGAGACAGCACTAGTCCGTCATGCTTCTATCCCTCTGTCCCTCCTTTATGTTCGTTACACGGGTATTTATTATGAGTTCGAAAGACTGTTAAAAGAGCCAGGAAAAGGCGTTAGTCCTGTCAGTTTCGATTAATACAATAAAAAAATATTATCCTAATCATAATCAAACAAAGAAACTTTCTAAAGCCAAGCGAGCGTGTTAAGCATATACATACTATTTTAAAGGGTTAGGCCACTGTAGCTCGGAAAAAGTAAGTATATGTTGGGATTTTTTAGCGAGACAATGGAATCAATAAAAACTCTGAAAAAGGTCGTTTATTGTACATATCATAAACTGTATAAACTATTTTTTTCAAAGTAATATAAAACAAAACGGCGGCTGCACAGCTTTTCTTCGACGAAGCCCTTTTTCGATTGGCCCCGCGGCCGGACCAACGGCACCTGCAATTTTTAATTTACAGTGAATGGAATTTTTCATGATTACAGATGTGAATAGCTACAGAAGTACGTAGGATTTTTTTGATATATCAATTTTTGCAAAAACAGCGCGTTTTTTAAATACAAGGTCAAAATTCTCAAAAAAACGTCCGAAAATTGTTTATAAAAAAAACTATGTAATATATCGAGAAAATCCTACGTACTTCTATGCAGAATATAATTTTGAATATGCAGTTAAAATTTGAAGTCAATCGGTCAAGATTTGTTCGAGTTGTGAGTCCGGCCGACTAGAAAAATGTAGTTTCGAGAAAAACGCGTTTAAAGTTTTCGGTACGGAAAAATCATTGATAAATCAAGAGATGCGGCACCGTCTTGACGCCATTTTATATACCCTTAGTCAGCGATGTCTGCGCCATACAATTGCCCTTCGAAATTAACGTCCTGCGATCGATTTTTTGAAATTTCTACAGTGGCCTTACCCCTTAAAGCTGTCACATTGCATGTGGACTTTGACTGGGTGGTCCGTACTCACCTCATACTCGCGTTGTTGTCGGTTCAAAGCCACTGTCTCAATTTTTTTCTTCCATCCCCCATTCCCGTGTTTTTCATACAATTTAACAAAAATACAAATGCAAAAAATTCACTGATGTTTTTATTTTTGTACGTGCATTTTTTTCATATTGAAGTAAGCAGAATGAATCCTTTGAAATTTGTTTATGTCGTCCCTTCATGCGCCGTACGGTGCACCACATCATCATTATGAAAGAATATGTTTTCAATTTATCGAAAACGTACAGTGTCCAAAAACGCAGAAAAAACAACAGTTATCAGCCACTCAGCGACACACGTTTTCAACCGTTCACTTCGTTGCTCGCCGTATTAAGGTTATGTATGTCCGGGTTTCGGAACCGCAGCGACAACTAGTGGCGGCGCTGGGACCGAAAGCCACGCTAACTGATCCATCTGATCGCGGCTGCCAGCGTTAGAGTTTCCAGACATGTATGTAAGACCATGGTGTAAAGTATGTAGAAAATGTCAGCGACTGGGACAAGCCCCTGACACTGGTAGATAAATGCTGTTCGTAAAATGTCCTTGCCGCATTGTGGCGTTAGTAGTCGTGTGACAGACATGCATATATATGTATGTTGCGCCGGTGTTTCGAATATCTTACATGAATAAAAGTCTATTGGTATATTTGGAATGATTTCCCGTCTAATGATTTTCCATTTGAACACAATAAATAACGTCGCCATAACGATAACAGGCGAATGCCACGGAAGTATCGAATCGTTCAGCTGATCGGCGTATTTAGAGCCGAAGGCTGCCACACAACAGCCAACGCTAGGCAGTGGCGATTTCAAGAACTGAAAAGCCGGGACAAAACGCGTTTTCTTTATCGTATAGGGATAGTAGGCCAGTGCCAGGGGGCTGGACTGGGACATGCGAGTGTTAATTGCAACCATGCTACTGCGTCAAGTGTAGTGGTTCACACGAACCCGGAAAATGCGCTTTAATTAATTCATCAGACAAACAGCTCCTCCGCTGTGCAAATTGCAATAATCCAGATTACCCAGTGAACAATAAGTGACGCCTATACTACAAGTTCATATACAAACGCTCAAAAAAGTGAGAAAGACATTAGACAATGACAACTCATCGAAAGAATTGAAATGATACACACGAAAGTCACACAGGACATATCCTATGCATAAGTTATGGCACCACCTGCAGCGATAGTGACAACACAGAAATTCGCTACACAGTAGCGAGCATCATCCGCAGCACGACAAGACTCACTGCTACCATGAATCATCATTCTACATTTGATATTTGTTAAAATAATATCAAGACTCAAAGATACTGATAACAACAGCCCAAAGTCTACAATCTAACTACTATTAAGATGTGTTTGTTTGTTAACTTTAATTTTACGCGCAATATCCAAAAACTGTATAGCACCGGGCGAATGCTAGTTTCGATTCTCGCCTCGTACAGTATTTTTTACTGAATTGATTTTTTTATTAAAATTATTTGTTATGCCTATTATCGGTAAATACTCCCTCGTCCGATACTCTTTCACAGTCGCCGTCACAAACAAACAATTTTAGTGCACGATAGGTGTTTTTTTACGAGCCCCAACAATTATCATAACAGTCTGTTTCACCCTGTGAACCGGCAGTATTACTATATTTTTGGTACACTAACTACACTGCGACGCCTACGAGCCATATTTAACACCATGTTTCAGGACGCATTTTCGGTCGTTTCTGATACCGTCTCTCCACACGAAGATTGGACTCCTTCCCTCTAGTCTCCTTGGCTCGAAGACTCCCCTCAAAAATAGCTTGAAAACCACTTTAGAACTGTTTTTTCGGCTATAAACGAATATGCATCATATTTTTTAAGGTTCAAAGGATTTTTTTAAAGTGTTTCCAAAAAAATCGATCTTTCGAAAATTTTACAGTGGCGTCCTTCCTTAAGGGCCTATACCAGTGTGAACGCTGATAATTTGGGTGATTTTCGGAATTTTTTTTGGAAAAAAGTATTCAATTAAATGTTTCGGAAAATTAAGAATATATTTGGCTATATTCCATAATTTTTTCATAGAAAAATATTTAGATCCAAGCGACTTGTGCGCTGCCTTCGGAGGCACAAAAAAAAAGTTCCTCCACTGCTGACATGATTCCGGCCGATTGAGTAGCTGAAACCGAAAAAAGGAAGAATTTCGTTAAACTGGAAGGTATTTCCTGTACAATGACGTAGGATTTTCGGAAAATATCAAAATCTAACAAAATGGCGTAGTTATGAAAAAAGTCTGTTTTCTTGCGTATAAAATTGTCGTTTTTTTCAATGCCGCATCGTCAGTTTTCGTCCAATCAAAAATTTCTCACGTCATTGTAGAGTAAATTTATTCAAGAGTACTCAGTTCAAATTCCAAGCCGATCGGATAATTGCTCTTTGAGTTACAATGTCAGCAAATTTGAAAAATCTCTTTTCGAAAAAAAACGCGTTTAAAGATTTAACTATCGATTTGTAGACCTGTATATCGATGGTATACCTACGAGCGGTTGCTCGTTGAATATTCTTGAAAGTATAAACTGTCGAAAAAACTCAAAATCGATTTTTTTTAAGTGTCAAATAATCAAACAGAAAAATCGATTTTTTTAAAGTGTCACTCTGGTATAGCCCCTTAATTTCTGAGAAATTTCTGTTCGAAACTTTCAGCCATCTCTCTCGCACTCGTATGTCAAGTGGTACAGCTTCCACTTCGCCTTAAATCAATTGCTTAAAAACTGATAATGGAAGTAAACATTGATTTCGTGCACAATTTCCATCTTTTTTTAATTCATCAAGATACCGTCGCGACTCAGATTGCGGTAAGCCTATTAGATAGACGTTCAAAGTAAACGGCGCCACCCCTCCAACGGTGCGACGTGAGCCACGAACCCCACGCAGTGGGAGATTGTTTGCCGGCTTTATAAGCACTTCGGAGATACAAAAACGAGAGTAACTCGATGTAACTTCGCGCTCGCTCTTGTACGCTCTAAACGCTCCGGCCTCATTGATACAGCCTCGAAGATGGCGGCGAAAAATGAAAACATTGGCATTATTGGCAGGTGAGTAAAAAGTGCATCGCAATCATTACGGCTGACGAAATGTCGATATGAGCTATAAAAACCTTAACGGAGAACTGACTTACCGATGGTAAAAAGTGGTTCAATTAAGAACAAGCGTCTCACGTCTGATCGTTAGAACTAAGCTGTCCTGGAAAACACTGACAACCTGAAATCAGCTATCTCTGTTGCAATCATGGCCGCCCAGTCGGTGTGAAGGGCACACCTATGAAATTTCGGATTTTTTAAGCTGATTTCGCCAATTATAATATTTCAAAAATATTCTCTGAAAATTTCAAATCGTTTCATTCAAAATTGAGGAAGTTATGGGCGTTTATAGTTAGGTTCCGCGAACTTCAAACGCGTTATTCTCGAAATTAAATACTTTTTCAAGATCGGTGACCACGCTATCTCTGAAATCACTGCACCGCGATCAATTAAAAATTTTACAACCTTCTTTTAGATATCTAAATCCAGTGCTGGAACCAGGGTCCGTATAAATCCGATATTCATTATGAATATCGAAAATATCCGATATTTTGATACATATATCCGATTTTTAATATTTTTGATATTTATTTCAAAAACCCCTATTTTTGTTGTTTTTTAGAGCTGCTTTTTAGAATGTGATGCGAATTAAAAAAAAATGTATGTAAAATTGAATCCCAATTTCGATTATTAATTTTTTTTACGATAATCAGTATTATACATTGTAAAAATCAAGTCTTTCCAATTACAAAAGAATTAGGTACGTTTCTCTTTTTACCTAATAAATCAAGAGTTAAAATAAATGTTTAAGCTCTTTAAAAGCTCTAATATCTTTAATATGGATAATAAAATATCTCTCTTTAAGGGGAGATATACATCTAGGAAACGGAAAAAAGGTCATTTTTGTGAATTTTTTCTAGGAAAACTATTTGCAATTTAGAATTGGGGTGTTAATTATCTAAAAGTATATACATTCAAAAATATGTTTAATTTTCTTTATTTAAAAATATCAAAAATATACAAGGATATTGTATGATCCTTGGAGCGTCGAAAAAAAATCTGCGTATACGGCACCCACTGGCGTTTCTTCAAAAATCATCTGAAAAAAAAACCAAAAAGATTATTAAATTAGATACTATAATCTAGTACTTGTCATAGCCGATTTTGAAAATATCGATTTATGACAAAATGACGGACGTTTGAACATAAATAGTGATTTTTGGGCCAAAAATTAGTTACTATTTTGCCTATAAAACAAAAACTGAGTAACGAAAAAAAAAATCCTATGACAAGTACTAGATAATGGTGTATAGAATAACCACAAAAAACCTCAAGGCAACCGGTTCATTGGTTTTCGAGAAATTTTGGGTACCGATTTGAAAAACGTGTCGGCTCGGCGCCGCAAAACACGTTTCACTTTCTCGGCTGTAACTGGCTTATTTATCAAAATATTAACTTGCCGTTTTCACCAGATATTCTGGAGACCTCAAACTTCAAGAAAATGCAAAAAATATCGATTTTTTAGACCATCTAGGTGTATATCTCCCCTTAAAGAATTAACAGAAACAACAACGAATTATAAATATCGAACTACGAATCTGATACTTATTGTGCAGTCAGATGAGAAATCAAACACTTTTCAACTTAAATATACAACAGGCCAACTGTCATCGAAATCTCACTATTGTAAACAATGTAACAACTTAATAATCGTTACGCACACGCACATATCAGAGCCTAGCCAACCAAGTCCTAATTTAACATCATATTACGATCATAATTCATAGCGCAACCAACATCTAAACTTGTCTAAAATCGTTGTTATTCCACAAATGAGAACATTGAGAACAATGGAAGAAACGCAGCTGGTCGAAAGACAATGGTATTCTTTGAAATTTCGGCACATACAAAAAATATTGGGAGCCTTTTTAAGGCGGAATATACATTTACAAGGATCAAAAAATTGATTTCTTTTTTTTTTCTTTAAACGATAGAACTGTATATGAAGAATATTTTCCCAAAGTTTCCAAGCGAAATTCGAAAAACTTCAAACGTTACAGCCCGTCAACACTGTGCCTCACCGCTCGGATTCCAAGCGGGCGTGAACTTCAAACGCGTTTTTTTCAAAACTGCATTATCGAAATTCGCGTGCAGAATTACTCAAAAACTATTAAGCCGATTGAGTTGAAACTTGGTAGAAATATTGATAATATTGGTACCTTCTACTTGACGAAAATTGTTTTTGAAAAATTGGGGAAAAAACTACATTTTTCATCCACATTATACAGAAATGTTGCGTGAAATGTTGATTTTTTTTTGTGAATGCGTGCCATTTTCTCAAATTTGCATTTACTTCAGTTTAATTACCGTCACATAGAAGCTATACATGTTCTAACTGAAAAAATGTTTGAACTTTTTTGCAAATCAAAGTCTACGGGAAGCTAGACTACACGCCGATTCGCAACTCCCGCGGCGACCTTGCTGTAACACTCTGCCACAGCTCCGCTATTTTGATGATGAATTAATTTTAAAAAATTGTTTCGTATACTTGAATATACTATTGAAGTATAGCTAAAGTTTGATAATTTTAGAATAATTATTTCTTCGTTTCAAAAATAGCTTAATATTGCTTGTTTTTTTCCTGCCCAAATGTATATCCCGCCTTAAGACGGAATGACACGTCATCGCGGTCGGTATGGTAGAACAATTATAGATACCCAAAAATCTCTGAAACGGCTCTTCAAATCCCCTCGAAACTTTGCTTTTCATTTGCTTTGGCTTATCATAAGCCAATCTACGTTTTTTTTTCTCAAATTCAGAAAATTTGAGGGGCAGACAGCTGTTCGTCTATATATTTGACGTCATAAGCCAAGCTACATATTTATCATAGCTACATAGCCAATCCAAGCCAAGACGTCATAAGCCAATCTACATATTTATCATAAGCCAATCTACATTTTTTTTCTCAAATTCAGAAAATTTCAGGGGCAGACAGAAGTTCGTCTATATATTTGACGTCGTTTGGCAAAGTTTCGAGGGGATTTGAAGAGCCGTTTCAGAGATTTTTGGGAATCTATAAATGTTCTACCATACCGACCGCGATGAAGTGTCATGCCCTTAAGCCTACTGATGACAAAAACCAAAGAAAAATACATATATAAGGCGTCATAGTTTGGTATTTTAAAATCGAGTCAGCGCAGCGCCATGTATTCTTGAATAAATAAAATATTAAGCATATATATCCAACATAAATATCAATGGATATATATATATATATATATATATATATATATATATATATATATATATCACTTGATATTATATCATGCGAGCCCTGGCTGGAACAGATTCTTTTTCTCGATGCTTGTATTTCTTTTATCAACGAAAATAGATCGTTTTTTCACCGAAAATCGATCCTTTCACTTTGGACTGCGGTCATTTTTTGCAAAAATCAATATATTATTGAATTCTTCGGCCAAGCACTAGATAATTTTGTACAAAAACTAAACACGTTTGATTTTTCATCTCGGATGATTTGTGTACGAACAGCAGTGGTCACCGCGAAGGACGTTTTTCAAACAGCGGTCTGCACAAACCATTGTATCTACCACATTTATAAATATTTTTCGATGCAAAAATTGTAAAAGATACTCAAAACCATACTCTTCAAATAAATAAATAAAAATTGAAAACCTTCACACGTTTTCCCAGAAAAATGTAACGAAAATTCCTCTCTTTTCCGGCCACAAGCTAGGTGTGACCTGTTAAAAAAAAAGTCCTGTTACTTGAACACAATCTGAATTCTTCGACCAATGTCAGCATTAGCACGATGTATAGAGCGGGATAAAATCACATTTCAAACATAAATTTGTCTCATTTCGTTCATCATACTTTCCCAATTTTTAAGTTTTTAGAGTTTTTTTTCAGTAATTTGTTCGCTCCTGTAACATGATTCTTTCAATAGAAAACAATTATTTTATCCCTATATGTCGAGTGCAAAAATGATTATTTAATACGACAAATTCTCAGAACGATCGTATTCTGATGTAAACAAATTAATCACATAATTACGGGACGCCCGATTATGCAGTACGCAACTGCATTTTTCAAATTGATAATGTTATCTTTTTTCTTACAAGCAGCATTGGCGAGACTTACTGCGATGGCAGAAACAGGCAATATAACTTGAAGGGAAAAATATTTTTTTTTTTATTTTCATAAATGTTTCGCAGTGGACTTATCGGCCGAAGTTGGGCGATGCTCTTTGCCAGTGTCGGTTATCACGTTACTATTTACGACATTGTGCAAGAACAAGTAACTAAAGCACTGGAAGACATTAATCAGCAGCTGAAAGGTCTCGAAACCCGAGGTCTTCTCCGTGGTTCCCTAACCGCCAACCAGCAATTCGCTCTTATAAAGGGTAAACCAATGTTCGTATGAGGGGTTAAAAAACATTGCTGTCTTAATCAAAAACTCGCCACCCATCGAATTTAACTTCCGGAGTGAGTTTTTCGATAACAAAAAGTGACATAAAATTGCTTCAAAAAACAAAATTTAAAATTGAATTTGCATATTTTGTTTTCTTCAACATTAAATGTTTATCGATGATTAATGTTGAAGGGGGCAGAGAATATCACAACACAAAAGAAACATTTGGACGGACTCGAAAAAATGTTTGTACATCATAAGATCGGAGTTTTCATTTTTTACGATACAAAAATAATGTCATTATTTTGCGTTAGCATAACTAATACTTTCAACTGAAAATAAAATAATTTAACGAATTACTTTCCAATTTTGAATATAATTTATATTTAATATATATGTTATTAAATTTATTTCCATTCGTAACTATATTTTTGTACAATCCATAATATAAAATATTTCACTAATTAAATTTATCGTGATTTTTTAATGCAGATAGTTCTTGTTTAAATTGCATATAAATTTCAATATCCATGATAAATTTTACAACTCGATAACTTTTTAGGTCTTCTCACTTTAGACGCTAAAAAGGGCTATTTTCATGAATTTTTTTGATAAGTTTATATTATATATATATATTGATATAAAAGTTGTTACACTTAATAAATACACGTTCGAAATACATTTTTTTAAAATGAGTTATTTACGTCACTATTTATAGATGGAAATGGTAGTTAAAAAAATGTCCTAAAAAAATTGTAGGTCTGCGCTGTTGATGAAATCTCGGAGATGGATCATCCGAAACAAAAAAATCAAATGGTTTTAGATTCAGTATGTTAATGGCTATAGCGCATATCATACGATTTTGATATATGCAAAAATAACAAACTGGCGGACATTTTTCGAAAAAAAAAAAACGTTTTTTTCACCGTTTTTGGCAAAAAAAATAGTAAATATCAAAATTTAAAAAAATCCTTGATATGCGCTTTTATCAACAATATTGTTGATAAAATCTTCGAAACTACTGAACCGATCCTTACGAAATTTTAAGCACATATTCTTTACAACTAAAGCTGTAGCGCATATCAAGGATTTTTTATAAATCCGTCGAAAATGTTGCTTTGAGAAAAACGCGCTTAAAGTTTGTTTGGGTTAGATAAATACATAACATTTTTTTCTCAGTATTTCGAAAGTGTATTTATTAAGGCCTTGGCCACAGAACGGGTATAAAATCATGTGCAAATTTAACAATTTTTTTCGTATGAAAAAGTGATTCACTCATAAAATTAATTACACATGTATTAAGTATGAATATCAAGCTGTTAGAAAATATATATTTTTTCTTTCGATGTACAAAATGGCCGACCACTTATATTTTCTTTTGTTATCTTTTTTTAGGTGCTCCGCGGCGTGACATTTAGTATCCACAATTTTTTACCTAGAACAAAAAACAAAAATTCTCGTCAATCTACATTAGAATACCTAAAGAAGTACGTACGGAATTTAAAAAATATTGTTTTATTCAAAAGTTGTAGGTATTTGAACTTAAGGAATGAATTTTCAGTGAATAATTTCGTTATAACTGCTCGTAAGCTGCTCATAAAATGAAAAGTTTTCGATTAACCAGAAATTTCGTACGTACTTCTCTGCGAAATGCAATTAGGACCATAACTTTTAAATTTGAAGTAAATCGAGTGAAAATTGTTGAAGTTATTTGTCACGCCAATTGGAAAAAAGCCGTTTCAAGAAGTTTCGAGTAATCGGCCATTTTGTACATCGAAAAAAAATTCTAACAGCTTGATATTCATACTAAATAGATATGTAATTAATTTTATGAGTGAATGACTTTTTCATACGAAAAAAAAAATTGTTAAATTCGTACATGATTTTATACCCGTTTTTTGTGGCCTAAAGCCTTAAGTGTAAGAACTTTTATATGAACCTATCAAAAAAATTTATGAAAATAGCCTTTTTTAACGTCTAACGTAGTCACAAGATGACAAGAATTCCCGTAAGAAGTAGCTCAATCAGTACTAATCACATCGTGTGTAATTCAGGCACGTTGAGCCTGGAGGAAACGGTAAAAAACGCGAAGCTCATACAGGAATGCGTACCGGAGAATCTTGAACTGAAGCTAAAAGTTTATGCGCAAATGGACAAAGTCGTGGGGAAAGATACAATTTTATCGTCGTCAACGTCAACATTCAGACCGTCGTTGATAAGTGAAAAACTCAAGCACCGGGATCAGGTGATCGTTTCACATCCTGTGAGTATATGTATTTATATGCACACATACTTGTATATGTATTTGTACCGAGTTTTGTTTTCCCCTCATGTTTGCCGCGTTGACGCTTCTGTTGATTTTTTAAACCGCTGATATCTTGAGTATTTCTAACAACGCTATCGATCGATGTGGCAATTGTAAATTATTGCGTAATGATTCGTACATGAGTATGCGTCCATTCTTATCGCGCAGACAGCAATGTAAACACGTGCTTTTTCCGCGCTGCATTGATTAGAAAATTTAGATAAGAAAGCCATTATCAGCGCCAGCACTGAGACTCGAAGTATCGAGCTTACAAACATTTTGTGAAATAATAACATTTTCTGTCGATACTTGGAGAAATAGTCTTTAATTTTTCGGGTATGAAGAATTATTCGTTGGAGCTGTTCGTATGTTCGAAAATGTTTTTCAGTAACTTGTCACTTTCGAGAAGATATCTAGAAGACCGAACCGTGCTGGAGAAATACGAAATATCACATTTTCCTTTGTTATATCTAAAAACTGTTTGGATTTGGATTATTTGCTGAACTTGGGAATATAGTAAAAATCTCGAATATAGGAAAAAAAAGGATTTTTTTTATATTGCATAGTTCATTTGTTATAAAAAATTATCTGACGATTTTTGAGGCAAATTTTTGGAAAGTCAAAAATTTCGTCAGATAATTGTTAATAAGAAATGAACTATGCAACATAAAAAAAATCCTACGTACTTCCATAAACAATGTATTTTTCAAGATATATTCAACATTTCAAGTGAATCGGTTGAAAATTGTCTGAGTTATGTTTCCGGCCAACTTAAAAAATGCAGTTTTGAGATAAACGCTGCACAGCCGCCATTTTGAAATGAATAGCTTCAAAAAAATTATTGTATACAGTCACTGATATGTATGAGAAACACCCTTTTTGTAATCTCAATTTATTTTGTAGTTTTTCTGAAAAAAAAAATCCCCAAAAAGCCTATTTTTTCGGCCTATAGAGTGGGCTAAGGCCTTAATGGACGACCCCACGTATAAATTGTACGTTTTTATATATTACATATGTATTTACCTAAAGTAAACAATATAAATTGTTCGTTCTGAAATAGCTTATTAAAATGGTTTTAGTATTTTACTTGCTTCTTTTTGTTGAAAAAAAAAACGAGAGCAGAAGGAGGGCGGACTCCATGTCACGTAATTTTCAGGAGCGGCAGGGGGGGGCACCGGCACCCGTCACGAAACGTCACAGAGGGGGGGGAGGGGTCGAATATTGATAAAATTTGCGTCACGTGTTTTATGAATGGCCCCTTAAGAATATGTACGAGTTTTGAAAATATAAATTTATTATTATATACGGTTATCCGTTTGTTTACAACGGTGCGTAGAAAACGCCCCCATTTGGCGACTAGTGTTGTGAACGTTGTATGAATGTGAAAAAAAACTCTTAGGTAATCTGTATGAATGTTGTGATGTTTGGTACCAGATTCAGCGACAAAAAGAATTTACAAAACGACGGCGTGCTAATCTTTGATTATCAATTTTCTTTTTTTCTGACTATTCTACGGGTTATACAGGGTGTCCCTCTTATCTCTGCCCTCTCATCTCTGTCCCTCTTATCTCTGTTATTTCGGGTGGCAGAGATAAGAGGGACACCCTGTATATAAGAAAATTATTTCGCCTCAATTCCGCGACCAACGCTGAAAAACTCCAGTCTACTGGAGATGGATGCCAAATTTGAGCTCATTCGGCAAATTCGTTATCGAGATATCGTGGTTGCCGATTTGGAAAACGTAGATTCGAGAAAAACGCGTTTAAGGCGTCTGGCCACCTTGGCCGATCGAAAAATGGGTGTAATAAAAAAAAAATAAACTCGAAAGTATGGGCCGGAATATTTTTATTTTTTTACACAACGTCAGAAAAGGCTTTAAGAATAATGTTAATAAATTTCCGTTCAAAATGTTAAAAAATGGCGCCATTATGCACATTGCCGCGGAGGCCCTCCGCACGATACGCGCGGTCGTTGTCCCAGATGTTGCACGGTCATGTCACATCAGAAAAAAAATCAGCTCATTCGTGAGTAGTGTCGCTACAATGTAGCGTGGCGGTTTTTTTCGACCATTAAAAAAATTATCGTGAGCCATAATTTCGGTGAAAAATACAAATTTTTTTTTCTTCGGCTCACCATAATTCTTTTGATGGTCGAAAAAAAACGCTACGCTACATTGTAGCGACACTACTCACAAATGAGCTGATTTTTTTTCAGATGTGACATGACCGGGTAACAGCTGGGACAACGACCGCGCGTATCGTGCGGAGGGCCTCCGCGGCAATGTGCATTACGGCGCCATTTGTTAATATTTTGAACGGAAATTTATTAACGTTATTCTTAAAGCCCTTTCTGACGTTGTGTAAAAAAATAAAAATATTCCGGCCCATACTTTCGAGTTTATGATTTTTTTTTAATATACCCATTTTTCGAACGGCCAAGGTGGCTGGCCTTAAAGTTTGCTGCGTCTCAGCCGCGCACCCCGAGCCTATTTCTTATAACTTCTATAACTCGGATAATTTTATGAGCATTATTAAACACGGTTTTCACAGACGTATTCATAAAAGTCTGTAGAATAAAAAAAAATTGACGGGATTTTTTCCAATTTATAGACAACAGTACTGCCATAATAGGCTTTTCCGAAGTTTTGCATATTCATTTATTTTTTAAGATAAATTTTGATATATGCAAAAATAACAAAATGGCGGACATTTTTCGAATAAACAAAACAAAAAAAACGTCTTTTTTCACCGTTTTTTGGCAAAAAAATAGTAAATATAAAGATTTTTAAAAATCCTTGATATGCACTATAGCTATAGTTCTAAAGAATATGTGGTTAGTATTTCACAAGAAACGGTTCAGTAGTTTCGAAGATTTTATCAACAAGCCGTCGAAAAACGTTGTTTCGAGAAACGGTCTTTTCACTCTAGGAGTTTCGGGACAAATGACGAAATGTTACCATTTGCTTCAAATTTATATAGTAAATTCTTTGTCATATGCTGAGTGCACTCTCCAAATTTTAAATCGATCGTCTATACCGTTTCTATAAAATTTACAATTGAAAAACACTCTTTAACATAGGGAGATGCCTATGTTTAGATAACAGAAGGAGTACATTATGACACTAATGGCAAAATTGCCATAACGTACTGAGTGATTTGACGGTTTTGCATAACATTTTAAACGTTTTTTCACACTTTTTCATGCTTAAAACTGCCATTCAGCGATAAGCATAGGCATCTATGTTAAAAAGTGTTTTTTTTTTATTATAAATTTTATAAAAACAGTGTAGATGATCGTTTTAACATTTGGAAGGTACATTCAGTAAATGACAAAGAATTCACTGTATAAATGTAAATCAAATGGTAATATTTTGTCAATTGTCCCGAAACTCCTTAAGTAGAATGTATCTAAAAAGACATAGCGAAGCATGGTAGAAGAATGAAGTCTTAAAAAAGTTTATTTTACTATGTTTGTTCCAATGATTATAATACCGAGTGAAAATAACCGAGATAAGGGGTCTTCTCACTGAAGACGCTTAAAAAAGGATATGTTTATGAATTTTTTGATAGGTTTATATTATAGATATTGATATGAACGTTGTTACACTTAGAAAATACACTTTCGAAATACATTTTTAAAAAATTATTTATTCAAGTCACTATTTATAGACGAAAATGGTAGTTACAAAAATGTCCTAAAAATTGTAGGTCTCTGCTGTTGATGAAATCTCGGAGATGGAACATTCGAAACAAAAGAATCAAACGGTTTTAGATTCAGTATGTTAATAGCTATAGCGCATATCATACGATTCTTGATATATGCAAAAATAACAAAATGGCGGACATTTTTCGAAAAAACAAAACAAGAAAAACGTCTTTTTTCATAGTTTTTGGCAAAAAAATAGTCAATATCAACATTTTAAAAAATCCTTGATATGCACTATAGCTATAGTTGTAAAGAATATGTGGTTAGAATTTCACAAGAATCGGTTCAGTAGCTTCGAAGATTTTATCAACAAGCCGTCGAAAAACGTTGTTTCGAGAAAAACGCGTTAAAAGTTTGTTTGGGTTACATAAATACATATCTTTAAAATGTTTTTCCAAAGTTTATTTATTAAGGCCTTAGGCCACAGTAACCAGTATAAAATCATGTGCGAATTTAACAATTTCTTTTCGTATGAAAATGTGATTCACTCATAAAATTAATTACACATCTATTTAGTATGATTATCAAGCTATTAGAAAATGTTTTATTTTCTTCGATGTACAAAATGGCCGACTACTAATATTTTCTTTTGTTATCTTTTTTTTAGGCGCTCCGCGGCGTGACATTTAGCATCCACGATTTTTTACCTAGAACAAAAAACAAAAATTCTCGTCAATCTACATTAGAATACCTGGAGAAGTACGTACGGAATTTAAAAAATATTGTTTTATTCAAAAGTTGTAGGTATTTGAACTAAAGAAATTCATTTTCAGTGGAAAATTATAACTGCTCATAAAATGAAAAGTTTTCGATTAATCAGAAATTGCGTACGTATTTCTCTGCGAAATGGAATTAGGAACATAACTTTTAAATTAGAAATAAATCGAGTGAAAATTGTTGAACTTATTTGTCACTCCAATTGGAAAAAAGCTGTTTCGAGAAGTTTCGAGTAGTCGGCCATTTTGTACATCGATAAAAAAATATATATATTTTTTCTAACAGCTTGATATTCATACTAAATAGATGCGTAATTTATTTTATGAGTGCATCACTTTTTCATACGAAAAAATGGTTAAATTCGCACATGATTTTATACCTGTCAGTGTGGCCTAAGGCCTTAGGTGTAACAACTTTTATATCAATATCTATAATATAAACCCATCAACAAAATGCATGAAAATAGCCTTTTTTAGAGTCTAAAGTGAAAAGACCCCCTAACTGCGCAAAACGAATCGGAGGCAAACTTGGTTCATCGCTAGTAGATTATTACCGCGTAAAAATCAGTCTGGTTACTTGACTCCCTTGCTGACTGTCCCCAAAGTCAAGAACTTCCCAAATCGCTTTCAGCAAAACTGTTAGGCCTGTTTTTAAGATAAAATTTACAAACATATACCATTTGGTTATTTAATAGTGCAAAATTTGTAAAATTTTAAACCTCCCCTACGGGTACTCTGAACATGATTCCCTTTGGTTCTGACTTGATCGTAACGCAATTACCGGAAAGTTCCATCAATTCTGTCGGTTAAGCAAAACGATCAGTAAGTTCTCGTCGAATCAAACGATTATACATAAATATTGTCGAAATTTCAGGTAAATCCGCCTTACTATGTGCCACTAGTCGAAATCGTACCAAGTCCTTGGACGAGATCCGACATTCCGGCAAGGACAAAAGAAATCATGACGGAAATCGGCCAAGCGCCGGTTGTCCTCACACGCGAAATTGACGGTTTCGCTCTGAACAGAATACAGTAAGTTTTCCTTCTTCGCGAGAAAAACGCGTTTAAGGGGTAAGGCCACTATAGCGGAGAAAAAATAAGTATATTTTGGGAATTTTCGGTAATTATGCAGAAGCCAATTTTGGCGCCAATTTTTTTTTTTTTGTACAAACGACTTCCGTAGGTCACCACTAGTGAATTTGAGTCGGGGAGACTGAGATTTTTTATTATTTCCATAAGTTATGGGGCTTTTAAGTTTTTCTGAATTTTTATGGGGTTTTGAAGTTATTCTGAGCTTTTCTGAAAGGGATTTTGAAGTTTGAAGTTATGGGGTTTTGAAATCTCGAAATACGCGATTTCAAAAACGTGCCCGACGTCATACATAAACACCTGAACGCGTGAACACAACAATGATTGTGAAAATGTGTTATTTCTCTGGCGTTATGGCGTGTTTACATACTTGACTGATTCGATTCCTTATATCAGGTGTGTAAGTATGAAACCGGAATTTTTGTACAGAAAAAACACGTTTATTGTAATGATATGATACAAATAACTGGAGATGGCTTCTTGGGTCACCTTTAACTGATCCGCCAGTTGTTGTTGTGTTTGAGCGTCGTCTTCGTCCAACAAGGCTTGCAGGTCAGCGTCTTCAAACATTTTCGGTGGTCTTCCACGTTCTTCGTTCCTCACGTCAAAATCGCCACTTTTGAACCATTTGAACCACTCGAAACACTGTGTTTTACCGAGAGCATGCTCACCAAACGCCTCCACAAGCACTCGATGCGATTCGGCTACGGTTTTCTTCAGATGAAAACAGAAAAGTAGTGCTGTCCGCAAATCGTAATTTGTTGGCACAAAACTCGACATGTTTATCTCTAATAAACTAATGCTACTGAATGAAACTCGTGTTATTGTGACTTGGAAATCTTTGTCGGATATCAATACAATAACAAGACACCGCTGACGTGATGTGTCGGTAACTGCATCGACATCTAGCGCCACCTATGGGCAAATTCCGGTTTCATACTTACACACCTGGTAAACTCGTGAGTTTGTTTGGGTTTGGGTTTTGAAGTTTTCAACAAACTTCAAAATCCCATAACTTATCGAAATAAAAAAAAAATCACAGTCTCCCCCAACTCAAATTCACTAGTGGTGACCTACGGAAGACGTTCGTACCAACAAAAAAAATGTTGGCGCCAAAACTGGCGTGGTGCCCCACTTCCGCATAATTACCGAATTTTTTTAGCGGGACAATGTAGTAAATCAAAATTCTGAAAAAGGTCCTTTATTGTACATATCATAAACTGTATAAACTATTTTTTCAAAGTAATATAAAACAAAATGGCGGCCGCGCAGCTTTTCTTCGACGAAGCCTTTTTTTCATAGGCGCGCGGCCGTACCAAAGGCACCTGCAATTTTTAATTTACAGTGAATGAAATTTTTTTTCTCGATTATACATGTGAATAGCTACAGAAGTACGTAGGATTTTTTTGATATTTCGATTTTGGCAAAAACAGCGCGTTTTTTTAATAAAAGTTCAAATTCTCAAAAAAACCGTCCGAAAATTGTTTATAAAAAAAACTATGTAATATCCTACGTATTTCTATGCAGAATGTAATTGTGAATATACAGTTAAAATTTCGAGTCAATCGGTCAAGATTTGTTCGAATTATGAGTCCGGCCGACTTGAAAAATGTAGTTTCGAGAAAAACGCGTTCAAGGAGTTATATACAAAGTTGATGGAAAAAATTAAGAAATGTTCGTGAATTTTTTTAAGGACGTTATGAAGATTTTATTGGAAAAAACAAAATACAGTTTGTTGGAACTGGTATCGGAGAACAAAATTAGAATTTTAACAATAAAAAAATATTAACAATTGTACGACTTATGATCCTTCTCCCGAAAAGTCTTTTTTTAAGAGGCTTGCGGTGAACGTGATTAAAGGCGAACCGCTCAACTGAAATAAAAAAGTCAAAAAATTATTGAACAAGAATATCATTCGGTGTACTTGAACGGTTTGTTTACCAAAAAAAAACTTTTTTCAATACAAGATCCATTTTACAATAAAAAATCCATTTTTGAGGTGTTGAGAATTTCGAACAAAAAATTGTTTAAAAGCATCGCACATTTTTTTATGAAAAAGGAACCGTTCAAGTACACGAGATTGTAAATATCAACAATTTAAGAAAAATTCATGAAGATCGGTTAAAAAGTTTTCGAGTTATCACGTTCACGGCGACGGTACGTTTTATTTTTATTTCGCCCCATACTTACAGTAGAAAACGCGGCACAATTTATGATCTAGTGCTTCGATCTGAATGAAATTTCGCACCGATATTTTCGAAAGCACGTACTTTTAGAATATGCAATAAAAAATTGTCGATTTTTTGAACCCCAACTTTGTATATAAACCCTTAAAGTTTTCGGTACGGATTGCATCGGACTGAAGGGCTGCGCCAGAATTCAAAATAGAAGTATTTAGACATTTTTTCCCACCTTAATCCTTTGAGTATGTCATTTTTGTGATATTAAGGCATCTTTTCAGAAAAAAAATCGATTTTTTGAAATTTCTACAGTGGCCTTACCCCTTAAAGTTTCCCAAATTGTTCGCGCGCTGCCGGCGCACGAGTCCACTTTGCCTGCTGAATCTGAACTATTTGGAACTTCCACTGAAAATTTGGTCACGCAAAATTCATTAGCTGTTCTAGAACGAAAGTATCGACGAAAAGAAAATAATCGACTGCTTTAAAAAGTGTCTATTGGAAAAAAATGAAGTAAAAAATATGGACGGAAAATTACAGATACGCGATACTCAACGAAGCTTGGCGTCTCGTAGCCGACGGAGTTCTCAGTGTAAAGGACGTTGATTTGGTCATGAGCGAGGGTCTCGGTATGCGTTACGCATTTTTGGGCGCGTTCGAGGCTGCCCATCTCAACGCCGAAGGTAACAACCGAATTCCACAAAATAAAGATTCTAAGAATACACTGAGAAAATTAAAGCGACCATTTTTCCCAGTTGATTATTCTTCCCAACACACTTTCTTGTCACATTCGTCATCCAAACTGACATCAGGAAAATTCAACGAAACGCCTATGAAATTGCAACTATTCAAAAATTGATAAATCGAATACAAAAATATCCGAACCTCGATGTAGCCTAAATAGCTCATCGGTGGCAATATTTTTCCCCCTTCTTCCCTTCTCCCATCGGAGGAACGGAATTACTGATGGAGATAAACTTTCAGGGATGAAGAAATACTGTGAATCATATAGCAAAAGTATGTACAACGTCAGCCAAACCTTCGGACCAGCCCCGAAATTCGAAGGCCCAATGGCCGAAGAGATCAGCAGTCAGCTCAACGCGATGTGTCCGTTGGACAAATTACAGGAGAGACGGGCTTGGCGCGACACGGCGCTCACAAAGTTATCGTTGCTCAAGAAAGAACTCAACGAAACTAAAGATTGAGTCGGATTCACAATACTGACAAGAGCGAACAATGGCGGTGTTTTTTTTTCATCGATCTTGAAAGTTATTACCGATTCAACATTAAAACCAACCATTTTTACGTAAAAAAATGTATTCTGTTTAATAAAAACGAAAATAACGGAAATCCCGGGAACGTTAAGATAAATATACCTGAATGATCGGGTAGGATTGGAAATAGTAAAGGAATACGAGTGCTTGAGAGTGTGGTTGTCAGCAGGGAACACTTTTCAGAAACGCACGAAATTAATAGCGAAAAAAATAGGAAAAGTGATAAACGCAGTATCGGGTATATGCAAAAATAGGTAGTCTAGAAGTGCACTTACACGGACAATTTTTTTTAGCAATTATTGCCCGGTAGTACAGTCGTGCTGTATATTGGAATCGGAAAAAATTAGAAGGCTAGTTTTTCGACAGGTGATTTTTTAGGTGTCGCGGGTGCTAAATGCAAGTTTGCCTAAAAATCGCGGTGTAGGCTTTTTTTAGGGGATGAAAGGGGATGGGAGTGGATTAATGTCAAACTACAACCCTCACGAGGTCGGCGCCGGGAGACAAAATATTCAGAAAAATCCGGGCTTTATTTTTGTCCACGGCTCCGAAGTCGTGGAAGTTCAATTTGGGGGTGAAATTTTGAAAAATCAGTTTTCATTCGATAACTCTTTAGGAAAAATTCATACAATTTTTGTTGAGATGGGAACATTGTAGACGTTGAAAAGATGCGTTGATCGGGTATTTGAACATCCCTCTCCAACAATATCTTCACCCTCAAAAGAATTGTTGGTGTAAAAAAAATTGTTCATTGAGTAACTCAAAAACAATCGATTTTTCGGGGATGGTTTAAACGTACGAAATGTAGAGAATAATTTTCCCTAAATTTCCGTTCCTATGGACCACCCTTGAATTTTGTTTTTTCGAACCCCTGTCAGGGGTTGAAAATTCAAAATTAAATTCCGGGAAAACTATTGAGCGAAAATAAAAAGATACGAGTTTCGCGCTACGGACAAAAAATGTAGCTGAGGGTTCAGCTACAAATTCTTTCACTACGGCGAATTTGTGCGGTCAATAACTTTCCCAGAATTTCATTTTGAATTTTCAACCCCCGAGAGGGATTGGAAAATCAAAATTCAAGGGTGGAAACGATAATATAGAGAAAATTATTCTCTACATTTCGTAAACTTGAACTATATCCGAAAAATCGATTGTTTTTTAGTTACTCGATAAACAATTTTTTTGGTATTTTAACCATTTTTTTTGGGTTAAGATATCGGAGAGTGATGATCAAGGGCTACACCGTTCCCATTTGAACAAAAAGTGTACGATTTTTTTCTAAAGGCATATTGAATTAAAACTGGTTTTTCAAAACTTCACCCCACTTTTTCACTCCTAAAAAGAACTTCCACGCCTTCGGCGCTGTGGACAAAATTAAAGCCTGGATTTTTCTGCACATTTTGTCTCGCGGCGCCGACCTCGTAGGGGTTGTAGTTTGGCATTGATCCACCCCATCCCCTTTCATCCCCTAAAACAACCCTACACCCCGATTTTCAGACAAACTTGGATTTAGCACCCGCGGCACCTACAAAATCACCTGCCAAAAAATTAGCCTTCTAACTTTTTCCGATTACGGGGTTTTTCAGCGACAGCACGACTGTACTACGGCAACAGACGCCGGAGATAGTGGAGCCGTCTGAACCAATCCCTCAAAATTGCTCCAATTGCTTCGGCAATATTTCTTCAAATTGCTGAATGTTGCCGACATTCGATTGCCGAATATTCGGTGGGTATGGAAAATTCAAGGCTATTTCGTTTGTACGTATACTGTATGGCTTTCGCAGGTGGGGCGGTGCGGAGTGCTATGCACACTGTAAGTACGAATAGCGCAATACAAGAATTGGAGATTCAAAACAAGTACATTAAACTTTTTAATGAATTGCCAGTTGCCATAAATCGAAGGATTACGGCAAGTTTTGATGGTGCAGTAATTGGATTCCTCATATTTCTCGTGTGTTCGGTTATTAGCGGACCATCTTTTCGTAAAAGGGACTCTAGACCTACAATAACATTGTACAATACTTTCATGGTGCAATAATAATGAATAAGCCCTTGAACGCAAACGATCAATTATTATCACTCAATGACTTTGACGGCCCATAAGCGTCAATGTTTTCGCGTGAGCAATACCGTCCTAGTGTATAGCGCAATACGAATCCTACCTGGTGCAATGATATTTAAACTAGGTCAAACTTTTGTTCAATCATTGCGCAATCTTCAATGCTAACTCTCAAACGTCAAAAAAATTGCACAATTCGTAATATTGTATTGTATTCGCATCCAAATTAGTCTATTCCTTTTCTTCATTTCGCACTCAATATAATTGCGCTGTAAGCCGCCACCGCAAGAAAAACGCCGTCAATGGCTGCCGGCAGTTGCTCAACCGAATTGCTAGTGTACGAATCTATTGCCCAGTTTACTCAAGCTGCTCCATATCGTTCAATATGTCGTGGCGACATATCCAGCAACAATTGCGCCATATAGGAATCGCAGTCAATTGCTAGGTGTAGTCGTGACGTCATACTTGGCCAATATTGCCCAGCATTGAGCAATATTAGTTGCCCGTGTAAGCGCACCTTGGAGAAACTATGCCTCATGCAGGCAATAGAAAAAAGTGGGATGTTGTACGGAGTGGAAGAGGGAGCAAATAGAAAAAATACAGGGCGTGTTAAAATGGCAATGGGTATAAATGACAATACGCCTAGCTTCATATGAAGAATGGGGGCGGGAGTAAGGGGCATAGGGATAGAAGCATGGAAAACAGCAGCAAACTGCCTAGTGAGAATAATGGAAATGCCGGAAGATGGGTGGCCGAAAAAGTGTTTGAAAGAAGAAGCCAGAGAGATGTCGAATGCAAACTCATCTAAATGGAAATTGGAAAAGAAGGAAGCCATGGGGGAGGAGTGGAAGCAATATGGCAAAGGATAAGAGACGAAGATATGGAGGGAGTAAGAAAAATAACCGAGAGCTATACGAATAAAAACCGACCAGGAAATACAACAAAACCGGAATACAGTTGACAATTCGACGTATTGCAGGGAGTACCAAAGTCGAAAACAATTTATAGACACGGAAGGTTACTGGGACGAGGGCATAGAAGGAAGAACTAAAGAAACGTGGGCCATGTTAAGGGGTTAGGCCACTCTAGAGGCCGAAAAAATAGGCTTTTTTGGGATTTTTTTTTTTTTCATAAAAAGTACAAAATAAATCGAGATTACAAAAGAGGGTGTTTATCATACATATCAGTGACTGTATACAATCATTTTTTTGAAACGATAATTTTCACAATGGCATGCATGCATTTTTTAAGTTGGCCGGAAACATAATAGACAATTTTCAACCGATTCACTTGAAATGTTGAATATATCTTGAAAAATACATTGTCTATGGAAGTACGTAGGATTTTTTTTATATTGCATAGTTCATTTGTTATTAACAATTATCTGACGATTTTTTAGGCAAATGTTTCCCTTTCCAAAAATATGCCTAAAAAATCGTCAGACAATTGCTAATAACAAATGGACTATGCAATATAAAAAAAAAATCCTACGTACTTCCATAGACAATGTATTTTCCAAGATATATTCAACGTTTCAAGTGAATCGGTTGAAAATTGTCTGAGTTATGTTTCCGACCAACTTAAAAAATGCAGTTTTGAGATAAACCCTGCGAAGCCGCCATTTTGAAATGAATCGCTTCAAAAAAATTATTGTATACAGTCACTGATACGTATGATAAACACCCTCTTTTGTAATATCGATTCATTTTGTAGTTTTTCTGAAGAAAAAAAATCCCCAAGAATCCTATTTTTTCGGCCTCTAGAGTGGCCTAAGGCCTTAACGGGAGATATACACCTAGATGGTCGAGGTCGAAGATTTAGAAGCTATGAACATTCCGTCGACCGTAGAAAACCTACACTATGGGCCTGGTATCGATGATTCCATGTAAGTTGATAAATTTCATGATTTATTCATTCCCAAATTTTCAAACGCGTTTTTCTCAAAACCACGTTCTTCAAATCGGTACCCAAAATTTCTCGAAAATCAATGAACCGATTGCCTTGAGGTTTTTTGTGGTTATTCCATACACCATTATCTAGTACTTGTCATAGGATTTTCTTTCCGTCACTTAGTTTTTGTTTTATAGGCAAAATAATAACTAATTTTTGGCCCAAAAATCACTATTTATGTTCAAACGTGCGCCATTTCGTCATGAATCGATATTTTCAAAATCGGCTATGACAAGTACTAGATTATAGTATCTAATTTAATAATCTTTTTGGTTTTTTTCAGATGATTTTTTAAGAAACGCCAGTGGGTACCGTATACGCAGATTTTTTTACGACGCTCCAAGGATCATACAATATCCTCGTATATTTTTGATATTTTTAAATAAAGAAAATTAAACATATTTTCGAATGTATATACTTTTAGATAGTTAAAACCCCAATCCGAAATTTCAAATAGTTTTCCTTAAAAAATTCACAAAAATGACCTTTTTTCCGGCTCCTAGGTGTATATCTCCCCTTAAGATGCGGAAATATAGGAAAACGAGGTAAAAAATGGATACGCAGATACTCTATACCGGTGTTGTAGGAAGGAAGAAGAAAGTTTGGAACACATACTTCAATGCGGAAGAATGTTAACAAAAAAAGGAGGAACGTGTAAAAGGGCATCAATGTACAGACGGGGGAACTGTGTAAAACCTTGGAAATAAAGAACTGTAATAAAGAACTGTACTATGCCTCAATGATCACAAAGGCAATTTAGCTTGTTCGGTGGATAATAATGAATCGCATCGATTCAAGTGAAAAAAGTCACTTTATTTTTATTTTTTTCTTTGTTTAAAACTTCAGAGTTTATCGCTTTCCGCCAACACGAGGAGCAGATTTTTGTTGTACTTTGGCGATCTTTTGTTTCGGCGCGGGTTTAGCCTTGACTGGTGCCGCAGCCTTCTTCGTTGCCTTCGCGGCCTTCTTCTGTTCTTTCGCGGCCCTGAAAAACAATTTTTCTTCTTATAGCCAATTGTCGTGTTCATGGAGATCGGTGTTTTCATTTTATTTGTTTTGTAAGGACCCGCAAAGCCAGGCAACATAATTTTAGTGTACGATCCTGGGTGAAGCAGCCCTTTGATTTCTCTAAGACATTCTGAAATCCAACGCGATAAGGCAAAATCGTGTCCGAGGAACAGATGTCTAACGTCATTTTTTTCTTGTAGAATCAAATATCAACGCCGCTGTGAGAATAGTGGCGAAGTAATTCCAAATGGTAGAATAATGTAAAGATGCAGACGGAAAGTAACGAGCGTGTCGTTTCAACAACTTCCCATACCTTGGCATGGGCCAATACCTCGACAGAGCTTTTCCAGTTTCCCTGTGCCCTCGTGCGAAAGTATTTACATTGAAAGTAAACAAATAATCAAATGTACCTTTGATTTAGAAAAATGCAATTGCACATTTTCTACCGATGGCATGTACGTTGTTTTTGGAAAACATGTCCAGCAAAGAAATAAAATGAGACGTTTTATGAGAAGGAACATTTTTCCCGTACTTCTTTGATCTCCCATAAATGGACTTAAAAAATTCGTTGCCGCTCCCTTCCGTCTCGGGAAGGTTCGATGACGGTAAAGTCTATATATTGCGTCGCTCACTTGATAGCTTGTTCTCTCTGAGCCTGTCGGATCTCTGGTTTCATGTTACGCTTGGCGAGGATGTCCGAGAGAGAGGCGCCGACGATAGCGCGATTGAACTTTTGAGCTCTTCGCGTTCTCCTCTTCGCTTGCTCCTCCTCCTGACCCTTCTTGTGCTTGCGCCTATGGAAATTGCGCAAGAAATTGTCACATTAGTAAAATTCATTTCCAGTAAACTGCGACGTTTTATTTTCAAAATCGACCAGTTATTAATTTTTGTTACAAATATTTTTACTGCATTATTTGTACACTTTTTTTCTATTGAGCAGTGACGACACCAATTATTTATTTACATGGAATTAAAATGTTCTTCGTAAATTTAATTCGAATGGTGCTTATGTCCGTGAAGAATTGAGCTGTATGTTGTGTTTCACAGGTATTAGGAACATAATCACAGGTATTAGGAAAAAGTACACGTACAGTGTACTCTTTCGTGGGCTCGTCTCTACTTTTGAAATTGTAATCGAAACAAAATCGTGAGGTAAAACCAACGTGGTGTGACGAAAAAGGGATTTTTTCACTTTGCTCTCGATTCCTAAGTTCCAAGAATAATATTCAAATAGTTTAAACAAAAATAAAATGCGATGGCAAATCTAGGTGATATTTAGACTTTATTTTGGTATGAATGAAAAATCAGTGATCAAAACTTTCATCGCATTTTTCTCGAAATAGCGTTTTTTCTCAATATTTATTTTAATTTCTTGCGTTTATATAACTGCGGAATTTCGTATTTTAATTAGATTCTCTCGGAATATTCACACAAAATTTTGTCGTACGTTATCTAGAGCAGCACCAAAGGTTTTTGCTGAATACTGAAAAACCTTATTGCAGTTAATATTTTTCTTGAAGAATTTTTTTAAAAGCATCTACCGTGCGTCCTTGGTTGCGTCGACAATCCTTGAAATGAAGAAAACTTTAGCATGGAAGAGTGCACCCGCAGCGAAGAAAATAGCTTCTGACAAAATGCTAGTGACGCCATTTTGTATAAAAAAAATTTGCGCTGTTTTTGTTGTATATATTTTAAGAAACAAGTTGTGAATTTACAACAAGGTTTATTAGTTATTGCGAAATATACTTTAATGACCCTGTATCTGCTTCGATATCTCTTTTTCACAAAGATTTTATAGCGAAATTACTGAATCATCGAACTGTGAAAGCAAATAAAAAAGGTGGTTTGTCAAAAATGATAGATATGATTGTCTATGAAAAGTTCCCTTCAGATATTGATTACAGAAATTAAAAAAAAAACAAAATTTTAGTTCTTGGTGCCGGCAAAATTAGTATAATATTTTGTTAAGCGACTACTGGTGAGGCCTATGCCAACCTATATTTCAAGTTACTAGAGAGAGCGATCAAATGATTTTTCATTCCAGTGAGTATCGTTAGCAGTTAATTTAAGAAATGTGAATTTTTTGTGTTATAAATTAGTTTTGTGATATGTTGACAGTAAAGAAAAGACGAGCTTGTTCAAACTACCCCATCACATTTGTTTATATATGCAGAGAGTACGTTATTCAAAAATTTAGAAAAACGATTGAAAATTTCTTCAAAAGTACTTATTTTTTCTTATTTCGAGATAGAAATAAAGGATCAAGATAAATTCACAGAAAATCTTGGCTCCTTCAGAGCAGCGTAAGGGAAACCCTTCTATCAAAGCATAAAAATCATACAAGGTAGATATCAGGGAAAATGGGACACACACAATAACTGATTACATTTGGAATCGATGTGGGACTACCTAAACAAGTCTCGCTCAAGAAAATCAATGAAAAGAAGCTTACTCAATGTAAAACATTTAATGAAACAAATTTTTCTTAATAAAATTCGATTTTTTTTTTAATTGTAAATTTCCATGTTCTTACGTAGAATATCAATATTAAGTGTTACAAGAGGATCAGTATGGAGATAAGATTGAAAAAATATATAGTTTGGCAGCACCAAATTGGCTGTAGAGCTGTGATTTTACGGCAACTGCAATAATTTAGTATTGAAGTACGCGTCCAATGCTATTCTCGAAAATTATTCCAGATTTTCAAGTCAGAGGAGTGACGAGCATAGCTGACCGGAAGGAATCACTCTGCGCCGTATAAATGAAAAGGCGCGAACAAAATAATAAGGGTTTGCAGCAGCTGCAGAGTGCTGCGCATAAAAGCGTCATAGTCGACAATGCTCACCTGTAAAGAACCGTCCATGTCACTTTCCTCGGGTTGCGTTTCATCAAATGGGCAGCTTCGCATTTCGAGTTGAGAAAAGTGTACGACTGTGAACGAAAATATATCTTTTAGGTTACGTTCGACGAGTTGCGGCTCCTCGATAATTTCACGACAAGAGACGCACGTTGCGAGAATTTCTTTCTCGCTCACCGTTATTTCTAACCTCTGAAATTCAACAGTTGAGCGTCCAAAAAATAATGCACAACTCTCTCGGTACGTAGTGCGTGCAATTACGCGCATTTTATCAACGCCTCGAACATTTTCGAGCAATTTATTTCGCGTTATTTTTATACTTATTTAGTAGCGAAACAAACATACCTTGCCGTCAACTTTGACCATAGTTTTGCCATGGCCCGGATAAATTTTGTATCCGCTGTACGCGCAAAGCCCGATCCTGTAAATATTCGTACATTATCCCACCGCGTATTATCACGAATCATCGTGAATTAAAATAATGCTCCTGCCGACGAGGATCGCACGAGGATCAATGGATTCTCTTTCGTGTCACAAACGTTTTCACTTACTTCATTTTGCTTTAGCGAGGAAACACAAACGGTCCACCCGTGTAAAGCGTAGCGCCAAAATGGCCGATAATTCGATTCCTCGTGAAGAAATCGTCAGCGCCATCTCGCAGCATTTCCCGTTGCAGCCGTGAACAGAATTTACCGGCGACCAATCAGAGAAAGAAAAATACCGCAGACCGGATATCGACTCCTTTTACGAATTTAGAGCGCTTTTTTTGAACGTTCGTAACGAAGTATACTTTTAAATTCTGACTCCGAATTTTCATCGTTGAATTCAATTGCAACGATATCGCAATTGATATTCAATTGCAAAGGATGATACATTATTTTGGAAATGTTTTTCTCACCTTTTACTCATTACCTCTCAATCTTTTATTTGTTTAGTTAGTGAAATCAACTGATTCGCTTGTTTTCCGTAACGCAAGTAGCAATTTCCAATTTGTAACGAAAAATTACGAGTTCTAAAGGTCGTCTCATTTATACAGCACTTTTTATCTAATAATTTTACACATTTCTATCTAATAATTTATAACTTGAGGTTGTACGAGCACGCGCTCTTGATTTCTATAGATTTTGTTCAAATTTTAACCACACATTGTTCCTATCATTATGCATGTTCGAGTGAAATTTTAGAACAGTCGACTATTTAGATTGGGAGGTAATGGGTTTAAAAATGGCAACTTTTAACACTGCAGGGTCTGCATTGAAATTTAGACAGAATAATTTTCGGTAAAAAATATTTGTCCCGTATAACAAGAAGACATATGGCAACTCCGCATCGTTCCACGTATCCAATGACCTGAGTTTGCACGGCATATTTAAAATAATACTGCAACACAAATTTTTATTTGGAAGTATTTTTTAATCGAACAAAGCGTTTAATCAGTTATAAATAAACCAACACTTTTATTTGTTAATGAAGATAACATACACAATATAAAATATTCATATTTATAATACAAATATTTTTTTATGTTAAAATTTTTTAACTTCAAGAACACGATTATTATTTTTTTCTCGAAATATTGAACAATACTGTTCTGACAAATATTTTTTACGAAGAACTATTCTGTCTTTACTGAACGTTTTTAGCAAAACTGAATAGTAAAGGCAATCTAAACTTTTTTCATTCTTACCCTAACTAGTTTGCTATCTAAACATAATTTTCATTCTAAATTCATAAACACCATAGAATGGTACGACGAATTATGCGACCTGACTTTCGGTCTATGCAGACCCTACAGTGTTAAAAGTTGCAATTTTAAAACCCATTATCTCATAATCTAAATAGTCGACTGTTCTGAAAGTTCACTCACACATGCATAATGATATGAACAATGTCTGGTTAAAATTTGAACAAAATTTATAGAAATCAAAAGCGCGCGCTCGTTCTACCTTAAATAACTCTAGATGCCTGATATAAACAGCTCACGGGTGTAAAAAATTCAAAAGATTCCGTAACGAAAATAAAAAAGGGTTCACCGAATGGTCAATGAAAATACTAATGATAAAACTCAGAAAAGTGTGACTAGCAGAACAATTTTCGTAGCCGCGACTTTTCAGAGACAATATAAAAATGTCTACCAGTTGTAGAAGTATGAAACCGAAATTTCCCCATAGATGGTGCTAGCCATCAGTTTAGGGACCGTAAGACCGCTTCTGCAGCGCCATCATCTCCCTCTAAAAGCTGACGAAGATTTTCAACACACAACAACCCAAGTTCCCTACACCGGTAGATTTTTCTATAACCTCAAACATGTCGAGTTTTGTGCCTACGAACTACGATTTGCGGACAGCGTTGGTTTTCTGTTATCATTTGAAGAAAACTGCGGCAGAATCGCATCGAATGCTTGTCGAAGCTTACGGTAAACATGCTCTTGGTAAAACGCAGTGTTTCGAGTGGTTCAAAAAATTCAAAAGTGGTGATTTTGACGTGAGAAACGAAGAGCGTGGGAAACCACCGAAAAAGTTCGCAGACTACGAATTGCAAGCCTTATTGGATGAAGATGATACTCAAAGTCAACAAGAACTCGCGGATCAATTGAATGTGACGCAGAAAGCCGTCTCCATTCGTTTGAAAGCCATGGGGAGGATTCAGAAAATGGGAAAATGGGTTCCGCATGAACTGAATGAAAGACATCAAGAAAATCGAAAAACCACTTGTGAAATGCTTCTCGACAGATACAAAAGAAAGTCATTTCTCCATCGAATCGTGACAGGTGATGAAAAATGGATATATTTTGAGAATCCTAAGCGTCGGAAATTAGGGGTGAATCCAGGCGCACCATCCACATCCACTGCAAGACCAAATCGCTTTGGAAAGAGGACAATGCTCTGTGTTTGGTGGGATCAGAAGGGTGTAATCTATTATGAGCTGCTAAAACCTGGTGAAACCGTTAACACTGAACGCTACCAACAGCAAATGATCGATTTGAATCGAGCATTGCGTGAAAAACGACCGGAATATGAAAAAACGCAACACAAAGTCATTTTGCTCCATGATAATGCTCCATCACACACAGCAAAACGGGTCAGGGAAACGATCGAGGCGTTGAGTTGGGAAATACTAGCTCATGCGGCTTATTCTCCAGACTTGGCTCCGTCCGATTATCATCTATTCGCATCAATGGGGCACGCTCTTGCTCAACAACGCTTCAATTCGTATGAAAATGTACGAAAATGGCTCGACAACTGGTTCGCTTCAAAAGAAGAACTATTCTTTTCGTGTGGCATTCATAAACTGCCGGAGAGGTGGGAAAAATGTATAAATAGCAATGGAGATTATTTTGAATAAAATATTTTTTATAATTTCCAAACGAGACGCGTAATTTTTACAAAAAATTCCGGTTCCATACTTCTACACCTGGTAAATCTACTAAATTTACGCGCAATTGTTTAATCGTTTATCATTGGGTATAATAATTGATCGTGACTTATGTTCATCAAGCGCCACTATAATTTAGCAATGATTCAGAAGGGCCCTCTTTATGCCCCCACAAAATACGGCCTTCCACGAATGGAATACCTTAAGGCAATCGTCTGGTCTAGAAATATGACAAAATCGATTTTTTTTTCTTCATTTTATTGTTCCTTAGACCTTTCTTAATATGCTCGTGAAAACCGTTTATTGATATTTCAAAAATTAGCAGAGTAATAGAAATTATAAGCAAGCCGCGCGCAAACCTCATCTAACGGTATCAAAACTTTGAACGCGTTTATCTCATAACTATGTTTCTCAAATCGGCGCCCACGATATCTCTAAAACTAATTGACCGATCGAGCTCAAATTTTGCACATACCTTCGGTAGCCTCTTTCTGAGGACTGGTAGCAATTGAGTTGAACAACAATTTTGCCTACATTTTATAATTCGTCGAATACCCGAAAATTTATGAAATATCGTTAATCAAAGTTTAACAGGCCGCCATTTTGTAAAAAAAAATTTTTAAGTAGTAATTCTGCTACCAGTGCTCAGAATACTCATACAGATTGAGAATATATATTTTTTTTCAAATGCATACAATATCACCCAGCGTGGGCGCCGATTGAGGCGGTTTTCGGCGGACCATGTTGTAATAAAATAAAAAACTACATGAAAATATTTGAAATATTTTTTTTTAAATGTAGATACATTCTCAAAGGTATAATAAATACATATGTAAAATTTCATCAAGACAACATCAACGGTTTAAAAGTTATTCCAACCCAAAAATGACGTCGAAAATCTCGCTTTAGACCAGACTACTGCCTTAACCGGCTGCGAAATTTAGTCGCCTAAAAACGCAGCAGCCATTCGTCAATCGACGATGAACGTCTATTTAAAACCAAAGAAATAAAATAAGCATTCGACGTTTAAAATAGGTTCAATATCTCTTTGACACAGATTGTGTATCTATGTCAATTTCTGTTGTATATTATCGCTTTAGAAAAAAATTACGATTACCGAACGTTTGGTTATCCGAACCAGGTCCAGTTCATATATATATATATAAAGTAATACAATAATATATATTTTAATATAATATATTATTATTATAACTTAATATAATATATATTAAGAGCACAAATACGTCTCAGCCGTTTTTTAAATAAAAAAATTGGCCATTGATTTTAAAAGAACGGTACTTTATGTATTATTCGAAGTATTGTCCATCGCTAGCCATTCCTAATGTAGGTGCAAGTTCTTCTTGCGTTTAGCACGAATCTCCCTCCAACAATGCTTCCAATTCCGCGTCTTCGTACACTTTCGGCCTTCCGCTACGTTCTTTGTCTTCGACGTCAAACTCACCGTTCTTAAACTTTTGAAACCACTTCCGACAACTTCTCTCACTTAAAGCAGCCTCACGATGTGCTTCTACAAGCAATCGATACGCCTCAACTGCAGATTTCTTCAAATTAAAGAAGTAAATCAAAAGTTCCCGCGAATGACGCTTATTCAGCTCAAAAATCGACATTTCCGCATGAAAAAAATTATGTGATGCCGATACAAAATCGCTAATAGTTCAAGGTCTTGCTAATAGTTCAAGGCCTTGCCAGATGTCCAACCTTACGATATGACGTTTTACATCTGACAATTTCAACCATAACCTCCTGGTGCGGCCATCTTTTGTCGAACGGCGGAGACTTATTTGTACTCCCAATTTACTTACACATATGTATATTTCTGATTTTGATTCGGCATGTATGAATCATCCTGTCGATAAGACGATTAAAAGTAACGGTATTTCACACTCGTGGACAAGGTTATCGATAAAATTGATCGTGAGAAATAGTAATGCTATCTTTATTTCATATACTAAAAATGAGGCACATAGCACTTGTAACAATTCATATTACACGCCTAGTCAACAAAAGTATGATTGACTCGAAACGAGTAGAGCAAGGACCATTATTCTCTTTTTTCACATTTTCATATTATTTTTCGTCCCGTTTCAATATATATATTCGACAGACCGTGCGTCGAACAAAATCATTTACCTTTCTCCCAATCCCCCTACTTATGCGAATACGAAACGTGAAATTTAGATGTTGAAAATGTAAAAATGTATCGCGATTATTTATTTCTCTTTCTATTTCTCTGTTCATCTCTCTCTCACTCTCTCCCTCTCTTTCTCTCTCTTTCTCTCTTTTATTATATATAAAAAACAAACTTATCCGTTTTACATACGTATACTGTCGACTATCGTCTATTTCAACGTGTTCTAGTGGTAATTGATTGATTGTTTCCAATCGTATCGCATCTTCTGTAATAAAGCAAATATGGTACTCGCGGTGGCGTCGGATTCAAAACGTCGAATTCGTTGATGCCTTTAACGGAGCTGTCGTCGTATCGGACCCAGGCATTGTATCCAACGTGGAAGGCATCTGTGACGTAGTGGCCTTTGCTTGCTTCCTTGCCGTCGTGATAAGTTACGGCAAACAGTTTGTACTGTCTCTGCTTGCGGGTCAACTTTTTCGCAACGTTCGGTGACAAAAGTTCTGCGGATTGGACAAATAAATTTCGTTTGTACGTTAAGTCGTTGCAAATCGAGCTGAGGTGTTGATAAACATTTTTTTGGGTCCTCGAATCGTTTTCGGTTCGATCAATTCGCCACGGACTGTTTGAACGCATATTTTGAATTTTTTTTCCCCGACGTGCTCATCTAAATGTTTTTCGCTTTGGCTTAAGGGTACACTTCTTCGAAGAATAGAAAATCGTTTCTTCATATTTTAATGCTGAGTATCGAGAAGATTTTATTGAAGTTTTCGAGTGGAAATTCCGAATGTTTAGATTTTATAGGCAGGTCATTGGACTCCTATCAGCAATTTTTCTCGAAACGACTTTTCCCATAACGAATGACACGATAACTGCCAAAATTATGAAACGATTTTGAAGTTCCTTATTTAACGGGTTACATCTACCTAGGTGGGTCCAAAAATTGCATTTTCCAAAAATATTTTTATTCGATAGTATCAGGTTCTACCTATATTTCCTGAAAAATTCATTAAAATATTTCTGAAGTTGAGCTACGGCTTCTAACAGTCGGCCGGGCGAGCGGTGGCGGCACCATACTTCAAACATTAAAATCGTTTTTTTTTTTCGAATCACTTTTTCAAAATCGATCTTCATTTTTTAATAGTAACGTAAAAATGACGACTATTTTCATAAAATTTTGTATGTTCGAGTTTCAATTCGTTACCCCGTTGTTTAAAAAATGGACGATCGTTGACGACTCGTAGTTATTGTTAACTTGAATAACTCGTTTGGTTTTTAGATTTCGGATGGACTGTTTAAGCCGACGTGACCATCGTCAAACGTCGCGAAAAAATGTTCATAATTTGCCGGCAGCCTTGTTTTTGTAGTTTTTGGGTATTTTTGATGATTTTTTTTAACGCTCTCAAAATATGTACCTTTATGTTTGAAAAAATGCGTTTCTTTTTCACCAATCGTTTCCCAGAAAAAACGGAATTTGGGCTTTTTTTCGGGCCTCTAGGTAGATCTAGTCCCTTAATTTCCTTCTGATCGTAGTCACTATCGCTTGTCCAATGTACAATCTACAACCGCTCGTTATTTTTTTTATATTATGTTTTTAATTACCTATGCGCCGAAAAGGGTAATTTTGAAACTTCATGTCCATACTCGTGAGAAAACTCACCAATTTGGTTTTTCAATGTAAACGTAGTGATAAACACACTCATCGGTTGATGAAAAAAGTTCATGACATTTTTGCAATGCTACTGGTACCAAAAACGGGACGAACGTTTGTATCAAATCAATATTGTAATAATCTTCTTAGAGTTTCCAGGTCGAACAATTCAACGAGCTACGATGTCAACCGTAGACTCATGTATTTCCCGCAGCGTCGTGAGCACGTCTGTATCTCAAGACTAAAGCTCCGTGCATTCTTTTTATGATTTTGTGTAGTTAAAATTGGTGGGAATTGAGCCGAAAAAGATTTTTCATCCGATATCCAGCATAGATATCGTGAGAAAAAATCCGATAAAGCTGGTAGATTTTCAGTCATTATGGCGGGAGGATACCCTTAAAATGAAGCAACCAACCATTAAAATGCCTGTACTCACTGCCGTCCAGTTTTAAATCTATTGGGAATTCTACGCGCTTGAAGATCTTGGAACAACCGTCAAGCTTGTAGTCGAACCACTTCAAGTGCAATATCAGAATGACCGGGAGTTCCTCGAGCAAAACTTGCTTCCAAGCTTCGATCTGTTGTTTCGTCTTACTGCACGTCATACCCTCCACCGGATCTTTGCCGACAAGTATCTCCAGTGCAGCGTCCACCGATTCCGCTTTCTTGAATCACAATTACATGTTTACTCGACGAAGAAAAAGTTCATACGCCATTGGGAATTTATTTCTTCCTTTCGTTCCGGAAAATCACATTCGAAAGGTAACTTCACGCTTTTTCGTAAACACAAATTTGCAAAAAAAAACTGGTTACTTTCAACGCGCATAAGCAAACCTAATTTTTCGACACTTTCTTTTGTGACAGACCATTTTCGCCACATCTCATGGCGTCGACACAATTTTGTTTTCAATATAACTTTCCAATTCAATTAAGCAATGCTTTAAAATAATTATAGTTCGACAGATTCAGCTGTTAAGTCAAAAATAATCCCAATAGAAGGCGTTGATCAGCAAATTTCTCGTGCTCCCTTATAACTATGTCCAATGTAACTTCGTTTTGAAAATAAATCGATTTTATATGTTTTATCATTTTCTATACGTTAACGCGTCGTTATAAAAATTTACCGCGTCTCAATTAGGCGCTGGCTCGAGCGCACGTCCGTTTAAGGGGCTATACCAGTGTGAAACTTCCAAAAAAAAATCGATTTTTTTTGTTGCCGTTTTCGACAGTTTATTCATTCAAGAAAATCCTGTAAAAAATTCAAGGCCGTATCTCTAGTCATTTTATCTTGCAAAAATCGATAGTTACATCTTTAAACGCGTTTTTCTCGAAATTAGATTTTTCAACTTTGCTGACATTGTAACTCAAAGAGCAATTATCCGATTGACTTGAAATTTAAACTGAGTACTCTCGAATATATTTACTCTACGATGACGTAGGATATTTTCGATTGGTTGAAAATTGACGATTTGACATTGAAAAAAACGACCATCTTATAGGCAAGGAAACAGACTTTTTTTCATAACTACGCCATTTTGTTAGATTTCGATATTTTTCGAAAATCCTACGTCATTGTACAGGAAATACCTTCCAGTTTAACATTTTTCCTTTTTCGGTGTCAGCTACTCAGTCGGCCGGAATCATGTCAGCAGTGGAGGAACTTTTTTTTTTGGCACCTCCGAAAAATTATGTAATATATGTCGAATATAGCCAAATATATTCTTAATTTTCCGAACCATTTAATTGAGTACTTTTCTTCCGAAAAATTCCTGAAAATCCCCCAAATTTTCAGCGTTCACACTGGTATAGTCCCTTAAACGCGTTCTTCTCGACACTGCATTTTCCAAGGCGGTCTGCACGATAACTTGAACACTTTTTAATACTTTTTACTGCAGTTTTTTCAAATCTTTGGAAATAGAGTTTTTCCGTAGTCCGTTGAGGCATTCGATAAAATTTTATCTAGAACATTCTGTCCAAACACTTAAGACGGGATATACATTTGCAACGATCAAAAAATCAATTTTTTTTCTTTAAACGATATAACTATATGTAGAATATTTTCCCAAAGTTTCAAAGCGAAATTCGAAAAACTTCAAACGTTACAGCCCGTCAACGCTGTGCTTCAGCGCTCGGATTCGGAGCGGGCGTGAACTTCAAATGCGTTTTCCCCAAAACTGCATTATCGAAATTGGCGTGCAGGATTACTAAAAAACTATTAGGCCGATTGAGTTGAAACTTGGTAGAAATATTCATAATATTGGTACCTTCTACTTGACGAGAATTGTTTTTGAAAAATTGGAAAAAAACTACTTTTTTAATCCACATTTTACAGAAATGTTGCGTGAAATGTTGATTTTTTTGTAAATGCGTGCCATTTTCTTAAATTTGCATTTTCTTTATTTGAATTACCGTCACATAGAAACTATACATGTTCCAACTGAAAAAATGTTTGAACTTTTTTGCAAATCAAAGTCTACGGGGAGCTAGACTGCACGCCGATTCGCAACTCCCGTGGCGACCTTGCTGTAACACTCTGCCACAGCTCCGTCATTTTGATGATGAATTAATTTAAAAAAATTGTTTCGTATACTTAAATATACTATTAAAGTATACCTAAAGTTTGATAATTGTAGAATAATTATTTCTTAGTTTAAAAAATCCCTCCATATTGCTTATTTTTGTCCTGTCTAAATGTGTACCCTGCCTTAAGGCGTTAGGCAACTGTGCAAATATCAAAACTCTCGTTCGTCGCTTGAGGCAACTCAAATGAAGAGGAAGGTTCAACATATGGGCAGGAATTGCAGATTGAAGGTAAACTTATGATTACAACGATAGAACTGCTGATACTACTTTAAACGCGTTTTTCTCGAAATTTTTTTTCAAAACGATTTCTCGACGTCTAATGGACTAATTGACTGGAAATTTGGCACACTTATTCAGTGTAATAGTAGTTAAGTCTTGACCGACGTTTTTATCTTTAACACCTTTTTCATTAGTTATTAACTATAATGTAATTTATCCTCGAAAAAACGGAAAACATTCGTAATTTTTTTTTGGATGATTGAATAACACGATAACGAAAAAGCTCGACCGAATCTTAGCCAATATTATCTGTTTTAAGAAGAAAAAGAACTTTTTTTGTTTCAGATCAAGTACACCATTGAGCCCCTCGCGTTCAAAGCTCCTTCACGACATTCTTTAAAACTTTTTGAATTATCAATATTTTGTATGAAGTTTTGTACACGGATATGTACATATAAACGAAGATCCAAACGGTTTTTAAATCGTCTTCCTTATTCCTTCAAAATGATTTTTTAACCCTGATTTTCGGGTCGTAACAGTAGCCTAACCCCTTAAAGATCATCATTGCACACGAAAGTTGATTAGACTATGACATGTGAAAACTTGTCTTTTTTTTCAGGATTGAAAAATTTGGTCCGCCAGGGTTATAACTGTAACATGACTTTACAAGAATCGTTTGAAATTATTCAGGTTCATGAAAACATTCTTTTTCAAGCAATCGAAGTTACCTCTATGTCAAGTTGCAGAGTGAAAAAGGGTTGCACGTTGTCGGTGGTTTCGTCCCCGGTGCGTAATACCCTCGACCTCAATTGTCCACGGAAGATATCCGACAGTGGTGTGCGACCGAATTCTGTGCATCGGGTTATAGAGCCTTTGTTCTTCGGGCCCATTATCTGAGGGTAATAATTTTTCGCATACGTTTCAAGTGACCTATCAATTTGATCGTAAAGTTGGGCCAATTGCCGCAACTCACCTTCCATCCTTCGTCGGCGTTGCTAAAATTTACATTGGACTCTGTAGGATTGGACGTAGCGCCATTGGACTCGGAATTCACTAGTTTCATAAGCTGCAACATATTTCAACGTTGACTCATTTTATGCGAGTTAGATTTAAGCAAGTGGCATCGTGAGGGGCGGCATAGTGGTCACCCATCCAAGTATCAGTCCAGGCCAACGCTGTCACGAGAGTCTATTCCACTCGCTTCCCATATTTCAATATTAATCGCCCCGAACACGACGTGGTGGAATTTTTGTATCGCGAAGTCGAACATTTATTGAACATAGGGTAAACCGACCATTCAGATGGACGGTAAAATGGAAACATTATAGAAACAAATTTTTCAATGGCTATAGCTACCAAAAAGTATAATTCTGATAATAGAAAAAAAAACATTCGAAGTAATTGCAACAAATAATATTGAAGGAATTGATGAATAAGTAGCAAAATGACTGAATCTCCAGTGAATGGACGAAATTGCCAGTAAATGGACACTCGACCGCCAGTAAAGTTTACACCGCCAGTGTAGTTTAGATGAACGCTGTAAAGCATTTATTTTTTTTTATTTCTATTGAATGCTAGATTTGGAGATCACTGTGTTGCACAAAAATATTAATATTCCTATACATATGAGTATTATATTTGTTATTACGATTTCGTAGAAAATACACAACGCTTTTTTGCATCTTATCGTGATTTTCTCAAAACCCTACCAAAGTTTGTTTCGACAGAGAAATAGAAAATTAAATTTTGTCGAAATTAAAAAAACGAATGGAATAATTTTACGAGAATATTTAATGAAATGTTCACTCTCATCTCTTAAGGAGCCTTTCACTTTAGACGGTAAAAAAAGGCTATTACACTTAATAAATAAACTCGAAATATATTAATTTTTTTATTTATTTAAGTCACTATTTATAGACGAAAATGGTAGTTAAAAAAATACCCTAAAAAATGTGGTCTGCGCTGTTGATGAAATCTCGGAGATGGATCATCCGAAACAAAAAAATCAAACAGTTTTAGATCCAATATGTTAATAGCTATTGCGCATATCATACGATTTTTTATATATGCAAAAATAGCGTAATGGCGTACATTTTTCGAAACAATAAACAAAACAAAAATGTTTTTTTCACCGTTTTTGGCAAAAATAATAGTCAATATCAAAATTTAAAAAAATTCTTTATTTGCGCTATAGTTGTAAAGAATATGTGGTTAAAATTTCATAAGGATCGCTTCAGTAGTTTCGAAGATTTTATCAACAAACCGTCGAAAAACGTTGTTTCGAGAAAAACGCGTTTAGAGTTTGTTGGGGTTACATAAATACATTTAAAAAATTGTTTTAATATATTTCGAAACTGTATTTATTAAGTGTCACAACTTTTATATCAATATCTATAATGTATACCTATCAAAAAAATTAATGAAAATGGCCTTTTTAGCATTTAAAGTGAGAAGAATTAAGAATTAAGAAGCAAAATTAATACTAATTAATTTTCCAGTTTTCAGCGGATAAGCTAAATTTTTTACTCTGGTTTGAGAATTATCAGAACAGAGCCGATGCGTCCATTCACTGGAAACAGATCAGAATACAGCACCAGTAAATGAACGTATCTAATTCTGACCTTTTATTACGAATTTGTTTTGAAATTTTTGAAAAAAATCGAAGATTGATTCTATCTCGAGTAACGAAAGTAATACTTACCCTCGAAACTTATAAAAAGTATTGTTTTCGCCTTTAGAACAGCTACCGTGCACAACCGTATCGTAACTAAGTTGCGCGGTGTGCAATTACCACAAACTAGAAAAATTCCGTGTGGCGTCAAAATTCGATATTGAACTGAGAAATCGATTTTAACAACACCTGTAATTTTTTTGCTAAACTCTAGTGATTCTAGTTTAGATGCGGAAAGATAGGAAGGGCAGGAAAGAGGGGGCAAACGGATTGGAGGTGCAGGATTTGTAAAGAAGAAAATGAGACGCTGGAGCACCTGTTAGTATGTGAAAAAGGCTGGCAGTTAGTAACGGAGAAAGCAAGGAAGAAAGCAGACGAGTGAGTGCAAGGAACGGATAATTTGGCGATAAAAGGAGAAATTATAAATATGTTGGGAGGGAAGATACAAAATGGGATATGCGAGTATTTTAGAGAAATAGAGGGAGAGGAGTGCAGAAAGATGTGCAAAGAGGAAAGGAAAGAAAGGATTAAGGTGGGATATACATTTACAACGATCAAAAAATCGATTTCTTTCTTTTTTCTTCTTTGCGGGCGTGAACTTCAAACGCGTTTTTCTCAAAACTGCATTAGTGACATTGGCGTGCAGGATTACTCAAAAACTATTAAGCCGATTGAGTTGAAACTTTGTAGAAATGTTGATAATATTGGTATCTTCTACTTGACGAGAATTGTTTTTGCGAAATTGGATAAAAAACTACTTTTTTAATCCACATTTTACAGAAATGTTGCGTGAAATGTTGATTTTTTTGTAAATGCGTGCCATTTTCTTAAATTTGCATTTTCTTCATTTTAATTACCGTCACATAGAAACTATACATGCTCTAACTGAAAAAATGTTTGAACTTTTTTGAAAATCAGTCTTCGGGAAGCTAGACTGCACGCCGATTCGCAACTCCCGCGGCGACCTTGCTGTAACACTCTGCCACAGCTCCGTCATTTTGATGATGAATTAATTGAAAAAAATTGTTTTCTATACTTAAATATACCATTAAAGTATACCTAAAGTTTGATAGTTGTAGAATAATTATTTCTTAGTTTAAAAAATCCCTCAATATTGCTTATTTTTTCCTGTCTAAGTGTATATCCGCCTTAAACTAAGAAAAAGAAAGAAATGTTATATAGTGACAAGGGAAAGCGTAAGCAGGGGAGAAAATAAGTTAAGCTAGTTGTAAGAGAAAATATAGCATTTTGTAAAAAACTTGTTAACAAAATTGTGCAAATGAAACTCGATTTGATTGATAGTGATTCGAGTTTTTATCGACAATTCATAGTCTGCTGATTTTAAACATAAATGAGCTTTCGTCAATTCACTGGTCCCCGTCCGCTCATAGGTCGGTTTACCCTATCTACGTCTGAAGAAAAATCCGCATCCTCGCATTGAAGGATGACTTCGACGAGTGCGCATATTTGGATGAATAGGTGGAAAAAAAAATACCTCGAGCATTTCATCGCTGATGCCGTTCAGTAGGCAGGAGAGAAATTCTTCGGCATCCTCTTGTCGGCCCTCGACCGAGAAGCCGCCGGCGCAGGGTGTATTCTTCAACATTGTATATACATAGGAAGGCTCAAAGGCGATACCGCATTGGACGTCGACGGCGGTCTCTTCGCCGCGCTTTTGACTCTTGTCTTTGCGCGGCATGCGTGCACCCTCCGAGAGTGGATTGAATTCGCGAACGAATCGAACCCTGCAACAGTAAGCGTCGTACAAACAAACGAACAAAACGTAAAAAGGCAACTCGGTGATACTTCGAGTTCTATCTTTCCGTCTTCCTCCAACGATTCGGGCTGAAGCCGCGAACTTACTCACATATTATCGATCAGAGGAGTCGATGAGTTTTTCATTGAACTTCTGGGATGTGGCAGTGCCATGAGAAGATTGTAGAATGGTGGACAGGCAAGCAGAGCTTGCAGTATACTGTTGATGTAGCAATAGTTGCTACGGTTCGTGAGCCCACGAGGCAGAAGACTTACCGTTTGTTTGTCCATTTGGTACTTCAACAGAAGCTCTGAAAACGGCAATAACGGCGATTACGACGAGTCGCCAAAAAAGGGAATAATTGCGAAATCTATCGAACTGAAGGAATTGTAAAAACAAAAGTAAGATTATACGTTGCGTTGATGCACAACACGCCGATACAATTTGGACCGGATCAATATTTGGTGCATTAAGGGGTAGGACCACTGTAGAAATGTCAAAGAATCGATTTTTTCTTTTTCTTATTCTTAGAAGATGCCTTAATATCTTGAAAATGACATACTTAAAGGATTAAGATGGGAAAACTGTCTAAATACGTCAATTTTGAATTTTGGCGCAGCCCCTCTCAGTCCGATGCAATCCGTACCGAAAACTTTAAACGCGTTTTTCTCGAAACTACATTTTTCAAGTCGGCCGGACTCATAACTTGAACAAATCTTGACCGATTGACTTGACATTTTAACTGTATATTCACAAGTACATTCTGCATAGAAGTAACTAGCATTTTCTCGATATATTACATAGTTTTTTTTTTATAAACCATTTTCGGACGATGTTTTTTTTTGAGAATTTTGAACTTTTATTTAAAAAACGCGCTGTTTTTGCAAAAATCGATACCTCAAAACAATCCTATGTACTTCTGTGGCTATTCACATGTATAATCGAAAAAAATATCTTTCACTGCAATTTAAAAATTGCAGGTCCCGCAAAAAAGGCTTCGCCGAAGAAAGGCTGTGCAGCCGCCATTTCGTTTTATATTACTTTGAAAAAAATAGTTTATACAATTTATGATATGTACAACAAAGGACTTTTTCAGAATTTTGATTTATTCCATTGTCCCGCTAAAAAAAATTCCCATAATGTACTTATTTTTTATTCCGCTACAGTGGCTTTACCCCTTAACATCGAAAAAATGAATCCGTAACTCATCCGGTTAAGTTGATCGTGAGCAATTTAATGTACGGAAAATCGAATGGAAACCTCGAGATTGGCGTAGCCAGCGTTTTTTCTGGATGGGGGGGGGGGGCTATGGTAATCTTTTTGAAAATAAAATTTACGTAATAGTCGATAATTACGTAACACACATAAAATGTAAAGCTTTAATCACACGTTCATGTTAACGATAATATCAAACTCTAAACTAATAGCAATTAATATCAAACACAAACTATTAGCAATACCTTAAAAAAAAAATCAACTTAAGTTTCATCATTCTTTAATCCAGTTACCAGTCTTTAAGGGGTATTCTCACTTTAGACGCTAAAAAAGGCTATTTTCATTTTTTTTATAGGTTTATATTATAGATATTGATATAAAAGTTGTTACACTTAATAGATACACTTTCGAAATAGATTTTTTTAAATGTTTTGTATTTATGTAACCCAAACAAACTTTAAACGCGTTTTTCTCGAAACAACGTTTTTCGACGGCTTCTTGATAAAGTCTTCGAAGCTACTGAACCGATCCTCATGAAATTTTAACCACATATTCTTTACAACTATAGCTACAGCGCATATAAAGGATTTTTATAAATTTTGCGATTTACTATTTTTTTGTTGGCAAAAACGGTAAAAACACGTTTTTTTTGTTTTCGAAAAATGTCCGCTATTTTGTTATTTTTGCATATATCAGGAATCGTATGATATGCGCTATAGCCATTAACATACTGAATCTAGAACCGTTTGATTTTTTTGTGTCAAATGATCCATCTCCGAGATTTCATCGACAGCGCAGACCTACAATTTTTTTAGAACTTTTTTTTAACTACCATTTTCGTCTATAAATAGTGACTCAAATATAGATTTCTTTTATATATATATTTCGGCAGTGTATCTACTAAGTGTGACAACTTTTACATCAATATCTATAATATAAACCTATCAAAAAAAATCATGAAAATAGTCTTTTAGCGTCTAAAGTGAGAAGATCCCTTAAACTTACTCCCAGTGGGTACTCAATCAAATAAGTCTTAATTTTCGATTTTTTTCTGCAAAACGGCCCAACGCGTTTTCAGTTGGATTTTTTTTACAGCGTCATTCTTTACTTTCAGCAGTGACATATCAGAGAATGGTTCGTCAAGCATTGTGCTTTTAAGCCAAGTTTTTATCCGCCTCGTGGCAGAAAAACTCCTTTCACAGCCGGCAAAACTCATTGGGAGTACTTGCCGTTTGGAAAAGTTTATATAGGTTAGGGCAGCACTCCTTTTTGATATGCTTTCTTAAATTTCCAGCATTGATTTCAACATTCTTGAATGAAATTTAGTTTTGTCATTACCATTGCTCCAGCTTCTACGGCTGAAGTATCAATTATTATGATTTTTTTATAATTATTGATAACATGCTCTCCGTTCTTCATATTCAATTTTGAAAATGCGTCAATTGCATGAGCTAACGGTAGATTCTCAAATCGGCGTTTGAGATTTACATTTTTATTATCTATTACTTGGTAGTAAATGTTGATCTTCCAGTATTCTTCTGCTTGTGTATCAGCCGGCAAATCTAGTGGATTGCTTTACCCCCATTTGAGGGGAGGGGTTTGCACTTTTGAAAAATCGGTTTTTTTTTGTCTTTTCTTATAGTTAAACATTTCAAGAATATAATCCCAAAAATTTTAAGTCAATTAGAGCAAAACTCTCGAAGTTATTGACCATTTAGTCCCGCTCCTCTAACATTATAGCTCCGACTTCTCTAAAGTTCAAACGCGTTTTTCTCGAAACCACTTTTTCAAAGTCCGTGTTCACTGCCATTTGAAAACTACATGACCGATTTATTTCAAACTTGGCACACACTTTCTACATATAAAATACCTCCCCCCCAGCGGTTAGTTTGAGATTTTTTTTACACTGAGGGGTTTTCCCACCCCCAAAATGGCGGAATTTTTCGTGAAAAATAGCACTTTTCACTTCACATGACCACCAAAAATTTAGAAATGAAAAAAAAAATTATCAATGACCGTTGGGGGGAGAATTTGATGATACTTTGACTAAATTTTAGTGGTACTTGATTTCAGATAATTTCTAGCTGAGATACAGTGTACACCGCAAATCGTGTTTTTCCAAAGGCGTTCTTGGAAAAGCTTTGTCACCGGCTTGTTTGTGGATATTTTCGCGTACAAATTTCACGGAATGTTCTTGAAATGACACTTAACAATGTACAAAAGGTTTCAATAAATTTACTCTATCCATATAGACGAAAAAAAATCGCGAAAAAGTGTTTTTTTTTCACGCTGAAACCCCTACCCTCCCGTTAATTGACCAGGTTCAAAAAATTCAAGTCCGACATAAGTCCGCAAGAAACAGAGGTAGAATGTTCCTCATTTCCATCAAAGCTCAAAAGAAGTATAACACAAAACAAAAAGCTTACCGCCCATCCTGAAAACAGCTGGGTCGTTCAAGTTATTCTGCGGCGGCTCGGTGACCGTTTTATTTTCCGCCCACGCGGAATTTTCCGTGTTTTTCGTCGCGGGCTCGACGATTTTGCGACTGGCGACATGGCCAGCGGTATCATTTCTCGGCGGAGGCTCCGGGGTGGCGATCTTCGCGGGTGGAGGCTCAACGACGGGAGTCGATGGAAAACTAACGGGCGGTACGCAAGGTACCGGTAGTTTCGTTATCGGTGTGGGCAATTTAACGTCTCCGCCTGGTGAGCCTCCCTTCTTCAGAACGTTCGCCCAGCTTGTGGTGGTAGGTAATAGGCTACTGGAAATACTCGTGGTGGAAGAAATCGTAGATACGACCACGTTGCTCGAACTTTCCGTCGGCTTGGCCAACGATTCTTGGCTGCTCTTCGTCACCGCAACCACGTCGTTGTGCTCGACGCTCGTAGTTTCCGAAGCTTTTCCCATTTTCGGTGCAATCTCCGCGGTTGTTCTGGGCGCCATTTTATCCTCGCGTACGCTCGCAACATCTCGCTCGGGAACGACCGGTTTGTCTTTAACGGGGACGACGGCGTTATTATTATCGCCACTGGAAGCAGCCGCGGGAGCTTCCTTCTTGTCTCTCTTGTCGTTGACGTCGTCCTTGATTTTCGCGGCGTCGGACGTTTCCGGTTTCGCGTGATTAACCGTTGGTTTCTTATTGTCCAATTGTCTGATCGGTAGTGGCGTTTGCGTCGAGTTGTTCATAGCGTCGAGGTTCGCGTTGCTGTTATTGACGATAATCGTCTTGGCGTAGTTCCTTTTGGGCGACTCCGCGTCCTCGTTGTTGTTGTTGCTGGTGGTGGTGTTGTTGACGGTGGAAGCGTGACGAAACGGTGGTGGTGGTTCGTGCTGTTGATTAGCCCGTTTTTCATGATGTTTGTGGGAATTTTTTTGGCTCTCCTGATTGTAGTACGTGGTGTGTCCGGTCGGTGAATCGCGCACGTACTTTGCACCGCTCGAGGGATGAGCGTGTGAGGGGTAGGACGGCTGGTGATGGGAGTAGGAAGGATGACTGTTGTGATGCATCTGAGGAGCCTGAGGATAGCCGCATCCCGGCGAGGGTCGTATAAAAATTGGCGGTCCAGCTGCAGGATGCGAGGTAGGCGAGACCGGATAGAGGCCCGCGCCTGTATGACACATTGACAATATTTGACCGTACTGGTGTTGACTCGGCACTATGTAACTGGTCTGCATCTCGTTGTTCGTATTCATCTGACGATTGTAATTGTCGCCGCGTTTGCCGCCACGATTACGCGTGCCGCGTCTCTCGTTGTCTCGACTCGGCGGTACTTGATTCATCAACTCCGCCTGACTCGACGGATACATCGTAGCCTGCAGTCCGTACGATATTCCCGGGATGTACGAATACGCGGTCGGATTTCCCATCGGGGTGAAATCGGCACCGGTATAAGTCATCATCTGCGGATGACTCGTGTACGGATGCGCCGTTGTCATCGCTGCGGTCATCATCGGAGCTGTCTGCACCTCGTAACTCGTTATTCCCTCGGTCATATCTGTAACGTTGTTCAACTCAGTTTTATCTTCACTCTTTTGTAAATCGTACGTGTGGACAACTGAATTATTCCGCGTTACGCTATTGGCTTACCGTACTGCTGCCATTGATTGGTCGCGTCGTCGCACTGGACCTCGACCATCTCCGCCGCCATCTCGTACTCCTTCTCCCCTATGTCCCATGGTAGCTTGAGGCTCACCACGCTCGTGTCCAGCCTCAGTATTTTGGCGATCTCGTTCTTGTCCGCCTCATCCAAGTCGCGCAGATCCAAGAATGAATATTTCGGCTGCAAGTTTCGATTCGAAGGAACGTCGCAGAATTAGAAGGACAAAACGCGCATCTGATGTTCAAGGCTTTAAAAGGTTTGCCACAGATGTGACTGGGAGAAAATAACTCAAAGAATTTGTCAAGTATTTTGCATCGCTCGGGGATGGGACTGTTGTTTTTTGTTGTTGCATTGTCCGATAGTATAGACCAGCGGTTCTCAAACTTTTCGGCGATGGAACCCTTTTGAAACACTAAATATTTTATTTTTTAATGAAAATTATACAACAATAGGTACTTTATGTAACAATGTAGTAATTCCACTGTAAATTGATGAAATTGTTTCCATTTATTGGTACACTGAAAAAAAAAATTCGTTCATCCATCCAAAATTCAGTTGGTTTAACAAAATTGTATCTTTAAATACGTTCAACTTTGTTTTTGATTGGCATAACAAAATAGTATAGTTGGGCAGTAACCAAAGATACATTTAAACTACCTGCTTATTTAGCATGTCTGAGCAACCGTTAAAACAACAAAATTTCGAGACAACAAAATGCATTTTGCACATTCAACAATTCTTTTTTCTCAATGGAGGTATGAAGTTGTTTTTTTCCAGGGGAGCCCTAGCAGAGGCTTTCCGGAGCCCCAGGGCTCCGCGGAGCACACTTCAAGTATAGTAGGTATAGACGGTGATAAACATGAACCTGGCATCGCCGATTGATCGTAAGTAGACAATTTATATGAAAATTCCACACTCGAAATTTCAAACGCGTTTTTTTAGAAATTTCGTTTTTCAAAATGTTGTACACTGTCAAAAGAAAAGTTTTCAAGCTATCCGTCTCAAATTTTGACACAACATTCTTCACGCCATTCTTTATCTTGCTGTGGAAGCTTTTTTTTTAATCTTCATATTTTTTTAACGAAAAGCTGTCGAAAACATATGTTAAATTCGATACTTTTTTTTCCAAACCTCCGCCATTTTGTTAATTTACAAAAAAACCTCCATAGCAAGATATCGGCTTTCATATGGATTGATAATCTTTTTACACATTTTGTTTCAAATAATATTTGCGGCCACAAACGTGTATACCGTACAGACCTCTTTTTTTCCGACATTTTTAACTGTTAAAAAAAATGTAAAAAAAACAAATTTATTTTCTCTTCTTCACGAGTGCTTTGATTTGACATAAAAAAATCAGACTGATTAGCATATTTTACCCATCGAAAAAAAATCACCAAAATCAGCTATTTTTCGACCCATTACACTGTGATGATTCCTTAATCTTAAGATTCTTCTTCGGTTAATTCTAATGAAAAAGAATTTTTATACAGGGCATCGCAAATTCAGAAACACGAATAAACACAAACTCGTTAATATTAGCGCGATGATATTAAAGCCGAGATCAGTGCAATTCAAAAAATGTAGCTACCAATGCCCTAGTTTACTATTTTTCAGAAATGTGTTTGTCGCTGAGAATTTTCAAAATATCCAATTTTTCTTTACCCACTGTTTTTATTTTTAACTTCTCGGCTTTGAAACCCGCATAAGTTCTCATCATTACAAGGATCCCATTAGCAGAAAACAAAACCATTTTTATTGCTCGGCTCGGCATCTGGATAAAATTTCACAAGACAAAGCTTTTCGCCTATACGACTATACAGTGTGCCTTATCTATCCAAGGTCGATATAGGTGAGATGAAAATCATTTTAAAAAACAATTGTTCGAATAACTAATTTGACCATGGAGCGTGAATTATTTTCGAGCTGCCGTCGAGGAGTACAACGAAAAAGATAACGAAGATGACGAAGATGAAAAAAAAAAATGGGTCCAAACCACAGTGAGCAAATTTCGATATTTCACGATAAATAAAAAAATGAAGATTGCGGATAAAGTTTGTCAGATTCGGCTGTGAGGAGATCGAATAGTGTGGCATTTGATATTAGGTCGCGAGGGGGAAAGTTTCGCGAAAGGCCGGCGTTTTCGTAACTGCACCCGGGCATAGCAAATGGGGAGTTAAATGTTCGTCACCTAACCTCAAACATATCGAATAAGCTTGCGGTCGCGGAAACACGATGTACATTTACGACGGAGCTCGATCGTTATCGAGTTTCCGTTTCAAGGGAAGCATCATGCTGCTTATCGGCGTTCATTCGTACAACGTCGTTCGATAAAGAAAGAACGAAATCGGCAGTGGATATGTGGGTTAAAACGTGTGCGAGGATAGAGGCCCTCTCGGGCTGCTGGATAGCAGTCGTCGTCGCTCTATCTCGATGTCACGCACACATTTGAGCGGCCACAAAAACGCCGTTTTCCGTCGAAATAACGAACGAATTAAAGCGTGTTATAAATTATTGTGACTCGCCTCGTTTCCAATATCCATGTTGATGCCCATACTTGGTCAGAAAACATCAAAAGAGAATTCAGCCGTAAGAGCATGGGACCCCGAAGCTCATAGCCCGTAAGTTTTGTTACACGCACGTCCTTACGCACGATACGGTACACATTTGCATTCTACCAGCTAACAATACAAATGACAGTCGTTGTTACAATGTTATTTTAACCGTTGCACACATAAAGATTCATAATCGCTTGTGTCCGCCACCGATGTGGTCAATCGAGAAAAATCACATATACGCGAAGGATGGAACCACGGACGAGTGAGAGCGAGAGAGAGAGCGAGAGAAAAAAAAGTTTGCAACCGCGAGACACTGATAGAGTGCGAAGTGCGAATAAAAGGCGGAGAGCCACCACGGCAATCACCGCGCGCGAGGTAAGACTTTTTCGGGCTGCCACTGCTTCGACCGTCGACCGAAAGAGGCCCTCGCACTCCCCCTCCTAGACCGGCCGCGCCGAACGTTTGGCGCCAAAATGCACTCGAGTCGAATCTGTGAGTGCTCGAGTTCTGAAAACTGATGCGGTGAGGTTGATTTTTTTGAAAAATTTACGAATTTTATTGAATATTGGCTATTGGTTTTCGCGATGTATACAGGAGAAAGGAGAACACATGTTTTTCAATACAAAATGGCGGCACCACGGCTGCTTGTCCGAAGCCATCTTTGGTGGTCCAGCCCTCGGTGCAATTTTTCCAATTGTTAAGGGGTTGGGCTACCGTGAACATGACGAACGCTCGTTTGTCGCTCGAGACCACTCGAATAGGAGAGGAAGGTCCAACATGCAGTGCAGAAATCTCAGATCTAAGGCCTTAGGCCACAGTGACCGGTATAAAATCATGTGCGAAGTTAACAATTTTTTTCGTATGAAAAAGTGATTCACTCAAAATTAATTACACATCTATTTAGTATGAATATCAAGCTGTTAGAATATATATATTTTCTTTCGATGTACAAAATGGCCGACTACTCGAAACTTTTCGAAACAGCTTTTTTCCAATTGGCGTGACAAATAACTTCAACAATTTTCACTCGATTTAGTTCAAATTCAAAAGTTATGTTCCTAATTGCATTTCGCAGAGAAGTACGTACGGAATTTCTGATTAATCGAAAACTCTTTATTTTATGAGCACTTTATGAGCAGTTATAACGAAATTTTGCACTGAAAATTCATTTCTCAAGTTCAAATACCTACAACTTTTGAATAAGACAATATTTTTCAAATTCCGTACGTACTTCTCTAGTTATTCTAATGTAGATCGACGAGGATTTTCTTAGCCGCGGAGGGCCTAAAAAAGATAAAAGAAAATATTAGTGGATGGCCATTTTGTACATCGAAGAAAGATATATATATTTTCTAACAGCTTGATATTCATACTAAATAGATGTGTAATTAATTTTATGAGTGAATCACTTTTTCATACGAAAAAAATTGTTAAATTCGCACATGATTTTATACCCATTACTGTGGCCTAAGGCCTTAAGGTAAATGTATGATTACAGCGATAGAACTGCTGGTAATGAGGTTGAAGTTTGCATCGTTGGAGCGCAACGAAAATTAATATTTCTGAATTTAATTTCTTTTGGTCAATTAGGCCTACGAAATCCTTTAACCATTTTGAAGATATTTGTTTAGCGATCCACAATATAAATCTATGAAAAAAATCTTCCGTATTAATAAAAACATGGAAAATAAAATGTGAAAAAGAACTCTCGTTCCGTGTCAACGATGCAAACTCCAACCCCATTGCTAGTAAAAACGCGTTTTTCTCGAAACTATGCTTTTTAAAACGGCGTACACGATTTTTCGACATCTCATGAACGGATTGACTTGAAATTTGGTACACTTATTCAGTGTAATAGTAGTTCAGTCTTGACCGACATTCTTCTTCTTACCATTTTTTTCATTAGTTATTAACAATAATGATGTCATTTTTCCCCGAAAAATCGAAACCAATTTAAAAAGAAATTGTGTGATTAAAGCACGATAACAAAAAAAGCTCTGCCAAGTCTTAGCCAATGTTTTCTATTTTACGAAAAAAAATTGTTTTTTTTTTCTTCAGATTAACCGGGTGGCCAAAATCAAGTACACTGTTGAGCCTCACGTTCAAAGATCCTTTACGAGATTTTTCATAACTCCTTTAATTATGAATATTTTTTTAATGAAATTTGATATAGAACTTTGTTAAGGGGTTATATACAGTCAAGAGGCTCAAAAAGATGGATTTGTCAAGAATTTTTTCTTGAGAAGACCTGTAAATCTATTAACGTAAAAATTTGTACACATATTATGGTAACTTTTAACTGTATTTATACATTTTTTATTTGTAAAAATAATTATTTTGAAAGCTGCTATAGCTAATCTCCGGGAGCAGTTCTAAAAAAAAGGCGTCTTGCGGTGAGCACGAAATCACTGGACTGGATCATCTAAAATAAAAAAAAACCAAAAATATTTCGTTGATATAATGAATTATCTTGCAATTGATCGAAGGACTAAGCAAAATAATATTTTTGACAAAATGGCGGCTTCTAAAAAAAAAACGATTTTTGACAAAAGTTTAGGTCTTAAATTGTTTATAAAATGGAAAATATTTATCGGTGAGAAAAAACCTGCGATTAATTACTAAAAAATATACTTGCAAAGATTGTGTTAAAATTTGAGACTGAGCGGTTCAGCTGTTTCCGAGAAATCTTGCTCACCGACTTTAAAACACAGTTTTGAGAAAAACGCGTTCAAAGTTTCAAAAGCACTTTCGAACGCTTTGACGCATCATTACAAATGTGCGTGTAATTTCGAGAATATTCGCCGGATTGACAAGAAATGTTCTGTGTATGTACTTAAATATATGTACATTACGAAAATTAAATTAAAAAAAATCGATTTTTCGAAAATTTTAACTGTATAAAACCCCTTAATGGACATTCAAATAAATGTCCAAATGATTTTTCAATCAGATGATTGAAAAATCATTTGGACATTTGAAGCAATTCTTTTTAAATAAGCCTGATTATCGAGTCGTCACAGTTGCCTGACCCCTTAAGATTGAACCTGGAGCTGAATACCGAAGCGTTTCTTACTTTGGGCATAAAACACTGGAGAAGTTCCAAGATTTGTTTCGGTATCGATTTTTAAACAATTTTAAACAATTTTGAGAAACATCCCAAGTGCAAAAATATTTCTCAATAGATCGCAAAAATCTTTGGCACTTCTCTAGAAAATATACCGAATGTTTGCATAAAGTCGTCGAGTTAATCGGATAAAAATCAAAAGTACCGAAAATATTTAAAGAAAAACGCACTTCCAAGAAAAATGCTTTCATACATAACAAAAATTTCGATTTCAGCACAGTCTGCTATCTTGACTCAAAGCCACTTGGGTATTATTCTCGAGGATATAAACGTTGAAGCGAAGAAACATTAATTTTCCCGGCCCAACGCGGTGATGTTATCTCCTAATTACTTGGAAAGCGTTTGCGAATCGATCTATTGTTTTTCAAACAACAGTATTTTAGAAATACCCAAAAAGTTCATATTTTACTTGCAAAATGTTTCTGCATGTAAAAAATATAAAAAATATCGAAAAATTTTGCGAATTAATCTATTTTTTTAACTGTATTTAACAAATACCCCAATAGTTCATATTTCACGTGCAAAATATTTCTAAATGTAAAAAATATAGAAAATATCGAGTGAAAATGCACTCGAAATGAATTCAATAACTCGGCTCGTTTTTCAGTGGCAAAAGAATCCCGTTCGAATTCCAAAAATGTATCGATGAAAAAGCGTAAATGAATAGACTCGTCTTTCAACCCGCGATCTTTCATATATGTACAATTTATTAGTAACAAGTAAAAAAACGACATTTCTATAATAATATCATTTCGATCTATCACTTCTTCCTGCTTATTTCGTTCGCAAATAATGTGTGCTACTTTAATGGCAGGTTCTGCCTTGTTGGGCGAAAAAATGTTCGATTTTTCACCAAGTTTTTATGCAATAAAAAAATTGTGAGCGATCGGAAGGAAGTTTGTTTTTTTCCCCAAAAATTTTCGCATTTTTTTGCTCACAATTTTTTTATTTTTCAATTTTTCTTCTTGCTTCTAGGTCAATTTATAGACAATATTGTACAAAGTAAAAATATGTTTGATTTTTTTGCTTCAGATCACCTGTCCGCGACTTACGACTTCCGCAAGCGAAAGAATGTCATCGCCCGCGCACCGACATACGTGGCGCCTCCCACTCCCACCACCATGTTTTGTCAAATTTTAAAAAATATTTTGATGTTCAATAAAGACCGCTTAGTCAACATACCAAATATCAACATTCTATATTTAATACTTTTGGCATAAAAAATTGGTGAAAAATCGAACATTTTTTGGCCCAACAAGGCAGAACCTTCCTCAAGTTGAACACCTGATAACTTACGACAATACTATGACTCACGAAGGATTTATAATTTACGAAAAATCGCAATTTTCGTTCGATACGAATTTATTACAAAGCTTATTCCTCATAATTCTAAACGCACACACAGGCACCCACGGACGCACGCGCGCACACTCATACACGCACACACCCACAGCAATGCGATACTCAAGTACTATAAAACATATCTACATTATAATTACACGGGATATAACGCGTAAAATTGTCGCTTGTATCATGAAAACGCTATAAGAGCGAGTTTTTGGTATGAAAATACGTAATTTTCAAACATATCCACCTGACGGCGTTCGTACGTCGTAACACGGTATGAAGGAGCTGCGGAGGTGATCAAATCACGCTCCGCGCACCGAGGAAGGTACAGAAACCAAAAAACTCACTAGTTTGGAGCTCTATGAGAGAGCCGGTCATTTTTTTGTTCTCGTTACGAGTAAACTCGATACGAAGCAACGGATTGCTTTACTCCGCTTCACCCCTAATCTCCCAATTCTTCGAGCGGCTCGTTCATCAAAATCGGGGTATAGTGAGTTATCATGATGAAAACGCAGGGCAAAAAGGATGCTAAGCCGATGAATTGAAAGCCTGGATAACGCTAGAAATGCGGCAGGCAAACTTTGCCCGCGAACAGCTCGGAGATAACCGTGATCCAGAGAGCGAGTACGAAGAGTATGTAGGAGATTCCAACTTGATGGGAGTTTGGCAATTGGTACGGTTGTCCGCCGATCTCGTCTATGTGGAAACCCATGGGAAATATCACCGCGGCCAGGCAGAAGAGGACCACTGTAAAAGAAAACAGGCAGTCTCGGCTATCGAATCATTTTGTTGGCTCTCGTGAGACACTTCACTTTACACTCTGAAAAGCGCATGTAAATTCTTTCGCATATCTTTGGTAACCCGATGAATGACAGGGATTTTATGACCTGACTTTAACCCTCAATTCGCGAAGGTATTTGAGGCACCCGTGAACCTGGGTCGTTTTTGCACTACCAAACCAACAATTGTCAATGAAAATGATCTGAAAAAAATCATGGTCAATCTTTAGGCCGTACTTTTCGAGGGAAAAGAGGTTTTTTCCTTTTTTCCATTAAATATTGAGCAACCTGCGAAGAAAATGATTTTAGGCAGGACGAAAGTGACCCGGGTTCACGGATTGAGGGTTAAATCAATAAAATTGCGTTGAGGGGTCTGCATAAGTTTAGAATTTCAAAAATAACATGTTTTGCTGCTCAGGGCGGGACATACATTTTGACGGGAAAAAATTAAGCAACTTTAGGGAATTTTTTAAAGTAAGAAATAATTATTCTACAATTATCAAACTATAAGTATACGTTAGTAGTATGTTTAAGTATACATAACAATTTTTTCAAATTCATTTATCAAAATGGCGGAACTGTTGCAGTGTTACAGCAGACTTAATAGTTCTTTTAGTAATCCTGCACGCCAATTTCGATAATGCAGTTTTGAGAAAAACGCGTTGACGGGCTGTAACGTTTGAAGTTTTTCGAATTTCGCTTTGGAACTTTGGGATAATATTTTACATACATAGATCTATCGTTTAAAAAAAAAGAAAGAAATCGATTTTTTGATCGTTGTAAGTGTATATTCCGCCTTAACGGGTCATGCCTATTTGTAACAGTCGAAAACAGCTCTTTCGGGATCATAAATTTCTATAAAAATTAGGTATTTGAAAAAGTATTATCTGAAGAACCCTCTGTCATTTTTTTTGTGTAAAAATATTTGATTATAATAGATTTACAGCCGATGTCCAGGAACCAGGCGTCGAAAACGTTTTTTGCTGTGAGCAATGACCCTTTTGAACCAGTTTATCGAATATAAAAAATCAAATAGATTCCGTTACTATATTAGTGTATCCTAGGATTAATCGAAGGAACTTCCGAAATATCAAATAAAATAAAAATGGCGCGTGTTCAAAGTGAGTCTTAATTTTTGCGGAACAAAATGGGCATTTTTCGTGCATCGAATTGAAGGTATACATTGGAACAAAAAATCCTGCGATCATATACGATTAGTACAGTCATGCTGTATATTGGAATCGGAAAAAATTAGAAGGCTAGTTTTTTGACAGGTGATTTTGTAGGTGCTGCGGGTGCTAAATCCTAGTTTGCCTACAAATCGGGGTGCAGGATTTTTTTTAGGGGATGAAGGGGGACAGGCGTGGATTAATGCCAAAGTACAACTCCAACGAGGTCGGCGCCGGAAGACAAAATGTTCAGAAAAATTCGGGCTTCATTTTTGTCCACAGCGCCGAAGTCGCGGAAGTTCATTTTGGCGGTAAAAAAGTGGGGTGAAATTTTGAAAAATCAGTTTTAATTCGATAACTCTTTAGGAAAAATGCATACAATTTTTGTTCAAATGGGAACGTTGTAGCCCTTGACAAGACACGTCGATCGAGTATTCGATCGTCCCTTTCCGACAATATCTTCACCCCCAACAAAATGGTTGAAATATTTAAAAAACATTGTTTATTGAATAACTAAAAAACAATCGATTTTTCGGGGATGGTTTAAATGTATGAAATGTAGAGAATAATTTTCTCTATATTTTCGTTTCTATGGACCACCCTTGATTTTTACTTTTTCCAACCCCCCGCGGAGGTTGAAAATCCAAAATGAAATTCTGGCAAAACTATTGGCCGAAAGTAAAGAAATACGAGTTTGGCGCTGTGGACAAAAATGTAGCTGAGGGTTTAAGCCACAAACTGTTTCGGCGAATTCGTGCGGTCCACAGTTTTCCCAGAATTTCATTATTTATTGTCAACCTCGCGGCACCTGCAGAATCGCCTGTCAAAAAACTGGCCTCCTAATTTTTTCCGATTACGGGGTTTTTCATCGACAGCACGACTGTACTATATATCTTTACATCTAGAAAAAAGCCAAAAAATTTCAGAAATATCGATGCAGTAGTTTTTAACATATTTTGCTCACCGCCTTTGAAAACGTACTTACGAGAAAAAAGCCTTTAAAGTTTCGAACGACGCTTGGAGTGTTCCGACGGGTGTCAACATAAGAGCCTATAAATCTGTCAATTTTTATCTGATCACCTTGAAATTTTCAGGGAACATTTTTAAGATGATAATACTGTCAAAATATATCGGTTTTGGAAAAAGTGATTTTTCGACTTTTACAACTAGGCGTAACCCCTTAATGTCTCAGCTTCAATTTGCGACAAAGATTTTTTTTAACGAACTGAGTTATGACGATTTTCGTGAAGGTCACACACTGCAGTACGACGATGCACTCCACTGCGATTTACCCTTTTTTCTTTTGCGCTGAAATTTAGGTCATCTGAGTGAAACTATGGCCTCCTGTATCAGCGGAGGTTGTCAAATGCATTACAGAATTGTGTTAGAAATTAAAGCGCATACATAAGGTCAATTCTATTGGGGTCTCCGAAAAACTGGAGGTAGGGAAGGAGTTCTGTACGAAGGAGCATCAAAGGACATATTTATAGAGAGAAGATTTATATTGACAGGTAGTGAGGTTTATAACGTAGCAGCGAGAAACTTACTTGCTGTAAAACCAACCCATCTGGCATATGGAATGACGTGCCGATCCCAATGAGAGATAGCCAATAGCACAATAGTCGTAGTTATCAGTATACACCCGATGAATATGCAGACCAGGGCCATCAGCCATTCGGGCTGAAGATCCGGCGTATAACAGACTTGTGGTCTGTTGTAGAGAGTCATACACGACCACATCAAGCCCAATCTCGTGTCACCTGCAAAGATCGTTGTAACTTACATTACATCGCCTTGCGGGAAAGTACTATAGTATGTGAAAACTTAAGATCCTACCGGTACAGCGGCTTAGTCAGGTTTTAAATGGTAATGCCCTTAAGGATAATGAATCATTTAAAGCCAACAATTAATATGGCACCTTCGAAGTTGTTTTTCGTTAAATTAGTTAACTTTATTGAAAATTTCCGATCAGTTCCTCGAACTTATGCAAAAAAAAATACAACCAAACATTCAAGGGGTCTGCATAAACTTGAAATTTCAAGAATGCGATTTTATTTATTGCATTCTTGTTATAGCGTAGGGTCTTAACCTCTATTTGGAAAAAAGGCTTGGAAACATTCTCAAAGTTGACCGAGTTATGACGATTTTTAGCAATGGTTAGATTGCCCCCAACCCTTACTGCTTTTTTGCTTTAGTTTTCCTCTCAATTATGTTTTATGAAACGGTTTGAGTCGTATCTGAAAATGTGTCGTCCGATTAACTTTAAATTCGGAGAGAGGATAGTTTATAACATTTTCTATCGTATGACTACATTCTTTTTTTTATACGTTTATCCACTTGTTAATAACAAATTATTAAGGCGTTACCCTCACTTGTAGCGCAAAAAAAGGCCTTTTTCATGAATTTTTTTAAAGAAAACTCCAAAACATTTTTAATCGATCAATATACCATCTTAAAGAACACATCTTGAAGAACTTTCAGTAATTTTTTTATTGAAAAATATTACATTGTTTAGTGGCAAATGGCCGTCAATGAAATAATGTTTTTATATACACGGTTTGCGGTGACCAACATTGCGGCGAAGTGGATCATCTGAAAAAAAAATGCGGATGGATTTAGTCAAATATAAGTATAAACTAGTCTTTAATCGAAGGATTTTAAAAAATATTCATTTTTCACAAAATGGCGGACAGTCAAAGTTAATGGTTCGATTTTAACGAAAAAAAACGGCCGTTTTTTGGCTATAAAACGGCCATTTTTTTTTTCGAAAAAAAAAAATCGACCGATTAAAGACTACATTTTTATGTATTAAATAAGCCTGCACAATTTCAAGAAGATCGGTTCATTAGTGTTCGAGTAATCTTGGTCACCGACTTCAGAAATGCCATTTTGAGAAAAACGCGTTTAAAGTTTCCATTTCAGTTTACACGAAGAAAATATTTTTTTTGTAAACTTACATAGAGTCATCTATTCCGGGCATCAAATAAAAACTGCACTTCAAATTGCACTTCAAAAAAATGTAATAAAAAAAATCGATTTTTTCAAAATCGCAAGTGGGGCTAACCCCTTAAAGTCCTTTTAGTGGTCGGAAAACGAATTTGAAAAAGTCATTTAGAAAACAACGCGTTTAAAGTTCGTCGATTTACGGAACCTACCTATAAACGCCTAGAACACCCGCAATTTTGAACGAATCCAATGGCAATTTTCGGAGAATATTTTTTAAATCTTATCTTTTGAGAATCCAACAAAAACCAAAAATCGATATATTCAAAAATTTCAACTAGGTCTTTTTGAAAAAAAAACTAAACGCGTTCAAAGTCGGTTTACGGAATCTACCTATAAACGCCCATAACTCCCTCAATTTTGAACGGATCCGATGGCAATTTTCGGAGAATGTTACTCAAACGTTATCTTTTGAGAATCCATTAAAAACCAAAAACCGATTAGTTAAAAAAAATGCAGCTGGGTGTAGACCCTTAAGGGGTCAGTCCACTTTGAAAATTTCAAAAAATCGGCAGCAAGCAAGACTTGAAGAAAACAACGAGTTTAGGTAAGAGTTTTTCATAGTATAAACTTCAAACGCGTTTTTCTCGAAACAACGTTTTCAAAATCTAGCTCCATCGTATCTCTAAAACTAATAAACCGATTCTCTTGAAATTTGAATCACATATTGTAAACATGATTCGGAACAAGATGACCCTCGATGGTTTTAAAATTTTGAAGTTTACTCTTTTGTTGCGAAAAACTGCGAAAAAACGCGTTTTTTTTACTTTTTTTCGTTTTTCATCTGCCATTTTTTTATTTTTTGATAAAACTTTATATCGGAGGGTCATTTTGTAGCTGGTGTCATACTGAATCTAATGGACTTTGATTTTTTTCTTTCAGACTAGCCGTTGCCGAGTTGTGATGGAGCTACCTAGCCCACCTATTTTTGAGGCGTTACGTTAAACTATAGTTTTTGTACTTAAAAATTAATAAAAATTAATAAATTAAAATTTTTTTTTAATGTATTCCAAGACTTTATTTATCAAGCCCAACAACTTTTATATTCATTTCTTTTATAAAATCCTCAAAAAAAATCGCGAAAATAGCCTTATTTTCGTGGCTCTAAAGTGGATTGGCCCCTTAACTGAGATTAAAATCCTGGCCTCGTCCCAATACTCTCATCAGAGAAAAGTATAAAAAATCTACCTGTTTTTTGGGCACCATGTTCCTGCAGACCTGTTGAAGATATTCTGTCAAGTGACCTGCTTCAAGTAGGTAAAATTCAGTTTTGGACAGATTGCCTAGTGTGCGGCAGTCTGTCCAATATTTTTCCGGACCAGCTAAATAGTGACAATTTTCAGGTTTGAACCTGGAGCAAAATACCAATGCATTTGCCAACGTAGAGTTGCCAACGTAGAGTTGCCAACACTAGAAAAAGCCTAGAGAGTTTTACAAAATAATTTTCATTCTTTTTGCAACCTTTCTATAAACATTCGTTTTTTTTTCAAGTGCAAACGTCCTTCATTTATTCAAACATCAATATTCTTCACAGTCCCAGGTACCGTTCCACCAAGTTATATCTACATTAACACTTCGTCTGTAAACGTTTTTCCGCTACGTTCCGTCTGTAAACCTGGATATTTGAAGCCCTGCTGTTTTTCACCCAGTTAATATGGTCGAAGATTTTTGAAAAAAATTATGCTAGTGTTCGAAACATTCAATTTAATATATCAATAATAATAGGGGGGTGCGGGCCGAGAGAGGAGGGAGGAAAGGCAAGGAGCTAGAGTAATGGACCAGACACGCCACGAGGGGAGCCGGTGGTGGTGATATGTGAATATCTGAGGACGTTCGCAAGGGCAAAGCGCCGTAGAGTAAAAGGGCAAAGAACAGGGCAAGCACCGGTTGAAGTTTGCATAGTTGGAATGCAACGAAAATCCTTTATTTTCTCATTTTCCTATGCTTATTATTATCTAAACTATTCACTTGCAGTTTTAGATTATTGATCCCTAATAACCATATACAAAAATACTTTAGTGATATTTGAAGCGAAAAAGTGCCAAAAAAATTGGCGAATACGATTTTAACAAAAAATTCGTTCCGTTCCAACTATGTAAACTTCAATACCATAACACCAAGGGGGTCCGAGGGGAGGAGTAATAAAAACAGAGGAATAGAGGGGTAGGACTGAACGTTATGCCGCGCTTGTTAAGATAAACTGTCTAGCTGTGAAGTGGGTTTTTGTAAAAAGCGAAAGCTGTACATATGGAATAAACGAATCAATATCAATTATTAAAATATAGGAAAATACATTTTTTGTTAAATAAATGAAGCAACCCAGTAGGAAAGTAGTTTTGGCTCGGACACGAAATACCCAGGTTTATCGACGAAGTGTTAAATAACGCTTTGGTATTTTGCTATCAACGATGCTTTCGAATGAACAGCTAAAGTTTTGCCAATTTGTATTGCGCAAACTCTCAAACCATTTTTTCCACTTCTGTGTGTGTTTCAAGGAACTAATAGTAAATTCTCAAAAAACTACATCAATTTTTCAAAAATCAACTTCAAAGTGCTTGCATTTATTTTCAGCCTAATACAGGGATGTTACCCCTTATCAAGCACAAATACCATTTTTCGTCACGAGTCAATCATTTCACACTTACTTCAAGCGTGTGATAACCGAAACAAACATTTTTGTGATGCCTTTGCTGTTTGCATGCGCAGAATTCGGTACACCTATCTATCAACAAAGGTTTGCCATTTGGGATTCACTTTTTTAGTCGATTTCTCATTTATTAAAAGCTCGCAAAATATTCACGGACAATCAATGTTCTGTGAATCAACAAAATCAGCAACTTGCCAATTATTAACCCTAACCCCATGTCGTTGTTTTTAGCACCCGTAAACCGTGAACATGGGTCATTAGCGTGCGTTGCTTATTTAACTTTGTTATTCTGTAAGGAAAAATCTGAAAAAATTCATAGGTCTCCTGTGGACTGCTAACTATGTGATAGAATTGTTGCCAGCCCCGAAAATCCTTTTTTCAATAAACATTTTCATCAAAATTCAGAGGCATGCTCAACGTTGAAAGATTTGGCATGGACACAAACGACCCAAGTTCAAGGGATTAGGGTTAATTGCCAACTTGCCAATTATTAATTGCTAACTTTCCAATTATTAATTCCCAACTTGCCAATTATTAATTGCCAACTTGCCAATTATTAATTGCCAACTTGTCAATTATTAGTTGCCAACTTGCCAATTATTAATTGCCAACTTGCCAGTTGTTATCTGCCAACTTGCCAATTATTAATTGCCAACTTGCCAATTATTATCTGCCAACTTGTCAATTATTAATTGCCAACTTGCCAATTCTCTCGACCTCAGAAGCAGTTTCATATTCCTGTAGTATTGAATAATAAACGTCCATTTACGGTTTACGGATAATGACCATACTTGTCCAATTTATCTTGCCAAAGCAAATATCAATCGATATTGCGCAACAGTTTAGTGTACTTATACAAAATATGTTCAAGATGGTGTGACTAGGCGTGTGTTTCGTTAAAATAAATAATCCTTCGTTTAAAAAATCATTGCTAAAAGGTAAAATAAGGATGGATCACTTGGCTTCATATGGAGTTGAAGTTTCCATACTTGAAACGCGCCGAACATTCTTGTTGCCTTTTCATTTTCATTATTATTCAAATCAGACTTTGCATATCTAAATATTATTATTTGCGTGACTTCCATAGCTCAAATCTGCTAAAAAAAAATTTGGGAAGTAAAAAAAGAATTTATTTTCGTTGTATAGCAACGATGCAGACTTCGATGGCTTCATACGGAAATATTGAAAAAAAAACAAAATAGAGAATATTGCTTCATTATTATGAGCAGTTTTTTCAACCGCTCGAAAATCCTATATCAATATTGCAAAACTTACCACCGACGTCTGTAATAATCCAATCTGGCATAGCCAGACTGACAATAGCGAAAACATCAGCTGCGAGAAACAGAGTGCCCGATATCACGGTCAGTTTGTCCATTTTTTCCTCTCCGATTATAAGATCATTTACAAAATTATCGAACGCTTCACTGATCTTTGTTACTTCGCGTTCGTTTGTTTTTTTTCGCGCTACTTTCCTCTGTTTTCTAACGTGCAATCGTGACGAAATATCGTGGAAGCGTAAATATTATTTGTCCTCGGCTCGCCAGCATTGTTATTGCTGCGCCTTTTCAACCGTAAATCAAATAAATCACGGATAGAAGGTCCACCGATGACGAAAATCTGAACGATTGTTGCTGCGCGAGGGACGAGCCGCGACCTCATCGCGTAATCGCCGCTCACCAAAATGGCCGACGGTCACTGCTCACAGAATTTTTAATTCTCGTGATATTTCAATGTGAGTCGAGAAGCGGATTCATTTATGTCTGATATGTATTATTTAGACGTGACACTGTTAGTATATCATCCTCAAACATTTCGTGCGAACTTTTTATACGTTGATTGTCCGACATCGATGAATCTCTCGTATTATTTGCCAAATTCACAATCTAACCTATATAACCACAAAGTTTTTTTTTATCATCCAGCGAAGTATTTGAGAATTAGTGCCTGATTATTCCCGATTCATACGTAACGCCGTCAGTAGATTCACTCATCAATTTATACGTTCCATTTCGGCGATTTCTTAAAGGCCGCGAGCCGCGCCGCACACGACTAACCTACAAACTCTTCCGATCTTCGTTCAACAGGTGAAGATCTGTTGCGTTATTGTGACTGAAGCTTCGTTTTCCGTTGTTTTTTTACGCAGAAAATTCGCGGAGGATCGAAAACGTGAGATCAGTCTTGTCTTTCTCAAGCGACATGTGGCGCTGTCGTTGAAACAGTTGTTCGGTGAAAGAGGAGCGAAGGCCCGAGTCGACGTAATAAAGTACGATCCGAGAGAGTCGAGGTTCGTGTTGCGCTGCGACGATCGCGACTACACGCGTCTAAGAGCATCGCTGAGCTGCGCCAATTCCTACGAAGGACAAACTTGCTTCTACGACGTGACTAGAGCGACGCAAAATCCGCTCTCCCTTACAGCGGACTCGCGAAGTTTCGTCCACTAGGGAGTGGGAAAATATCGTTTTAGAAAAAGCCGCCACCATGCCGATAATACGACAGGAGGGAAAAGACACGATAATATTCGCCTCGAAGGAGGAGCACGCGGTGCCGAGTAAGGTGAGTCTTCCCGAGCCAGAGCCCAGCCCAGGTTTGTTGCTGCCGAACGGCGACATCAACTGGAACTGTCCGTGCCTGGGTGGTATGGCGACGGGGCCTTGCGGAGTTGAATTTCGCGACGCTTTCTCGTGCTTTCACTACTCCGCCGCCGAACCCAAAGGCTCAGACTGCTACGAAGCATTCAAAACTATGCAGACGTGCATGTCGGAGTATCCCGCACTTTACGGCAACAAAGAGCCCGACTTGGACGACTTGGACGGCACGGAGGGCGATTCCATAGCGAATCGTAGCAGCGAGACTCTCGGCGACAAGAGAAACACAGAGGAAAGCGGCAAGCGCGAAATTAGTCGTTCGTCGGGAGGGCCCAACGACACTCGGATCGAACGACACGAAAACAAGTAGATTTTACGCTGCTACGCTTCATCCCAGTGGCTGATCTTTAGAGAATTTGCTTCGTGCAGCAACCGGAAGCAAGTTTGCGACGATTCTTCGTTCGGCCAGTGCGCGTCTCCAAGCTAAAGTTCAACAGTGAAACGTCTGATGGTAGATGTATACTTTTGAAGCTAATATACGATAGGTAATTGTTGCGAAAAAAGACACGGTACAAAAGAGATGTAGAAAATATGTACGCGTAAACCGAAAAGTGTGGCAGTCTGGGATTGGACGACCGAAGAGCAGCTTCGCGGCACATCTTCGATCTCAAAAATTTTCTCTGCTTTGTCGTCTCAGCTTTTTGAAGCTAGAGTAATTTATTGGCACGCCGATGAGGAATAAATGTGAAACTTGCGGGGAAACAAGGTTTACAATCTCTATGAATTTACTACCTTTCGTACAATATCCTGAATCACGGTGTTGAAGTTTGCAACATTCCAGTGCAACGAAAAATTATCTTATCGTTATCTAAGATCTTTTTTTTAGCCCTTACAAATTTTTTACGGATTACACTTAGCTTTCAGCACAAAAAGGAGGAATTTTCGTGGATTTCTTTGGGAAAACTTATGCAGTTATTTAATTTCTTTTTTTACATTGTAGAGCGGTTTTAAGAATCTTTTACATTTTTCGTATTGAACATTTTTATGAACATGATAGGTACAAGACCTCAGTGCTGCTCGGAAACAAATAATCCGGAATTAAAAAATAAACGCATTGAGTTTTTGCATGCAATTATCTAGTGCTTGGACGGATTTAATGAAATACTGATTTGAAAAAAGGGTCCCTGTTGAAAGTGAAAGGATCGATCGACGGTAAAAAAAGCGGGTAAATATTCGAAAGTGTCACTCCCGCTAAAAAGAGGCTGTACATTTTTTTATGAATTCTTTATGATTATAAAACCTTGTATTGAGTTATATTTTACTGGCGCATAATGGTTGGGTTTGTTTGGGTCTTGAAAATCCTGAATGTTGAAAAAAAGTTCGAAAGATCGACAAACAAAAATCTTTAAAAAAATATTTATTAACATTGTTTTTGTTGATGCGCTGCCATAATAATATTAAATGTGTTTTTTAACCGTAAGAAACCACACAAAATGTCGATTCTGGCAGGAGTGACACTTCCGAATATAATATTTCTGACAGGAGTGATACTTCCAAAAAGCGCTCTATTTTCGCGGATGAAAAAAAAATATTTCGTTCAAGCACTGCTTTTTGATATGTAAAAAAAGCTTGTAGAACTTAAGGTTGATCGGTGCAGTGATTTTTTAGATATCGTGGTCACCGTTTCTGAAAAAGTACCTATAAACGCCCGAAACTCCCTCAATTTCGAAGGATGACTTGAAATTTTCAGAGAATATTTTTTAAATGTTATATGTTGAGAATCCGGCGAAAACCAAAAAGCGATGCTATCAAACATTTCAAGTAGATGTGAGCCCTTAAGGAGGTCGGAGCGTTAGCCGCAAATCAAGATTTAAAAAAACATATATATATATATGTTATTGTCTAAACTATACTGAGTCTATACGAATTTTTCAAAGTTT